>BRZM01000035.1:2768175-3034175 GCA_033238685.1 Lates japonicus
CGCAATAACTGTACATTTTATCTGACAAGACAGAGGGAGAAAGCTGACCCCGGCATCATTAAGCTTTAATGGACAGCCTAGAAATGAGGAAAGCCATAAAAGCAGAGCGAACCAGAGTCTCTCTTTAATGTCTCTGATCGCCCTGACAGGATTATTAATCAAAGAACTAAAATTTATGCTTTGCTCTTGGCTTCCTCCTTAGAGTCTTTAGCTTGCACCATTACATAGCAACCCAGGTGGAGGGTCTGCAGTGGTTCTGAGGTTTTGAATAACAATGAGCTGAGCCCAATTACTGAACTACAGAGGCGGAGATGAGAGGAGGGAGAGGGAGAGGGGACCCAGTGGAACAGGCACATGGAGGATGGAGGAGGAGGAGGGAGGAGGGAGATGGGGAGGCTGTTTTCACGGCTGCTGTCTCTCTCCTCCTCAGAGCAGGGATGATAGCTGAGATCAGTAAATGAGTGCTGGCAGAGATGGGGATGTGCTGCTGTGAAAACGGCCGCCCTGCCCCTGCAGAGCCCAGCAGCAACGCTGGCTCCTCATTCTCTATTCGGCTGACTCCACACGAAATGTAGCGCCTCATTCTTTGTCCCAGATTTTCCTTTTCTTTGTATCTCATGTTCATTTATTAGTGATGTATTTTCTTTTCTTTTCCTCCGACACGGGATCTGTTTCTATGGTCCTTTATTACTTGTACTGTATTCCAGTCTGTCTTGTACAGCCTTTAATGCTGTCTTCTGAGTTTGTATCCAGCGATGGCTAATATAATTAGTCCAGCAGTTTAGAGCAATGATTGACTGATAAGGAATTCGTACTCACTCTCCGAGCATAACGGCCACTGGTTATTTCCTTATTTTGTGATCCCCGTTGCTTCAGTCACATCAAAGGCTCATTCTTCATCCTCTTACTCATCCATCATTACATGCTGCTGCATGTACAGTACAGTGGGTAGATAGGGGCTGCACAGTATCTGCACAGTGTCTCTCCGCTCTAGTGTGTCATGTAATTGTCCCCCCTCGCCCTGATATTGCTGATGAAACTGGTTTGGATGGATGCATTATCAGATTTGAGAGCTAATTTGTTCCAATGACAAAAGGGGCTTTTCAGGCTGTTGAATGGATGTCTCTTTCTCTCTCTCTCTCTCTCGCTCTCTCTTTTTTTTTTTTTTTTTGCACTTGGTCATGCTCAGTATTTTTGTGCCCTTGAAACACTGCATCAGTGTTGAGCGTAGGACTTTCAAACTGATCTCTGCTTAAATAATCTCTTTCAAGATCATGAATTCCACATTGAGCAATCCCCTCCTCTTCTGAACATTCATCACTTTCAATAAACCCCGGGCTGTCATTATGCCTCAACCTCCTCATCCTGGCTCTAAACTGCTGTTCAAAGGGCTGCAAATTGGAAGTGTGATTTAAATATTGGCAAGCGGATAGCTCATATTCACCTAAGCCCCAGTACTTAGGCTCTGTCCATGCGGTGAAAGCCGAGGATGTCGGCTGATGATCCACTGTACTTCCTGTTCCGCGGTGGAGACATTAATTGCTGCTAGCGAGCCGGTTTTTAGCCCCTGACCTTTCCAGATCACAAGGCAAACAAAATTCTCTGTAGGTCTGCTTTCCATGCTTTTTGTCCTTGTTCTTCATAGTTGGATTTCTCAGAGATGAGGAAGGATTCTCTTTGCTTACACTTTTAATAGGCTATAGAGCAGTGAAATACTCCAGCTGGAATGAGAAGGAGATAAATCCCTCTTAACTCTAGACTGCAAATGAACTACAAATCCTTGAGCTGGATTGCTGTTCATTCTTCAATTATGTAAGCCTCCATCTGTTTTTTCCTCTACTCAACAGTGTCAGTGTATACAAATATATGTGACGAAGACAAGATTTATAATCTCCTCTTGAATTTCAAATACAAGCATTAATAAGAGTGTGAGTCCGTTTTGCGGTTTTAAGCATATAAAACGTGCAAGTAAACGTACATTCCTCTGCTGCTGATGATCTCCTGGAAAAGGCTTTGAATATTTATCACTATTGATTGATTGGCTTCATATAGATTTACTTCAAACTTGTCTGCAAATACACTTTTTAGAATTCCTCCACAGCACTGTGCTTGGTATGGATTATATGTTGAATCTCATCATTTTAAAATAGTTTACTTAATGCCATTCATTCAAACAATCCTCTGAGCCTGTAATGTATTCTGAACTCTTGTATCTGCATATTTGAATGCTGTAACAGAGTTGCAGCTGTGGTCTCAGAAGAGTTTATCATTATTTCACATTTATTTTGTCTCCCTAATTACCTAATTAATTCTGTTGTTTTGATTGTGGTGTTTACCGTTTGCTTTGTGGAGGCGTAATCCTGTTCTATGTTGTCTGTTTGAAGAAGGAGCAGTCTCAATGAATTATTCATGCTGCGCTCCAGCGACAGCACAGCCGTTTAAATGATGAAGGCATTCGTGAAATCCTCTCTCTCTCTCTCTCTCTCTCTCTCTCTCTCTTTCACACATACGCACACACACACACACACAGACACACGCACACACACACTTTCTCCCTTTCTCTTTCTCACTCTCGCCTCTCTTTCTCTGTGAGCGCCTGAGGCGGTGGAAGTGGGATGTAAGGAGGTGGGAGAGGATTTCATGAGGCTCACAAGCGCACCTCAAATGAGGCGATGGGAAAACATGTCCCTGTAATGTGTCTGACTGAGCTCTGAGAAGCCCGGACTCAAAGCCATGTCTAATCTGACACCATAATGTGACCTTTCATCTCCACTTCTCACAGGAAACAGTGCTCCACCCTGCTCATTGTACATGCCTGTGTCAGTTTATGCGTGTGTGTCCCTGGCTCGGGCTGAGCGCCCACTGAGCAGGAATGTGGACACTTGAGTCGACACAGGCCCTCTAGAGTGCTGCTGATGTGTCAAAACGTCGTTCACTGATTGGATATCGACATGTCATGTGGTGGATGGGTGTCCACTTCACACCTTCAGCTAGTCCCCAAAAAGTGTTGAGGATACTTGATAGAGCACAAGTCAGCAGAACCAGTGGATCTACTGGAGGGTTACCGGCATCCAGTTTGACTTTTTCAAAGAAATGCTGTGTCTCAACCTCTCAGTGTGGGTCTTAATGGTGTTCCCTCTCAAAGAGCGCTTCCTCAGAGACAGAAGGAGGGAGGAAGAGGAGGAGGGAAGTGATGGAGCTCTCTGGGGATTGTATGTTTGTAGTGTTTACTGCCAAACCCTTAAGGACTTAGAGGCACTTTCATCAGCACTCAGTAGTACATAGTACACACTTCCCCGCCTGTGTTCCCTCAGCTTTTAATGTCTTATTTTCCTCTCACGCTCCTGTGCATTTTAAAAAACTCTGCATGACACCTTTGAGTCCCAGGCGTCACTTTTCTGCGCCTGTAAGGACTGATTGGCATCTCCTAGTGGCCCTGCAACGCACTCCCCACTTACATTCATTTACATGAGGAGAATCCTACACCAGCCGTCATTTGTTCACAGCTTCTTTCATGGTTTCCCCCTCAGGACGGCATTGTCCTTAAAACGCACAAATCACAACCACTAGCTTTGCGTTTTCAGGATGCCTGTTTCTTTTGATGATAGCAGGCTTGATGGACGTTATCTGACGCCACGACTCCAGGCTCAGACAAAGCCTCGAGCATACAGTGTGTATGGTTTTATTTAAAATCTTTTTTAATGTGTTGTTTTCTCTCTGTAGGCCTGTGGATTCTGCATTCTATTTGATCTGCCCTAAACATACATCTTTAATCTTTGCTGCAGGCTGTGTGAGAGGGAGTGTGTCGCTGCTGCTTCTCCTCTGAGGCTCCAGGCCCTGGCTTCTCGCAGCCCTGCAGCCCCTCTGGGGGGCCTGCAGAGGGCAGCATACTAAACATAGCGTCACCTCCTACAGCAACTCCTTTTACACCTGCACCACCTCCACAGCTATCTTTATTAACATACATCTTCATTAACTCACTAGAGGAGTCAGGAAAAAAAGAAATTATTTAAAAAAAACAAAACAACAGGCTGAGAATACAAAACCATCATGGGCCCACGGGGTGTTCTGCTGTTTGTACTGACACAGAGGACGAGTTATGCTAATTGAGAGTTCTTTGCATAATTAGGGAGAAAAAACTTTATCATTATTATTAGTGGAGAATAGCCAGACAGAGGGTAATTTCAAGTTTCCCAGCAGGGTGCTGCCAGAGAATAGAAGAGAAAAGGACACACTCTCAATGTTATTCCTGCTGTCTTTTGATGCAGGGAGCATAATTCATCTAAGATACTTAGCCTGAGTACGCTTTAATGATGATGACTTTTCCCAATGTGATTTTTCAAAGTGTTTTAATGTATTGTCTTCATAGCGGATGTGTTTGCCGTGGTAAATTCGAGGACTGCATATTAAGTTATCCACCTAAATGAGTTTTTTCTTTCATGTTTAATGAGCCTTCACTTTTTGCCACTTTCCTGCAGACGTCTTCATGCTCCTTCATGTGTGACGTGGTTGTGGCTCTTGTAACGGCAGTGTGTAGAGACTTCGGGAGCATTGGTGTCGTGCATGTAGTGAGATCATGTGTGATACCACTGAGAGATGGCTGAGAGGTGATGCGGCTGGCTGGCTGGCTGGCCGCTCAGCCACACAGAGCTGTGAGTAAGTGGGCCGTGGTTATAACGGGCACGCAGGGCAGTCACAACAGAGTGCTGAATCCATTAGTCCCTCAGCAGGGTTTCAGCAGGTCATTAAGGTTCAATAAGATCCTGTGATATCCTGTTGTACACTTTTCCTCTTCACCTAAATGTGATGATGCTACAGACAGAGGATGCTGCGTACAACAAAGTTGTCTTTCCCTCAGAGCACAGAGCCTCATGTGCTTGCTTTAAGACTGTGAACGATAGTTTATGCCACAGTAAGTATTCCTTTCAAAGGCTTTACAAGGCACTGGGGATTAAGAGACTGTACCACACTCATCTCATTTGTGTCAGGACTGGGAAAAAGGGAGCACTCTAAATACACGCTGCACCAATAAGCCGTATGGGGTAGAGTGGAGACGAGGGCTCTCAGATGTGAGGGAGAGACACACTGCACCTGCCCCAGTTGTTCTCCACCAACATGGCCGTCTGTGCAGCGCCTCTGCTTCATAAATGCAGGGAACATTCCCTCGCTTCAAAGGTTCCCCTGCTCTTTTTTTTTTCTTCATCTCTGTGCACCAGCCCATGGCCAGAACCACGGATTAATATTTCAAAACATGTTTCTTGCTTGCAACCCCCCACCCCTCCTTCTCTCTCCTCTATACCTCCCCTCCCTCCTTTGCCCCCATGATTCCCCACTCCCCCACCCCACCCAACATCATCTCTCTCACACACAGCCCATTCCCTGTTCACCACTTATTCTCCTTTCTACCCCCCACCCCCACCCCCCAACCCGCCTGCCTGCTTGCTCGCCGAAATGTGGTGATATTTTTCCATATCTCATGTTTTGCTGCTCCAGTGCTCCCCTCAATCCAATCACCAGTGCTGTATGTTTTATGGATTAATAAGAAATGATCCTGGAAGGTCCAGTCAGGCAGTTGAGGCCAAAAGCAGAAGGATGAGGCGTTAAGCGAGGGAGGGTGGGTGGAAGTGAGGGCAGAGCCAAATCTGCAGTTGAATTTAATGAGTACCAAAGATATCTTTTTTTTCTTGGGGTATCCTTCTGGTGCATCGCTCTAAATCACTGTCACACACAAACAAAATTATTTCCATCATGCCTCTGGTTTGGCTTGGTAACTTCTGTGTCATCGTTGTATGGCGCCTCACTAGCACACCTGCTCTGCTATCCTAATTGAACAGATGATCTGCCAATTTGTCATGTTTATCTTCAGAAGGCGTTCTGGCGTCAATGCCCTGCTCTGCTCAGCCCCTCAGAACACAGTGCAGATGTTATGAGCTCCTCTTTTTTTTTCTTTTTTTTTTTTTTTTTGACAGATCTTGTAGTCATTACTGAATAATTCATCGCTGCATTAATGTCTTTAGATAGCATCTCAGCATCTTGCTCTGCTTTTGGCTCCCTCTTTCTTCCTTCTCCAGCTCCTCCTGAGAAAACTTTATTATTCTCTCCACTGACAACAAAGTATACGGATAAAAGATAATTTGCCTGGCTTGACTCAATACATTGATGATATGAAAATGGGATTGAAATTATTCACTGTGGTTTAAAGGTTAGTTGAAGGTTATTATTCAAGGAAAGGCGTGGAGGAGAGGTCTCTCGTGCAATGGTGGCAGGTCTGACCAAGACTTGTTTTCTGAAAGGCCTAATATGCTGCGCATGCTGCAAAGGCCATTCACTGAACAAACGAAAAGAGTCTCCTGAGATCTTAACACTGGAGAAGTCAATTATTTAGGAGCAAATTATGGCTCACTCTGTGCATAAACATGATATGCACCAAACAAGATTGTGAGCTTGATTTTCAGCACACTCCAGTGTCTTTTATTCAGATTATTGTTTGTCCTTTCATTCAGCCTTTCATGCATGGTGGAATGTAATATGAATGCCATAATGAAGAGGGAGAGGGCTTTCTCAACCAGTTTAATGTATTCGATCCGTTGCATGCTTATGGGCTTGTTATGGTTCAGATGGACTTTGAACACAGGCTTAATAAATCACCTCCGCCAGCAGCCGTCTGCTTAAGAGCCGCTCTGATGTCTGTGGTTGGCCCGTCACTACTTACGCCGGTCTCTAGTACCATGGCAACTGGGGGGGATGTATGCAGGTAGCGTGCTGTAAGCTGGAAGAAGTCATGGTGTGCTGTTTGATAGCAGCCATACAGCAGCAGACTGCACTCTCTCTCTGTCTGTCAGTGGGCAGATAGTCCTCTGCACATCTGCTTCCACACCAATATGTTGACGCAGCACGCTAAATATTCACTCAAATTCAGCTTGTCCTCAGTAAAACACAGATTTCTTGACACATATTAATGGTGCCAATTTAGTTGTTTATTTTTTGACAACATATTGCTGGTGTTGTGATGTAAAGCAGTAATATATCACAATCAGTTTTCAGAGATTTTCTTAACCATCATTTGGAGATTCTGTGTCTGACTTGGTGTTACTTTCATGTGAATACATCAAAGAGAAGTGAGATGAGAGGCAGAAATGATAACACTCCTCCTGGGAGGATGCTATGGTTCACACCCCCTCTTCACCTGTGCCGTCGCTCTCTCGCTCGCTTGATCCTTTTTCTGTCCGTCGAGGCTCAGTGTCTTCATCCAAAGACGCAGGTGTGATCATTCACCCGTTCGACGTTAGTCAAAACCACCTCCTCTGCTCTCAGAATAGACAGTTATTCAAATTTCCATCATCAGAAAGCCATGTCATTTTTTCCTCACTTCTCACAGAAAAATTCACAATTTGTCAAAGCCACTCATCTACACTGATGATTTTTTTAATAGAAATGCACAAGCACACACTGATAAAGCACTCTTTCTTTTTTGAAAACAATGGACCCAGAATTTCAGGAATGCGGTGTTTCATTCCTCAGATGGTTTTTATTCATCAGAGATCCGATGCTCCTATTGAAAATACACATATTAGCATCAGGTACTATTCCTGCACTTGACTGATTGAACAAAACCAATCCGGTAGCAGGAAACTGTAAGGATTGGTTACTAGACTGTGTGCTAAAGGTGATGAGGTCTCTGTGGTGATGAGGTCTCACACAAGTGTTTCCACTGGGTCATACAGGGGCAGAGTCAGACCTCCAGTGCTGATGATAGACAGCATGCTGTCGATATCTGTCCGCTCTTCTGTTTCAGGCCTGTAGTAAAGATCACTGACACCGTATCTCTCTCCCTCCTTTCCTCAGTCCTCCCCTGCTCTTTTCAGAGAAATTGGATCCTGTCCTTAAAGCTAAGCACTTCAGGATGAAGTTTTTCTGAAGCCCAAACTGCTCGCGTGATTACAGACAGATCGATACCTTGTGGTGTCCCCAGCCAGCTCACCCTGCTGGCACAGGAAATGATGCGATCCATGTGGCTCTGACATTGACAGGCCCCAGAGAGGCGACAGCTTCACTTACAAGAAAAATGCTCTCCATTAGCTCGGCTGGGTGGCTCTGCCCTGTCATTGTTATGCTATCGAGGCGGTGACATTTGTGTTATGTGGATGGCAAATGCCTTTCTAATCATCTGCTCGTAGCACAATTTGAATTTTCATCAACTTTGATGGACAGCTCCTGAGAAATTATCATCAAGAAAATGAAATCTTCCCTGACCCTAAATGCCACGGCTGCTGCCACTCCCTGACGGTGTCCCGCTGTGCGGGTGACAAAAGCCGTAGACGGTCGCACAGCGTCTCCCTCTGGGTTGCTGCCCTTTAGCTGTTGTGTTGCTGCCCAGAGGTTAAACCTCCTGACTTTTCTCATAGTTGTGGAGCGGCCTGGTGAGAGGCCACGTCCTTTCTCAGACCTCAACAACACACATACCCTCTGCCCTCCCCTCTGCCCAGGAAGTGGTGCTTATATCCATGTCAGAGAACAGCAGCGCTTTAGGGCACAATGTGTTTTTTTATGGCTGAGCCAGCGTCTCTTAAACCCAAGCACTTGTATTGACCCACCTCCCATCTCTCTCCTCTCTCTCTCTCATCCCCCACTGTTTCCTTGTTTGAAACAATATAGCCTGCCTGTTGTTATTGATTCCAGAAGATTGGGCCCGGGTAAGTGCTCCTTTGAGTCTGGTGTTATATTAAGCAATTGTTCCAACAGCAGATGACAGGGCTGGGAAGGTTTTGGCTGGCTCTAATAGGCCTGGTATTACCCGTGTGTTAATTGATTGGGCAGCAGAAGGAGGGAGGAATTGGCTGCACTGAGAATTCAAGGCTAAGCAGCTGATAAATAAACACTAACTCAGGACTTTCACTTGCATAATATGACAAAATAACCATGGTCCAAAGAGCTAAATGTCGTCCTTTCATAATACCAAGCAGTCTCATCTTGATATAACAATGAAAGCACAAGATAACAACAAGCCTGACTGTGTAAATAGTGCAAAGCTGAAAGTTTACCAGCCATGTTCTTCGGGTGGATCCATTCATACTATTCTGTTGGCATTAACATCGCCAAACTTTTTGCGGTCAGCCATGCTGAGTGTATTAGCTAAAGTGTCTGTGCTGCACAGTCAGTAACCAGACATTGTCAGCAGTACAGGGGCAGCATTGCACGGAGGGCTGTTTTATGGAAGCCACCCGAAGTAAATGCTCCATTCATCCTCTCTGTCTGCACTGGCCTCCATTTCCTCCTCTGTCACATGCATGATTAAGACCAGCTTGAAGCATTTATCACAAGACCAGAACACAGGGGGCAGGCGGTGGGGCGTTTGAGTTGAAGCAAAAGGAAACGGAGCCCACCTTTGTTTTTGTTCCTCTTACATCCAAACATCTCTCACTTCTCTCACTTGTCAGTGAAACATCAACAGTGAAATCCCCCCTCGGTTCTCCTGCCTGCTGTCAAAGCTGCACAATGATTCAGCATCAGCTCCATGTCTGTGGAAGTGATGACATTATTTTGACAGCCATAATGCATTATGCATCTAATTCCATTAGCTGTGAGTGGTCATCACTTGTTTTCAATGAATTTGGTGTGCGTGTGTGTGTGTGTGTGCGCGCGCATGTGTTTTTATTTTGGTCAAGTGAATCCCATTAGATTCCATTTCCAATAACAGCATGTTCTGCTGCGGTTGCATCTCAGTAGAGGGGTAATTTGCTAATGGCATGGCCCTTATTAGAAAGCAATTATTATTAATTACCAGCGGGTGATACAAGAGCTGATTTAGTCCTTAAAGCCCAATGTTTTACTGCCAGTGTGACCAGTGTGTGTGCATTGTTGTGTGTGTGTGTGTGTGTGTGTCCGTGCTGTCTTTCTCAGAGATGATTGCCAGCCCCACACCATCGCCCTCACCTCCCACTGGCCTGCTGCCAAGCAGCGACATTGTCATTATCAGTGTGCCAGAGGGCTGGGTAAATGTCATTATTGTAGCTTGTGGATTCCTCCAGGGAATCAGCAGCTACCCGTTTAATTTCTCTAACAGCCCGGGAAATATTTGTTGCATCACCAGCCCGGTTCATGGCAAACATCTATCGCTGCTATGCAATTAACGACATAGATCATTTACATAGTCACAGAGCTCATTTTCATAATGTTCCCTTTATTATCAGAGGAAGAAATTAACCCAGGAATTTATTTACACACCCACTGCAAATGGTAACAGTGTGCTAATTGGCTGTTAGATGATTAATAAGCTTATAGCACATGCTAATGAATGGTGCACTCACTGTTTCAGAGGTGCTCCAGCACTGTGCTTGTGTTTTGGCAGCTTAATTAGACAGATAATTATGTACTTGTTGCTTTCGCTTTCAAGCAAATACCATCAAACATTAAAAAAGATTAAACTGGCTTGCATTGCTATGAGCTTGTGTTGGTTCTCTAAGTTCTGTTTTGTTACAAACGGGCATGTTACACCAAGGCTCTGATTTGTTAGCTCCCGATTGTGTCTCTAAAATAACACTGTGTGAAGAAATGTGAAAGTGAATATAACCAAAAAATGAAACAGGTGTTCTTTTTATTGTTGCATAATTTTGTATTTAAAAAAAGCGAAATTACTAAAAAAACACTTTCAGTTTAGTCTAAAATGCCTCTGCAATTTGCTGATGGCACATGAAGGACTAGCAAGAGACATCTACTGCTCTAATCTCTAAAACTTTTTTATTGTTTCACTTTGGTAATACAGTGATCATTTATTATTCATTGTGCTGTTGCACTTAAAAGACTGTGTCCACTCTGAAGTTATGCCTCAGTTCTTTGGAGGGAATCGTGAAGCAAAGACCAAACACTTTCTGATGACAGGGCTGAGTTTCTCTCAGGAGACCGCTTTCATTGACTGCACAATACTGTTGTGTAACCATGTTTAACATGTTGTTGGCTCGCCATCCAAACGCTGCTTGCCCCCCCCCCCCCATCCCCTTTTTTTCTTCTGTTTAAAGTTCTGTTTTCTCAAAACATAAAGCAGCACTTTGACGATAATTACTGCAGTTTGCAACTTTCCTTACATAAGACCCAATTTGGAGCAGCTCGCTCTTTACAGAGAATTCACTCGGTGGTTTTGTTTTCCGTCTGCTCTGTATAGAATAAACGTCAGTGGTTGTCTGTGGTGGTGAATCCTCTGGGAAAGCTGGGCTATGAATATTTGATGTAAATCCTCCTTTTTATCACTGACACGGCTCTGAGCAGGAATCCTCATTGATCTGGTGTTATAATCACAGATTAAAAGAACTCTCCCCAAACAATTCCCTGATTAGAGCTCTGTTTATACGCTCCGCTCATGACCAAGTGAGATTCGCACACAGGCATTGAAGAGAGCCCCCGTAGGACGAGCAGAGCTGCAAACTCACAGTCTTTAATGTGGCTCCCACTGGCTATTGTGAACATCAAGTCTCTGGATCTGTTTCAACTCATTAGCTCCCAAACTTGGCCTGAATCTAACATGTCATGCTTATGAATCAAATCCACGGAGAGAGATACAACAGAAATAAAAATAGAAAAATTTTCCAAGATATTCAACAGATTTGTTTCCTGTGGATCTTTATGTCATCCTTTTCATGCAAACTGTTCAACAGATGATGGCAGACATAGTCTGTAAATTAGTTTCTCTTTCACATGTACTGTGCAGGAGGAAGAGCTCTTATCTCACATTTGTACAACTGCATATCTTTTCCTGCATCTAATTTCAAATTCAATTACAGCGTACATGTTTTCTGCTTTCTCTGATATATTACTGTTTGACCTTTACTCAGAGGTTTACTGGAATTCCAATCCTGTATGCTGATTGAGGAAACTTTAATACCGTCTCCTCCGGTTCTGCAGAGACAGATAAATACCTAAACTGCAAGCCAATGGTGTTTCAGTGGGCTCTTGGCCTCCTGTCAAACCTCCATTTGTGTGTTTAAATGATTGGCGAATTTCATCTTAATTACAACAAAGACGAGCCAAGCCCAGAGTTCATTCTCATCTTGTTCAGTTTGCCAATTATGGATGTGGCTGGCAACGCGGTGGCTTCCACCTCTCATTTCTCAAACCCACATTGTCCCCGGAGCAGGGGAAGATTGGTACGTGCCCAGCGTCCCACTGCTGTGCTCAAAATGAAGCAGATGAGATTACTCTGTGCATGAAGACGATTTCACCTAATATCAACTACGAGCCTGCCCCATGCATACTAATCATATAGACACGCTCTTTTGTACAAACTAGCTCTCACCTTCATTAGTGTCTAAAATGAAACATACTTCCTCTATGTGATTGATATTCTGGAGAAGTTTACCAAGTGAGAGACTTCTGAGAATGATAACTGTGACAAAGCTAGACTCACTATCTTCTCCTGCTTCAGTCTGTCAGTGCTGAAGAATAAGCTCGCCATAGAGCACATTAATACATGAGAAATCAGGACAAAGAGAGGTGTTTTTTGCTTGCATTCAGTTGCTGTAAGAGGGACTTTTAATTCATGTTTTCCCATATCAGATTAAATTTGCTTTCTTCATGCATGTGCATGATAATCTGTTCCAGTGCTCAGAGTTATGATTATCCTGGTGGCAAGGACAGAAAGATAGAGAGGCTATAGCAGCCCCAAGTAATTAAATTAGCCCTGAATGGCTAATTGGATCAATTTGGAAGGCAGACACTGTCAAGGATAAGAGTAATCATCTATGCAGTGGCAATCTTTTATTGCTCAGACACGTCTTGTAAAAAGACAAGGTGTGATCCCGAAGGTTAATGTAATTACTGTCCAATTCTCTCACTCACTGTGCACAATAATGCTAATTAATCTAAGATCTCTGGACTATAATGAAGCGCGACAAGCCAGGTAATGCTGATTATAGTATTTAGGACACGACTGAATATTCTCTGTTATTTCCTCATCCCAGGCTCTGTGATGATGCTGCAATTAGCCCACTCATTCCTCACACTTTTACAAGACTATTAGCTTCAAAGCGTTCGATCCGCTGCAAAGTGAGTGTATTTTGTTCTCACCTGTGCTGCATTTTAGTATGATAGTCATGCATTTTACCCCAATAAAGCAGTGATTTACATTTCATCCAAGGCGAGCTCTCCGGGCTCAGCGAGGTGTAAAGCAATGTAATGAGAGAGAGACTTGGCTTATGAACAGAGCATTCATATTCATTAGCAGCAGGCATTAACATATGATGCCCGTGACAGATATGTGATGCATGTTTTATGAATGCAGTTAATGGCACGGTGACAGCGAGGCAGGGCCATAAAGGACCAGAGCAATCCACCAAATGAAAGCCACAGAGTAGTGGGACGATTATTGATTCTCCCCTGTGTCCTATTGATCTCTGACGTTTTCATCTGGCACAGAGCTGCTAATCTGCTGTGTATCAGAGAGACACCCACAGTGCAGCCCATTGACTCTGCTATCAATAGCCACAAAGCTGGATATCATTAAATCCTCATCACTTTGTTTCCCCCGGCCAGTCGCCACAGACGACTGAGCACTCTGCGTGACCTCTGAATAACCACTGTCCACTGGTTTGTTTATGGCCCCGGCTTCTGGTGTCTGACATTTACTGCCTCTTTTTTAATAGGCCAGTGTAACAGCTCTGCGGTACACAGAACTGATATTGACCACCACCTCCAAGTGTGTGACTGGACACGGTTTTAACCCATCAAGTGAGCACATATAGTAGGTGACCCACTGCTGATGGAAAATGCACTCAAGCTTTGTCAGCAAGCACGGCCTCTGTCTCTTTATTTGTCATCAGAGCTCATGTTGAAAATAGATCACAAGCTTATTGAACACTAGTCTGCTTATACTACATATTTTTGGGTGAATTTAAAGGGGCACTTTTACACATCAAGATTACTGGTAATGGATAGTTTTACTCACCCTGCGAGAACAGCTGGATAATGTCTTCCTTGGATCGAGTGAGACAATCAAAGTCTGATTCTGACCATTATTTGGTTTTTTAATCTGTGTCTCTAAAGCAACAAAGTAAATTGCTGGAGTAGCCCTTTAACATAATGAGTAACCCTTAAGTTATGAAAAGGATTATTATAACTCCTCCTTGCTGGTTGATGTCTTACCAGAGAATGATTAGTATGAACATGTCATAGGTCAGGTATGATGATATGCTCATCATTGTTTCCAAGTTACCAGGGTGATTTCTAAAAGGGACAGAGGAGAGATGGGAGCAGCAACCATCCCCCAGGGAACGGGGCACCAGTGGGACAAGGACGGGTGATGCGGGGATCGATGGTGCTTAAGGTGTCGGGGTGACAAGGACAGGTGCAGGGGAGCGCCGTACCACGGTCCATTAGAGACGGAGGCTCCCTCCTGAGAGCAGACAGCATGATAAACAGCTTCAGCTCTGATAATAGTCCGGCTGATCAATAGCCTGTCCGCCCGCCGTCCCTAAGGGACAAGCAGGAGCAGTAGCCATGACAGCTGACCCCCAGGTCGTGTCTCTGTGTGTGTGTCTGTGTGTGTGTTAGCGCGGGGGAGAGAGGTTTGGGAGAAAACTATCACTGAATCAGATGGAGCATCGCATTGCCCTCTTGACCTTTCTGCCTAACCTTATCTTCATAGTGTAATAGAATCAACCAAGCATATCCAATTAGTATCTGCATGTCCTTCACTTAAGCTCTAATGGTTTATTCATAGTAGTACATGGGAGACATTTTCACATCCTCCCCTGTCATTTTCACAGAGCGTACTTTCTTCCAGCTGCCTCTGTCCTGCACTACTCTTCCCTTTGGAGGATTCATCCCAATGAGACCAGGCTGCACAGAATGATACTCTTACTTATTAGAGCTAAAGTGATCAGTCAGTTTATTGATAATCAAACTATTTTGATAATCGATTATCAATTCAGTAATTTTTGAGCAAAATGCCAAGTATTCTCTGGTTACAGCCCCTCAGATGTGAGGTTATGCTGCTTGCCCTGAATGTTTTTAAGAACAGTTGGTCAAATAAAACACTGTTTTTGAACTGTGATGACCCTACCTTGGGTTTTTTAGGATAATTTATAGACAAAAAGAAAATCATCAGACTATTCAATAATGGAAATACTTACACTAATTAGAACTGATACAAAGGACAGAATAATATGACATGTAGGAGCTCTGTTAACAATATTAAGGCAAACTGTGCACCGCTGTGTTATTGTTGCTAAATGTGAATTTCTACAGTAAAAGGTAACTCAGTAAGTACAGATATTTGTACTTTATTTCCTTTTGTATATTATTCTTTTTACTACACAGCATATACTTGAGACAAGTTCCTTTGATTGATCTTGCTCCTAATACTTTTGTACCTCAGTATAATTCTGAATGCAGGATGTTCGTGGCATGGCTGCTTTATCTGTTAATTAAACACCTGAATACTTCTTCCATCACTAATTTCCTTTGTATTCTCACTCATACTGTGCTGTAAAAATGCTTCAGGTTGTAAACTGTTAAGCACTAGTTGTTTGTTTGATTGTACTTAGTCTTTGAGAGTCCTCGCTGTGACTGTGAGCGAATCTAAAGGATTAGTCCCACGGTGCAACAATGAGGGATTACAAAAAATATATATATCAGACTGGAGCACTGGATACACTGGGTGGCTGTCTGACAACCTTTGACCTGTTGTGGCTGAAACACAACCACTCTAATCGGTGTAACGCTGATCTGAGCCAAGATTTTCAAGACATTATTGAATTTCAGAAATCAAAGGAGCCGTGTGGTTTAGTGGCCTTGTAGTGGAATATGAATATTTCCTTGTCTGTTGCACAGAAGCACAGTTGCATATCCATTTTTATATTCATTATTCATTGTGTTTGTGTGAGTACAAAAAAATATATTTCCCCAGTTTGTCAGGACTGCCTAATTAATTTATTGTCTGAAGGAAAAGGAGAATAAAAGATGTTTTGCCGTACAAGAACCTGGCAAGAGTATAAACTCATAAAAATCAGCATGTTTTTTGGATAAAAGCAAGTCAAAAGAGGAGGAAGCAATAGTGTTTTCAGCAAGGGGTTGCAGTACTGCATCAGTAGGCGGATGTGGAAAAACAACATGAACTGAGTCACATGCACACAAACACACGCGCACACACACACACAGTGTAGTGTTGTCACTCACTGAGTCAAGACCACATGTCTGCTCTGAAGTCCTTTCTTCTCAACGTGCCTGCGTTATCTCACAGCTACAGTTGTGGCTTCAATGGCTGTGAGACATCCTGACTTGGAAAGTGAGACTCCATATCTTGAGCAACCCTACAAGCCATAAACCACAGGCAGCAGCCTCTGCAGCCCAGCTTGCTGTGACTTCAAACACTAACAAGCTGGAATAACATTTTCCTTGGGGTGGCTTCCCTTGACGGCTCCCAGCTGCTGGCAAGCTGATGGAAAGAAGACAAGATTTATTACAGGCCTTGTCGCATTTGGATAAAACCTAACCTAACCACATCGTATAGAAATTGTGGGATCACAGAATGTGTCATTACTTCTTCTTTCTCTGTGGATCAGCGTAAGATCCGGGGTGGAATCAATCCCTTGGAAAATCAATTTCCATGTCTGAGCTTGCGTCCTGCTGTCAGTGGTTCTTGAAAGCTGTGTGTGGAATTAAATTGACATTCGAGGCTGATAGTGAATTACTTTAAAACCTGCTTCGATTTAAATGATACTACAAAGCCAGAATAAAATGCTTTAGCATGAGCAGCAAAAAAGAAAAGAAAGAAAGACAAAGAAAAAAGGTCTACAGTTGAATCTTCACACTTTGAGATAAACTTCCATCCTACATAGTTTCCGCTCTCATGGTTTGTTAAGATCTGTTTTACACTGTGTCGGATGTCATGCTATTTCATAACAGGAAGTGTGAGGTGATGATGAACCAACGATCTGACCCACAGACACCCTCTCTGTGGGACTACAGGAGTACAGATGGGATGACAAAGTGCAGATACGTGGGAGTCTGGATTTGAAAAAAAATTATACACATTGGCCTGAGGACAGAGGTGAATTGTCTCTCGCTGAATCATCCTCTCAGGAATGAACATTACATCGGCAAAAAGGATGCTGACCTTAAGTCAACAAGTCAGAACAGATAGTGCTGTCACAGCTCATAGTGTTACTTCATACCTGTAAGACAAGGAAGTGAAAACACGAGTGAGCAACACAGTTTCACCACAAAAAAACAAGAAGTGAGTGGAAAATATATGCTGAGATTTTCAGTTGCGAGAGGAGTTTGTGAGCTGTCATCACTGCTGTTGAAAGGTCAAGTAGGGTGTGTGTGTTTGTGTGTGTGTGCGCACGCATACATGTGTGTGTGCATATGCTGTGTCTACATATCTTAAGACATCAGCTCTGCTCGGCTGCAAGCACTCCAGTGGAGCAAATCTATCACAGATGCACCAACAGACAAGCAGCTCAGGGCGGGGAGATGATATGACACCCTAACCCTGCCTGCATGCAGCCGTATTGTTTTCCCCACATAATCTGTTTTACCTTCTCTCACCTTGACTTCAATGTGTAATTCAATACAGCAGTGGATCAGATTACAACAGAGGCCAAAGCTGCACGTCTAGTTTCAACTGCAAACTGGCTTGTTTCGATTTTAATGAAGGTGTAATTGGGCGGTTTGTTTAAAACATAACAACAGGAGTTGATTGTTGCAGGATACGTGCTGTTTATCCTCCCCAGAAATGGACACGAGAAGACGCTGAGAGACCACCCACCTCGATGTGAATTTGAGGCAGGGAGGCTGTGGCCGCAAAGCAACGAGCCCTGTCTAACCAGATAAAGCTCTGCTTTCATGAACCACATGAGAAGGGTCTACATCTGCAGAACATTTCAGACCACGTTTTGGACTTAGTGCAACTTACAATTTAAACATCAGAGAGCTGTGAAGAGGTGGAAATTAGGGATTTGGGTCTGTAGGATGGAAAGTTGTGTGGTTACAAAAACAGGATGAGTGAAGGACGGTTATTCATCTGAACTGGGTGGATTAAACAGAACACCTGCCCGCGTCAGCAGCCTGTCTTTCTTCTGTCTGTCTGTACAACAGTCTTCACAGCTCTGGAGTGTATGATCCTAGACAGAGCTTGTCTTCGTCATCACTAACACACACCTATGCAAAGTGCATTGGGGGGTGAATCATCATCCGTATGTCTCCCAGACAGGCTAAATGAAGTTAAGGAATGGAAGTTGATGTTGCGGCTTCTTTTTTTTTCTTTCCACATTATTTTGATTTATAACTGCAAGTCAGGCTGCATTGCACTAAAAATAACAGAGGAGCAGAAGCAGCACTCGCGGTTCTGTGATTGTATTGATTTTGATAGCTGGCCCGAGTGTTTGTGTGGCTTGGGGCGTATTTTATCGAGAGCAGTAAAATAACAAAGGAGATGGGCTGGAAGTTCCCTATGTATACCAATCAGAATTTATAAATTGCTCCATTACCTTTATTTCCCTTGGTTACTCTGGGAACATTAGCAATTATTCTCTCATGGGCTTGGCTCATAAAACTAATAATCTGGTGATTTAGTGCCTCGTGGCACGGTGCACCCAGTCTAGCCCGCTCTAATCCATTCATCTTGCCACCTATTAGTTTTATTTTGGAGGGACAAATTGCTTTCCAAGAGAAAATGGGTCAATAGGTGTCCTCTATTAGAAATTGCTAACAATGTAACTGTTTTTTTTTTCTGTGCATATGTGTTTGGTAGAGTGGCGCAGGCTGATTATCATTCTATTTGCATACTGGGAGGTTGCCTCAATTATCCTTCTTGGGCTGCATGACAAATTGCAAATAGCCAAGGTTATATATGCAATACTTAATTTATTCTGTATTTGCTTCTGTGCGACTTTGTGTGCATTGGTCTTTGCGTGCATGCCAAGTGTATGTGTGCATTTGTGTGCGCCGCAAAATGAAGTCAACATTGTTCTATTTCTTTTTCTTTCTTTTTTTTCCCTCGGTGTGTGATCATGAAGATGGATGTCAGGTCCTGCGAGCTGAGAGGGACTTCTGCTGCATGGTGGCTCCATCCCACTGTCCCATTAGCAGCCCCCCAGGGAGACAAAGACCTGGAATCTGGGGAGACAGACCCAGATTAGCTCATAAATCACCGCCCTGGGGACCAAGGCAAAACAGTGACATCATCACTCTGAGACCCTCTGTCCTGTGATCTGGCTGACCGTGCAGACGGCAGTCGCTTTCAGCTGATATGAGTTGGCAGCAGACTGTGTTAAAACACATTCCATCCAAAACTGCCAGGGTTATTTAACATCTGTATCACTTTAGTGAATTTGTCATTTCAGTGACTTAATCTGTTTAATTTGTCTATGAAACAGCAAAGTTCAAGTTTATTTTTCTTTTCCCATGTAGAAATGAACCAGTCCTGCAGTTAAGTATGCATTAAAAACATTAGATGCTAGATATGCTTGTGATTGATGGTAACACACAAGCATCCACTCTCATGCTGTCACAGTACAAATCCTGCAGTGTTACTGCTGCTACTCAGCGGCTGCTGCTGGCTGTAAAGTAGCTGTTTGTGAGGCCCAGTGTGTAGTTGGGTCTGTAATAAGGCCTGTGGATCCCTCCCTCCCTCCCACATACACACACTCAGAGGTCTGTGGTCACACAGCTGGCCCTGTCTGGCCAACCACTCCAACCTCACCACTTCCCCTCTCTGGGTGGGATGACAGACGCAGGGAGCAGGGAGAGAAGAAGGAAGGGGGATGGCCTTCCATTCGCTGCTGCCCAGATGTGGCCTGTCCATCTGTCTGGCTGGAATGCACTGTACATACAGTAGAAGGATAGACAGACATTTAGACAAACAGGGAGGGTGGTGTTTATGTATCCTAAAATGAACCTCTCACAGTCACATGGCACCTTTGTGGTCTCTGGACCACAGAGGGCTTGTCCCAACGTCAGCTGGTCCGTTCTCCTGTCAGGACACACACCTCCACACAGCTGTAACACAGACGTTTATCCAAAGCGAGGCATGCTGTCCACTAATATCACTATTAGTGAACACAGTGTGCAGCTGACAGTGAAAACAAATGCTATGGGGTGAACGTTTTGGACTAAATGGAAGCTGACAGTTTTAATTCTGGTTCCTCTGGGGACGCACTTTAACTGGCTGAGAGGAGCCGTCTCCCACAGTACACCCTGGTCCTGCTTTGTTAGTCCATGAGGGGTGGAGAGGATGCATTTGTCGCATGAGGGGAGTCATCATGGTCCCCCGGCGGCCGGCCTCTGTCCCCAGCAGGCTCTGCTGATGTAATCTGCCAGACTAAAACTTACATTTACACAGGATCCACAGATGAAATAAGAGGCCCCAAGGCCGGCTTATCTGCTGCTATCAGAGGAGAGGAGCCGAGCCAACTTTCCTTCTCCTTCTCCCCCTGTGTCCTACAGCCCTGTTGCTCTGTCAGACTGCAGCAGATTTGTGTAATGACATCAGAGGGAGACTGAGGCCTGGCGACAGTGGCCCAAAGGCGCCCGAATCGTAAACCTAATTGGTGGCTGTCGCAAGTTAACTACATAGCAAATTTCCACATTCTCCTTGTGCTGCTTTAGTATTTGAATGGCTGCGAGCTGGGAATAGCTATTTTAAACAGCTTGTGTCATTTGTAAACACCTTCTGTATATTTGGGGGGGGTGCATGTTGTCGAGAGGTATTTACACAGATTAATTAAGTATTATATATTATTACAGTACAGGATTTTGCTATACCTTTATTTTGACTATGCTACAATCCATAGGCTTAGCTCAGCTTGTTGCATGGTTAACTTCACCTTGAAGTGAGGTTTTGGGAACATGAGGAAAGGTAACTAGGACATAATGAGGGAAATGATGTGCACATTTATGAAGGATCTTTGGCTTCTTTGCCTGAGGAGCCATTATAATGATGTGTAGGCAGCCTTGGTTAGACAGCCATAGTCACTGCACGCAACCACAGTACCTCTGCCGGAGGCACCCACTACGCCACCACATTCAAAAATACTGCTTTTGGCTCAGCCAATCGGCTGGCTCCACAGCCCAGGGTTAAGCGGCTTCCCGACCTCAAAGCAAGGGGTCAGTGTGGAGGAAAAACATCACACAAGAGCCACAATTGCAGCCCTCAAACATGAAAAGTCTCTTTTTATTTTTGACAGGCTTCCCACTTTTAATGGCTGGGTCTACGTGCTGCATAAACAAACAGTGAGGCTTGGTCTGCGCAGGCAGCCAACAGCGGTGGCTTTGGTGGTGAGTTGGATTACAGGCTACGATGGAGCTGTGGTTTAGATGGCACACACTGAGCTCCACTCAGACTGTGTGACAGTCAATCGAGCTCTCTCCCACTTTCTAACAGTTCAGTGGTGACTGCAACATTTCCAGATGTCAGAGCTGTGGCTTCTACAGGAGCCAATCCACACTGTAGGCTCAGTTAGGTGTAAAATATTTCCTGCATCTGCTGTTTAATATAAACTGTGTTGACTTTATTTCTTTATACACTTAATGGAGTACTGTAAACTATGTTCAATCCTGTACCTCATATCACAGTTTTTTTTTTTCCTCAAGGAGAAGAAACATTGTTAATCTTTTTTGCTTTAAAAGAAAGTAGTCTCTGTTTTTTGACTCAGTCAGCTTTTAAGAGGATTTGTGTCATCGTATAAAACTTAAATGCAAAGTCAGGAGTTCCTGGTATACAATAAAGTTATATCTAATCCCCCTCGTCACATATAGCTCCTGTCTGTGTGTGTGCGTGCTGCTGCTCTGATGGATCTGCCTGTGTCTGCTCCTCCCATTCCTGCTGCAGCGCCTCCTCTTTCCAACACTGCTAATGACAGTGAGTTTAATTAGTGCCAGCAGATCCCCCCACTAACTGTAACTTCATTAACCGCTGTCAACAGGCCAAGCAACGCTGCACATAAACACAGCTCATTATGACTGTGCCCTATCTTTTGTCTCCTCCCTGCTCCAGAATTCACCACTATTTATCTCTATCTGCCTCTACATATACATGTATAAATCTTGCACCATAATGAGGGTCCTCCTGTTGGAATGGATGGCAAGCCGCGAGGTCATTTTTCACTCCCTGCACAGTCTGTGAAGCTGCAAAAGCATGCAAAACTCAGGCTTGTGCTTTAGTTTCCCAAGATGGAAACAGCTGTGATGTGGTGTGTGTTTTGGGTGGAAAATCCGACATTTAGCAGTTATTATCAAATGAGTCTTAATCACGAGACAGTAAATTGGAGTCAATCAGGCTGTTGAATAGATGGTGGAAATCCATCATGTGTGTGTGAAATCCATCTCATATTGATTTACTCTCTGACCCATAAATCCAAAGCATACCACTATTAACTTTACAGCTCACATCAAAAAGCATTGACTGACCCCAGCACAATCTTTAGCAACAAGATCAATTTTCCCTAATAAGGATCTGTGATGCTCTGTGTAGGCATATGCATCCTCAACTGTGGTTCTGGCAGTAGTAGAAGTAAAACTGGGCCAGTAAATCCAATCTCAGCTCATGGAGGAGTGATTTATGAGATTGCAGAGGGTAGGCTTTCATGACTTTGCTTTCCTTTCTGGAGAACTGTGTATATGACATGTAAATGTGATCATTTGCCTGGTCAGTTATCCTCCATCCTTACTCTATTTGGCTGGCACTGTGCAGTGTTTCAGCGCTGTTTGGCTGCTGATAGAGAGATAACCCCAAGCCTTGTTAGATTCCTGACAGGCACAGCTTGTCAGTCTGCGGTTCTGAAACCTCCCTAATCAAAAAATCTTTTGGAGCGAGCCAGTGGATTCTGCGGGGGTGAGCGTAATCAAAGCCTTTCATGTTCCCTGGCTAAAGGCAGAGACAGGGAAGGGGAGAAAGCTTCAGCAGGTACATTGTGCTCTTTGTTTACCCTTTCTCTTACCAATCTGGTGCACAGATGGCCAACAATTATTTCTCTGTGTGCGCATTGCCGCTGGCGAGCCACCAGCTTTTCAGAGATTGGTGTAATCCTTTATTATTTATGATTGTCTGGGATTTTTGGATCAAGATTGAACACAATCTGTTGAATAACTGAGAGGAGCGGGAGGCAGCAGAGTGGAATGAAATGCAAACAAAGAGAGTGGAAATCGAGAAGTCAGGGCATCCATAATGAAGATGTGATGCTCACTGTTAGTAGAACTGCTCCTGAATCCAGCACACTTTAATCCCATTAACACTGACTAAATATACCATTTGTTTTAAGCTTGCCAATGGTGGTGTTTATGCTAATAGCCTGGTCGCTCCGGGCGATTTCAGAAGACTTTTGGAGGGCACCGGCTAATAATTAGATTTAATAAGGAAGTCAATTTCTATCCTCATTTGAAATAAAAATAAGAAGCTTAGCCTCTCATAGGACAGGCATTAATTTGTTGATGTGGTCTCGCTTTCTCTCCCAGGGCTTCTGTCTCCATAATTCTTTAACCCTTTTGTGTCCTTGTTTAGGCAAACATAAACACACTGATAGCAACATTCTGGGGACCACACACACATAAAATCAATCAGTCTGATTATATGTGAATAGAATATTGATTCCCAAACTATTTACTGATATGAAAGCTGGTGAATGATGAACAGTGATGGAATTTAACTAAGCACATTTACTTTACCTAATTACAAATTTGAGATACTGGAGTATTACCATTTTCTGCAACTTTAAACATCTATTCCACAGTATTGAAGAGGGAAATATTGTACTTTTTGCTCCACTCCATCTGGAACTACTTCTTCTCCCGCTCTACCTACTGCAACAGTAAGCTGCCTCTCAGTAATGATAATATAATATAATGTGTTTGTTGTAATGTGATGTTTCTCTGCAATGAGTACTTTTACTTGAAAATGTCTTACTTTGTGACTCATATAACTTTTTCACAGTTACTTACAATAAACTCTCTGAGGAGTTCAGAGGAGAAATCACTTTTTGGTGGAAGTGCCAACAGCCCATAGACATCTGAAACATGACAAGAACAACTCCAACCAGCCCGTTGATCATGTGTAAGGGTTCACAGGCCAAAAGGTTGGAACTACTGGTTTAATATTTAACAGTGTGTTGTATTCTATTATACTCATCCAAAAGTTTTTATGCAAAACCAGAGCCTGTAAACAAGTGTAGAAATCATAGACTGCATTTACTTATGTAAACAACAAAAACTGTACTTGAATATAGTACTTGAGTAGTTGTACTTAGTTACTTTTCCTTCAGTAAAGGATTTGAGCACTTCCTCCAGCACTGATGGTGAGGTGATGTGTTGTGGTGTAGATGTGCAGTTGATGTAGGTGCTTCTGTTTCTGACCTGTCCTGCACAGCAGAGCTCATCATCCCGGTCGACTGCTGGGCTCTGCTGTGCCGGGCTCATGAGCAGGGGTTCCAGCTGGAGGAGCTCTCTGATCTGCTGTCAGACGGCAGGCTCACTCTCCCCTGCCCTGATAACTTCCTCAGCTCTCTATTATTCTTTTCTACCCAGTCGAGCTTCTGCTTCTTTTTTTTTCTTTTTTTCTCCCCACCATCCCCTTGCTCTGTCTCTCTTTTTTCAACTTAATAATGGAATCAAGTACCCCTCCAGAGCAAGCAGCAATGCTGGCTGCTGGTGAAGGAATCATTTTCAGCGAGCATGTGTCAGTCAGCAGGTATAGGAGCACTTGTGGAGTCAATTTGGCATGGAGGAGTAGAGCTACATTACTGTGTGCCAGGGAATATGAAATGCTCCTCAGTGAGGCAGAAGTGGTGAAATGCAGTATATGAGGACAGAAGTCTGTGGTCTCATAAGGAGATTTCTGAGATACTACACAGCTCACATTGTCATTATGGAGCTAGTTAAAGGGCTCTGCTTACCATTCATTACACTGTGATAAATTCAGCTCAGCACTCACTTCCATAAAGTTGCTTCATCACATTTCTCACCATTGAGGTTTTCACCCCTCCTGTACACTGGTATATCTCTGTTTGATGTAAGTGAATATAATGTTCACCCTCATGAGACACTCAGCCAAACAATTCACAGACTCTGACCTCAGTAGCAATTGCACTTTTCCTGCATGGCCTGTTACCTTGACAACACATTTTCTTTCGAGACAGTCATGTGAAGTCATTCCCATGCCATGTGAATGTAATCACGAAACATAACTGAATTTAGGCCCAAAGAATCTTTTTAATCACATTAGCCATTTAGCAAACTGGATTAGGGTAACAAAATCTTTGTTGAGCAGCTCAAGGCCTTTTCAATCAACTGGTACCACTTGATCCTCTGATCAGTTTAATGTTGACTCTTTTCATAGTATTTATGTCCTGAATTATGGCACACCTCCAGAAGGAGGAGGAGCAGGAAGTAATTCAGTAGGCCAGGCAGGCTAGCTGTGAGGCTATGAAGTTTGTTGTCAAAATAAAAATGATGCAGTTCAACATATCCCTGAGCCAGGGTGTGTTGAACAAGCTCTCACTGTTGCAATTCTGGCTCTTGATTATGCAGTGTGAAGAGTGTGAGTAAAAAATGAAGTTCAGAAGGGCGACTGTGCGCCACCATCGACTCTCCGAAAGTAGGCTGCCGAATTAAAGTGGATAAGAATAATAACTGGCAAACCTCCAGCTCTGCTGTGTGCTGCGGACACAGAGCAACAATAACGCAGCAAAGGCAACAAGTTTGTGTGCAAGGATGAGGCTGTGAGAGGAAGAGGTGTTCACCTTTCAGTTGTGCGAGTCCCGCTGGTTCAGCAATGAGATGTGTTGAGGTTTTCTGTATTTTCAGGTTGTAAACATGAAGACTAGTGAGTATTATGAGCAGTGTGCTGAATTACAACACTGTGTTATATGACTGAAATTCAACTGAAAGATGTTGTCACAGTTGCTGGTAGCATGGGTAGATTGATAAACACAGCCAGTGAATGTTAAAGACAGTTTTATTGTTACCCTGAGCCCGTGTTTTTGATTGCTATGTGGACTTTCTTGAAGTTAACAATGCGCTGTTGATATCATCAACCAGTTTTCTGACAGTTGTGTCAGATGAATACACAAAGTTGTGTTTGCTTTCACTTTTGGTTTATCTTTCTATCATTGTTTTGGCATGTTCAGCATGTATGTCAGCATGTTAAAGCACAGACTCAGGTGTTTTTCTCCAAACCAAACGATGTTTTCTCTGAATAAATTTGACTGTGACAGGATTTACACCACATACAGATACACATACAGCCTCCACCTTAAGAGAAGAATCTTGGCAAATATTGAGCTTGGCAGGTGAACTGAGAGTACATACAGTTTTTTAATCATTATTTTTCAAGGTTCTGTACAATGTATCTAATTTTCGTGTATTTTCATCTAACTGGCAGAATGTAATTAACTGTGAATTTTAACTGTGGCTTGCAATAAGAATGTGGAATGTGTTGTGGAAAGGAAAATCCATCCAACTGTAAAACATTTTGGCAGATTTTTTGAGATATAGTTTTCAGCTATGACAAGAAATTTGTGTAAAACTGATCCTCCAGGAAAAGAGCAATGGCCTTGATACTGTTTTTGGAATCATGGAAACGCTGAACTATCTTTTGAGAGTTAAGAAAGTGGATAATTTAAATGTAACAACATGCCAAACAAGTGACTTAATCTGAAATTCAAATGAGTATATATGTCTGAGAGCCACAGGTTTTTATTCTAGGTTGTGTTATATTTGCTCAACTATCACATGGTGTTGTTTCCAGATTTAAAACTCCTGATCAATTCTTGATCTTGAAGCAAAATCACACACACATTAAGCAACGTCTACCAGGTAACGTTTTGTGTATTGTTATTATTGTCTTACTTATTTCTATCAGTGAGGGGCTGCTGATAGCAGGGAATATTAAATTTAGAGTAGCAATTGGCTCTATGTCCTCCTCAGCCGAGGGCTAAGAACAGCTCCGGATTCCTGCCAAAAACCTCATCTTTTTGTTTTGAGACCCTCTTCATGTCTGCATTTTTCTCCTTTGATAAGGACTTTCATCCTGTTTTCATTGATTACTGTCTGATGAGTCATCCTGATAATACAGTACAGGCGATTCATCTTTCCACCGCACACTGTAGGCCCTTTGTTGCATGGAATGTGCGTGCATGTGCGTGCGTGCATGTGTGTTTTTGTGAATTTTCTGCCTGGTGCGTGTGAATGACGAGCCTGCCACACACAGCATGCGTGTGTTTGTTTGTGAATGTGCAGCATGTAAGTCTGCGCTCATCTCCATACAAACAGCATGCCAGCACGGTGACGTGTAAAAGTCATTGCGACACAAACCCTAGCCTTTGCATTAACAGGGCTCTCATTTTCTGCTTCATGAACAGGAACGTATGGCTGCATGAGAGAGAAAAATACCCAAGTCATTTATTAACTGGAAGTCACATTAATGAGCCAATACTGTGTGATCTCAAGATACAGCCAATATAGGTTCATGATAAATAGTTCCACCATGTCGTTGATCTTTGCCTCGTTCTATGGCTGCAAAACCGTGATTTCGAACCATATACCTCAGTGGAGCAATACCAGTTCCTCCACAGATATACATGCAGAGTATGACAGTTATGGCTACCTCTGGACAATATGACCCCACAGCAATTGTTCTGTGGAAGAAGCAAAATATTTGCTCACTAGCTATATCTGAGCGATGCAGAAAGTGAGTTGCTGCTCAGTTCAAAGTGGCAGGAGCGAGGACAATCCCTGCTCTGTCAAGAATTAGAGCCACCTCTGCAAATAGGCCAGTGTGTAATGCCTGAGGGTGGGAGTTTCACTGAGGCTGGGGTTTCCGTGTAAATAAACAGTGTGGGGGTCTCAGTGGGCGGAGGGCCCCCCCCCCTCCCCGGGGTTTGGCCTGGCCTTTTGTTGCCTTTAATCCAAGCACTCTCTATTGAAAAGCATGAGGGGGTGCCTGGCTGAGATTAGCCCGCCAGCTCTTGTGTGTGCTTGAGTTTCTCACAGACTGCCTCCATACTTTTGGAAATAACACAGTTATCCCACATCCTCAAGGTGGCTGACAAGAATGACAAGTAAGACAACTGCTGGGCAATCTCAGACCTTAACATGACAAAATGACCTTAGCATTTCCCAAAAAGCTGCTCCCGCACTCAGTGTGAAACATGGCTGGTCGGTTTAGTCACATTATTGGTTTGGTTTTTATTTTATCATCAGAAAACCCACACATAAAAATCACAAATATTCAAAAGAGGAAAAAGAGAGAAACAAAGCACAAGCAGCATACAAAACAAGCAAAGTATTTTTCATAAAGTTGAGGCACAACACAAGAAGAAAACTTAAAATAACTTATTTCATTGTGGTCCTATCTTTTCTGCCCCAAATCATGATAACAACAAAGACTGCTGTGCCTCTGCTACACTACTGCCCAAGATCTGTAACATGCAGGTGAAATATTAAAGTCATTCAATCATATCTCCTCTTTCCGTGTCTTTAAATAAACAGTTTCTACACCCATACTACTACTACTGAAATAGATTCAGAGGATCTCGCATCATCTGGTGAGCTGTTTTTAATTTTAGCCTCCACACACTGAAAAGATTTTGAATCAGAAGTACCATGTTTGAACTTAGTTTTGCTAATCCCAGTATCATACCTATGTCGGCCTCTAGTACAGTCGGGTGCCCGGCCATTGATGCGCATGACTTTCTGCGAAATACTGAACCCTGTTTGCAATGTTTATCCATTTTAAGGATGTAAGATGTAACCAATCATCTTATTTTGTGCAATCTGTATATATGTGTTTGTTTATACTGTACAGACCTTATACAGGCCAGGCTTATGTCATTGATTTAAATTAGCTTCACAGTCATGGCTATAATTAAGTTCAGTATTGTACAAGATTACACGTTATACATGTGTAAAGACTCTTTGTGTCTTGTTCCTCGCTAATTTCGCAGCTTTGAATGTGTGTTATACATTAAAAGAGTAGAGATAATATAATTGGTCTGCCACACCTATGCACCTGGTGTAGTTTTTCCTCATTTCACAGCCTTGCTATCACAGGCGACAACATACAACTGATTTAAATAGCTTCTTTTGTGTATAAAAACACGTTTGTCTTATTTTTGGTTATTTTTTGATTGCTGAAGCACTACATCTATCCATACAGGAAAACATTAATATCAGGTTCTTGTTTGATGTTAGAACAGGTCGATTGGCCTTTGTGATAAGGTAAACAAGATCCTTTTGTGTGCTCGTTGCATAGGCCCATATGTAAAGGAAAACTACAGGTTGTAATGTTACAACTGTTTGCATGCTTCCTTTCTTCCTTTGTTTAATGTAGGCTCTCATTACCACGTGGTGGTAACAGATTGTTTGAACTGGAGAGAAAAGCCATTCGGAGCTAATTAAGCAGCCATTCCCGGCTCTATTCACCGGCAGAGGACCGAGGAGCACAGGCATTTGTCAGCGCTTGACCCCGCGTGGTATTGATTGACAACGCTGCTCCGTGAATGACAGGCTCGGCGCCGCTGGACCAATGGGAAGCCGGCGAGTAAGTGCACCGCGCCGCCATTGGACGAGAGGCCTTAAAGCCGCAGAGGAGTCCCACGTGGGGGCAGAGTTGAACCTTCAAAACAAGGTGGAGAGGCAGCGCTCAGACATGGCTGATGTTCATATCAGACAAAGGCAATCATCTCTTCTCCCCCCGCAGTGCAACTATCACCCAAATGCTGATTGGTAGGCGCGCGGATGTGTTGTGCAAGAATCACGAGAAACTGTATGTCGAGTCGCCCCCGTTGCTTCAGTTTGGTGGGTACCGTTGATCGATTGGTCATTATTGTGTCCTTCACGGTGTACGTGCGCGCGTCGAGGGGGAGTTAAACCCGAACATTTCTAGTTGTGGTGGTTACTTTAGACATTTCACACTAACATCGCTTCACATTTTATAACCATGTTATACAAACAAGCCCCCACCTCACCCCTGCTTCCTTGTATGGGGATAAAAATTCAAGTATGCTTGTTGCACCGCACACCTCCCTCCCTGCCTGCCTCTCCCCCTCACACACCCCCCCGTCCCGCTGGTGGTGGTCTCACCCAAAAAAATTCATCAACTTTATTTGGGCGGCAAAAAAAAAAGAAAAAGAAACAACCCTAATGAAGCGCGGATGTGGAATTTGTGCTGTCTCTGTCAAATTTGGATATCACCGTCGGCACATCAATGCCTGCTGTTGTTGTTGTACACGGTGGGACGGACGGATGATGCCTTGTGGATCCGTGGGATGATGTCATGTATCGTTGCACCCCACGTGGGGGCCGTCGCTCTCCGATAGGCAGATGTGACCGTATTCCTTCCGAGTAATCCGATTGGACAGATAGGCGCTTTCACGGCAGTTCAGCCCTGCTGCCTGTGTGTGGCAACCGGGGTAAGCTGGACAACTGGGGGAAATGCGAGATTGTGGAGAGTACCATGTTCCGCTTTTAAAGAATCTCCAACCTACTCGAGTCGGAAGACAGATTTTGGACGCATATTTATGTGTATTTTTTTTCCATATTTCTTTTTGGGATTAACCAGCCACAAAAGGCGCACATTCCTCGGAGGTTCGCGGCTGAGAATAAAGTAGTTTAATCGAGCCCGACCGCACCACATTTTCTCCCAACTGCTCCCCCAGTCTGTCTGGGTGCGCTCCGGAGAGAGAGAGAGCGCAAGAGAGGATGCTTGTCGAGATCTGCGTCCACCACGCTTACATTAGGAGGGATTAAACGCATGAATTACAGCCTGCTCTGTTTTTTCTTCAGGAACTAAAAAAAAAAAAAAAAGTCGGACGGACGGTTAGCACGCACGCACGGGTATGTATTTACCAGAGCTGTTGATTTCTCTTTTTCAGGTTTGTGTGTGTGTTGGGGCGTACGCTCAACAGCGCGCCGCTTCCATCGCTTTCCGCGGAGTCAAACAGTAGGTGGAAGCCAGCTGCTGTCGGTCTCTGGCCTGCCTGTAGACGTCCTAGAGCGGCGTGTTTTTTTTTTTCTTTGGTCATTTGACGAACATCAGTCAAGATTAGAGTCACGAAGAAGCGGATTTTATTCACGCATTTAAATACAGCGGCGAATAAAAGTAGCTCATGTTTTAGGTCCGTGTTGTGTTTGCATCAGTTTAAATTATAAATGAGATATTTTTGTATATCGAGTCCACCGCTGACCACTGACCGAATAAGGTCACCAAGAAGACAGAAGCACAGGACTAATAGTGCTGCTTTTTTAAATTATTATTATAAAGAATAATAGCTGTAAACTGCCTGCAATAACTGGGACTAGTTTGGTGTACTTATGAGCGAACAACGTGAAGTGTATTGTGTTGCTTTATAGATTAAAACCGCGTCATTTTTCCAACACAGGATTTTCACGACCTCCCCTCACCTCCCTCCCCCCCTACCACCACCCCTGTCTGCTGAGACTGGTGTGGCCGTGAGCAAATTTGAACCATTTCGCCAAAGGACCTGCACACTGGAGAGATAAACAAAGGATACATTTCAAGATGTATCCACAAGGCCGACATCCGGTAAGAAGCGCTTCCTCTATACACTTACTATAGCTTACATACTAATCTGACAACACTGATGTTGATATGGCTCCTGACTGTGCTGATTCCCCCTGAAATCTGCCCCGCGAAGCGTTTTCCCCCCCCTTAATGCAGCTCATCAAATTTCTATATGGTTATATTACAATGCATTTATGTTACATCAGAATATGCACTTAGTGGTAAATGGATGCAGATGGTTTTGCATGCCTGGAGGTATTTACTCAGCCATGCACTAACATATGACTCTGCTGAATGTGAGTACAGGTGGTGGTCTTAATTCATTTTTTTCAAACTGGATTTGATTTTCAGCGTGAAAAGCCTATTTATGTTATGTTATTAGCTTCTGGAAGGTGTGAAGCAGACCCACCTGCTCAGTGTGGTATAATGTCTTACTTACTGCAGAGGAGACATGATCTTGAAAGTACTCTAATGTGAGAACTATTCAGCTCCCCTCAGCTGAAAATGATGAATAAATCCTTTCTCCTGTTACTGGACTGATGTGATTTTTAATTTTTTTCCCCCTTTTTTAATTTATTTTTTATTTTTTTACGACAACCTTCTTTCAGCCTCCACATCAGCCCGGTCAGCCTGGCTTCAAATTCACCGTAGCAGAGTCTTGTGACAGGATTAAAGATGAATTTCAGTTCCTGCAAGCCCAATATCACAGGTAATCATTACAAAGAATATTACCGAAGTATGATAGAGTCAACATTTACTCTCTGTTGAACAGTAAAGGTTAAGGCTAATATTTGTTTGTTGACTTCTGCCGGAATGAACAAAGACAGCAGTGTTTTTTTTTCCTTCCATACTCTGCTGTCAAGTGGTAAAGTGTGAGCATGTTATTGAAGTGATAGAGACGCCTGAAATTGACACCTTGTCTTCTATTTTAGTCTTAAGGTGGAGTATGACAAACTGGCCAATGAGAAGACAGAGATGCAGCGCCACTATGTCATGGTAAGATTATGTTACAATAGGGAGCAATTATGGTTCCAAATTGCAAGGCTTGTTGAAGATCTACTTGGGGTGGAGTGAGACAGGCTATTGTGATCACCTGTGTGGTGGTTAAGGCGGGTTGAGTGTCAGGTACAGGCCTGTGAAAGCCCCCAGGGGGGGGGTTTGATGTAGCTGGTTGTTAAGGGGGTGGGGTGGTGGTGGTGGGGAGCTCTTCCTGACAGGCAGGCGGCAGTGGGCTGAGGCTCCATTATAGTGCGCCCCTGATCTCCAAGGGTCGACTGCAGCGTTGCCCTCTGTGTGTGCTGATCTGATTATTCTCCTAGGAGACTCCACGCTCAGACATATGCATGGCCATAAATTAGGTGTGAGCTGATGGTGGAGGGCCAGAGCAGTGTGTGGGAAAAATGCACCACGGCAAACAAAATGGAGGACGTGGACCACGCTGCAGTTTATTTTGCAATAAGCCGACCTCAGTTTCTGCGTAAACCTCAATTATTAGCTTTTAATTTGGCAACCTTTTTAGAAAAACATAGGTGTGCCTATGATGCAGGAATTTAGCTCAGACGTGACGCAATCAGGAGGTTCTTCTGTGGCAGTGTGCTCTGTTGTCCCAGGTAAACACACCGGGGATGACTTAAACCAATACATGCAGGCTTAAGTTAAACATTCTTTTCACAGGAAAACAACATGTCAGCCTGACAGGGAGGAGGTTAGGTAAACATGTAGGGAAATATCCCACAGCCAGCACCGAGTGTCAGGTTACGCTACGGCTGTGGGGCTCTGATCTCAGACAGAATGGCTCTCTTGTTTGAGAGTAATTTTCGAAGAAGCTAATGGACTGAATAATGCATTGGCCTCATCAAATAGACGCTGACTGGAAAGCCATTTCTGCCCTGGCTGCCACTTGTGGGCTCCACGGATTACATTTCAGCCAGACAGACTGACCTGGCTTGAAATATCAAGAGTGTTGAGCAATCGCGTTACGCTAAGTAAACAGACATCCTGGAGATCTGAGGGCTTAAGATGGTGATCAATAAATCTAACCCTTTCTCCTCTGTGCCCACACTATAAACAACGAGTATCGATTTATTGGATATTCGCTGTCCGCAGCACAGAGAACTCCTTTTTGGCCTGATTGTAGTTTATCACATTTGCCCACAGGAGCTGGATTGTATTTAGGTTCAATCATAATGTTCAAAACCATGTGATGATGTAATCAGTGTAGTGATCAATTACAGTATTGATTTGTGGCTATTTACTGTATGCATTTTATTTTGAAGTCATGATTGTGTTTTAAGAAATTAGATACAGAAAATACATATATATAAGAATATATTTTTTTTACATATAATATAAATGAGCACAACTTGACTGTAAATGTGACTTTATCGACTTCATTAATCACAGTTAAATCTCTGCTTTCATTCCAGTATTACGAGATGTCCTACGGGCTGAACATAGAGATGCACAAACAGGTAGGTACCATCATGCTCCTCATATTTTTCAGCTCAGTGGTTTTCCGCAGTGTCAGGGGATGTCAGACCCAGGAGGAGCCCCTTATAGGCTGTGAACTGAGCTGAGTGTCGGTAATAGGCTGTAAACAGATGGATCTACTGCAAACAAACAAGGCAGTACAAATGCAAAGTTGTATCACCACTTGTAGAACTGCCGGGAGCCTTTTTTTGTAATTTGCGAGTGGTGTTAAAGACGGGATTTGTCTCAGCCCTTTGATAAGATTAAAGGTAGACTTTGACAGGCTCGGCCTGTGACTTAATGATTAAAAGGAGAGGATTGCTGATGGGTCAGTATTTTTTAAAAGATGAATAGTAATCACAAGAGGGGGGCAAAAGTCCTTTTGTCACTTATTGTGCCCTTATCTCCATCAAAAGATCCTATCTGGTATTGCTCCACAGATCAGTCACACTGATGCTTGAGCAGATAAAGACTGTATGAATGAGTAATCCTGAGATTCCCATGCATGCTGCTCTTAAACCAGCGAGGCTGTCCCCTCTCTCTCTCTCTCGCGCGCGTGCGACAGCCCAGCTTGGTTAATGACAGCACTGGAGGCATGGCGGATTGGTGTGATAGGGTGATCCATCAGTGTCTGGGCCGTGTGTCACACTGCCACATGTCTGTCAGGGCTCGGGCTGCTCTGATAGCTTCTGTCAGGCACTTATCGCCAACCAGAGGAAAAGAGGAGGGGGGATGGGAGCTGGAGACAAGTTGGAGAATAGAGCTGGGGGGGAGGGGCAACAGCCCAGCTCTGTGTAAACAGGTTAATCGACTGATCCATTTTAGCGCCTGACTTTTATCAGGAACCTCAACAGAGCTGATGGAAGCACTTGAATAATTCATCAGTGGGGCCCTAACCTGCTGAACGGAGTGTTTGTGAGCAAACAGTGTGGGCCCGTCCATGCAGCTCCCCCAGCTTACGGCTCAGGCGGGAGGAGGAGGAGAAGATGGGGAGTGGTTAACAGGCAGGGTTGGGATGGATTATTGGATGCACATAGGCATATTATTTTCCTGCCAGGAGATTTATTCCATAGTGCGGAAATCCATTCCTCTAACTGTGCCTTTTTCATTACTGTGCAGGGACATAATTCAGATTTCAGAATGCACACACCGCCACAGCTCAGATGGACTGATGTGGCAGTGTTATCTGATCCCTCTCTATCAGGCGTGACAGCATGTAGATGCAAACGGCTAATTTCTGCTGCGTGATGTCAGCCGGTAATTACCATCATCTGGTGCTTGTTTCCAAGAGTTGCACGGGGTTTTATGGGCCCGGGTGTTGGTGAGGCTCAATCAGATCTGGCTGTTACCTGTAGTCGTAACACAGACATGAGACTTGTGGCTGTGGGAAGCATTTGCTAAGTAGCAAACTATCTGCCATACCCAGGGTCAGAACAGACTTGGTCAGCCAGCGGACTGTCAGCAGTGTTCTACAAAAGAGGCGTGCGGTGAAAAGTGGTTGGAGAAACTGTGGCTCTCCAAGCCATCAACGCTCCCATATCCCCAGTCTGTCATGTGGGACTGGAGCAGAGTTTAATAATTACAGGGTGTGAACTGTTGGGTGTCAGGTCCACTTATATGAACATAAAGTTATGATATTTTAAGATGTGGCATAACGGAGAGGGTTATGGTTTTGTGCTGTTTTTGTTATAATAAGTTTAGTATTTTAAGATCTAAGTCATCTTTTGGCCCAGACGATCACCTGACTGACTGCAGCGGCTGACAAGGTTAATCATACTAATGACTCATGCATCCATTTAGGCATGCTTTCGGCCTGACTCGGATCAATATCGATAACTTCAAATGCCAAATAGAAATTTATTCTGGAATTGCTTCACATTAACAACAGCTCTGAGGCTTTTTGCAACATCTCAGTTTAGTGGAAACATGCGTCACTTTCTGGCATAGAGGAGCTGCTGGTGAAGTACTGGTCTAATTTTCTTCCCACTAGAAAAATCAGGAAACGGGCGATGCTGTCATCTTGGACAAATTGGAGGCCCTCTACATCTGACTAGTCAAGTATTGTTTATAGATGGATCATGTGACCAGAGCCACCAGTTGTTTTCCCTCTGTATTTAATACTCATCAGTGTCTCGACTCCATTTTACCACCGCTGATAGCAACAGGCGAATACCTTTCTGCACACCATTGACAAGCCAGCCTGAGAGTGCTCTTAAAGTGGTGCTACACAGGTCCGAGTACCTGTAATTGTGTAGCAGCAGCGCAAAGCTGGCCTCTCAAGGGCCAAGCTGTCATCTACTTAAAGTGGCAACAGCCCCATTTTTATCTGCCAGCAGAACAAAAAAAAAATCCTCCCAGCACTGCACTGTATCTATTTTGACAGCAGTGGCGAGCTGAGTTGATGCCTTTTCCATGTATTTACATGTTGTGTTGTGAGACTGTAGAGGCTGCCAGTTGTTTAGGGCACAGTGGATCAGCCACCTCCTGACCTCTCCCAGCCAGCTGTCACCATGACACTAAGCTACAGAGGAATGGACTGCGCTCAAGGCCTTTTCACAAATCCTGTCAAATGTTCGACTGCTATTGACATGGCTTATCTCAACAAACATGGATTATACAAGCTCTGTAGCTTTTCAACTATTTCTGAGGGCCTTCTTGAGCTCTTGCTAGAGCACTTACGACATTGCATTAATGCTAATGCCCATAAAACCTTTTATCTAACCCTTTCATTGCTTCGTTGGTTGTAGGTCAGATTTATTGTGTGTCAGAGGAGACTGGAGTTCAGTGTCTTTCTTGTCTGCAGACAGTAATCAAGTTCTAATCAGTGTTATCTTTTGGACTATTGTACTTTATGTAACACACGCTACCACATATTTGTTTCACATTATTGCCTCTGATCCCAGGCTTTACTTTGTTACATCTGATATTTCATCTTTAGCTTGTTGTTTGTCCTGCTGGCTCGCCCGGCTAAGTGGCTATCCATGTTGCAGCTTGGGTCAGCAGGTCTCGTTCTGTTGGACATTACTCTCCAATCTCTCTGGCTCTGCTCAGAGGTAATATGTCAGGCTGCCAAAACTGCCTGGCATTTCTGCCATGTGTAATAAATAAGCTGGCAGTCTGCAAAGTACATTGTGTGTGCTGCTCCAAATGAAAAATCGGAGAAAATCCCTGTGATGTGTTTGTGTTCCGCAGTGGCCCTGGGTTGAACTGCAGCTCATAAATTCCATAGATGATGTAGCTTTGGCACTGTTATTTTTCTGCTCCCAGTGCTGCGCTTGAACCTGAGAGCCTCATCTCCCATCCCTGGAAGAAGAAGGAGGCAGAGCAAGCTGGCTGTGCAGTGTTTTTACAGGGGGGAGGAGGTGGATCACACACACATACACACCCCTCCACCACCACTTCTGCTCACCTCCTCCCATTGCTCTTTTTATCCACCATTCATTTGCTGCGTTCATGTGATCGACAGGCTGAAAATTCAATTTAATGACCTGCCTCCAAGCACGTAATATGATTTTAAAGCCTGTTACGGTCAAGCAGAGGTTCCATTTGCATAATGATCCCAGCAAGATAGGGCTGCAGCCGTTGCCATGGCAGTTGGTAGACAAGCAGAAGAATGGAGGCAGGGCTCTATGGATGGATGGGAGGTTGGGAGGGTGGTGGGCCTGGGCAGCTGATTGCAGTGAGAAATGGCCTGGTCCTTCAGTCTCGGAAAGGCAGAGCTCTAGCACTGCACTCTTAACATTTACAGGGCGGTAGTTATCGCTGTGGTGATCGCAGATTTGGTGCCTTTGCCCTTGTGTATATCTTCTTGAATCAAATGTGTTAATATATTTTTCCCAGTTTAACGCTATATTCTTCACAAATAAATCTTGGATAATATGGACAGCAAGTGTAGCTCTCAAGAGCTGGTCTGTTGCTCCAGCTTTGGTCTCGGTGGCATCTTCACTGCCTTGTTGTGTGTTTATAAATGTGAGCCTGAGAGCTCTTGAGATCCCCTCCGCAGCCCGTATTGCTTTAATTGGCTAAGGTTTTAACGAGGAGCCTCATCCCTCACTGCTGACCTGGATAGCTGTGGGAATTAGAAGGCTAAGGGTGAGCAGAACACAGCCAGCGCTGCAAGCTCGCTGAGACAGTACAGACAGCAGTCAGCCATCACGGCTCGGCTGCACAGTTCTCTCTGCACGCCGCAGCACCCAGCTGTAATGCGTGGTGTTCATCACCGCTGCAAAACACCATCTGCTCCTCATTGATCAGCTGTACTCGCCCTGCCCTTCCAAAAGAGAAGTGATTGGTTTCACTCTCAATACAAAGCTCGAGCTATCCGTGATCTTATTACTACAGTTGAATCTTGTCTTGAGTCTTTAGCATGCATAAGAGGCCGGCCCAAAAGGCTGACTTGATGACTGGAGGCACATATTGGAATTCAATTAATGCCCCCTTGGTGACCTTTTGTTCCAGGATAATTGCTCCTTAGAATTTGTCTGAGTAGGTGTCTTGAGGTGATGGAGAGCCGTTTGTTTTTTATCTGCTGGACTGAAACAGATGCTTTATTACAATTTCACCAAAGCAGAGCAGCTGCAAGCAGCAGTTGTTCCCTAAGAAAAGCAAATTTGATTTGTGGCCCCATCCTGTGTATGTGTGTTTTCACATTTGGAACAATATGATACGGGAATATTGCTGTTCTTTTGAATTTGTAGCTTTGATCCTTTCACTGTGCCCGTAATTTACAGTCGGTAGTATTAAAAAACTATATTTTATAAAATACTGGACGAGCCCATTCATGATTTTAGTAAATGGTCCTATTTGGCATCCGGCCCATTTTATGAAACACCCAAGCCACGCTGTTCGCTCATGTCAGAGGAGGTGGAAATGTAGCTACTGTATGTTTTACGAATACCCTTCCATTAGTTATTCATTGAGAAGAAGCTCTGTAGCCATGCCAAAATCCTCATGCATATTGTAAAGCAAGGTGGGGTGAAAGAGCGTGCCAAGCAGACAGGCAGCATCCAGGAGCCAGCTGCATGTCTTATTGATGGGGCTGAGGGCCATTAATAGGATGCAACTAGGGCAGCTGCTTGCGTTGAGATGAACCTGACTGGTGGCGCTTCCTGTTTGATTAGCAAACACACACAAATATTCAGATAAGCCTACCTTACTCCCAGCAAGTGGCCACCTGGGTAAACCCACACTATGGCTTTGCTTTAAAAGGGTATTAAACAATGAGTAAAAAATATTTTTCTTTATAACTCCATCAGTTTCGGTATGTAATAATGGAGAGAGGGCCATCTAGAGCAGCTTTAGCCCTGACCGTTTTTTGTCCTCCTTTGCAGCAGCAGCAGGCTGCCTACCCTGCTCTCATGGTCAGTGGCATCCACAAATGTCTGTATGTGCCATGCTGTTGTTAATGGACTTGGTTTGTGCATCTGGGCTTTGAGGGGCCTGTGCATGTTGCATGGCACTTCTCCTGCCCAAGTGCTACACATTTCACTAGAGTTAGTTTAGTTAGTACACTAGAGACTACTATAATACATTTGCTCAATTTTGCCTGTGTGTGTGTTTTTTCTGTAGCTACACTCAGTCTGAGAAAAAAGGGGCAAAGAGTAGGTCTTTATCTTGGAATATTAAATTAGAGGAAATAGGCCAGACTCCTTTCTTTATTTATTATTGTCTTCATTTATGGCCCTCTAATGAGGGCTCTTGCTGATCAACCATGCATATTACCCATCAGTGCCTCATTAAACACAATGAGCAAGGATGGCTCTCCCCTGCCAATGAACTGGCTCCTTAATTTCCCTCATGGACACAATATTATAACACACTCGCTTTCTCTCGTGCTCTCCACTCTCTCTTTTACTCCCTCTACCCTGGGTATATTTTGTAATTGGATTGACATCTGTCCCATGGAGCAAAGGACAAGGTTGCAAGTTAAAAACCTCACTCTTTTCCAATCTAGTCTTTTCCAACCTCAGGGCAGATAATGCAGAAAGTAAGAAGCAATTAAAAGAACCCTCCAGATATGATTTTTGAGGACATATTTGAGTAGTATGTGCCCTTTGTAAGATTGAATATTTATGTTAAAAAAAAGTGAATTTAAGCTAATTCCTACTGAGTTAATGTATTTTTAACTATGTGCTAGGCACACCCACCACATTGTTCTATGTGTTGTACCACTACCCAGTCATTACAAAGTGCCTAATCTTCCTAAAATGGCCATAAATGGTCACTGATTGAAGTCTGTCTTGTAAAAGAGAGGAGGTACGTGCTGTAACAGCAGCTGAATTATTCAGCTGGCTTGTAGACGGGTAATAAATTGCTGATGTTTTTATTGGTGTCTCAGCTAAGTATTATTTAACCTTGCTTTAAACTGCTTACTTCCATGCTGAGTGCCTTTTAACTCCCATCCATTTCCCTGTGCCTTTCAAATATTGATGGTGAATATTGGAGGGTTGACTGAGTGCCAGCATGGGACCCCTGGTTCTGGCTCCCGGAGCAGCCTTCCAGACGCACACACGCACACACTCACACAACTCACACACAAACACACACTTGAATGCTCAGAGCGAGAGGGAAGGAGTGCCAGCTTCCAGCACTTAGTATTCCCTCAGTCTCTTAAAGTTTGGGTGTGCAAATGATTCATGTACTGTTAATCCAGGAAGGTGAATATGAGAGGAGTAAATAGATGGCGGTTGTGTTTTTGAAGCGTTTAAAAAGCAGGTAGTTGTTTAGCCCACAGGCTGACAGATTCCCACACAGCTTCATGTTCCTTAAGAGGATTGCTCCACTCACTGATGGCAGGAGTGCTGTGGTGCTGCGGTATGAAATGCTCCAGTTTACCTGAGGAGAAATGTTTCCTCTGTGTTAAGCAGTGGTTGAATCCGACTTTGTTTCGGTCTTCGTCATTAATGTGGGACAAAGAATAATTTGATCATTTTGTTTTCAAACTCACCATGTACTATTAACAAGTGTCTCGAGCCTTGCATCTTATGCGTTAGACGTGTTGAGCAGTTGATCATGAGTCATGACTTCTACTCTCCTCAGCACAGATCTAGGGCTTATTCCCCCCTGGCCTGGTATGGAAATAGCACTGAGGGGGATCACTGTCTGATCCTGACAGTAATAGATGTGTGAACGTGCTAATATCATCCGGGGTTTAACTGATCAGCCTCGTGTTTAGCGTGTGTGGTTTCTCCTTGCCTTTTCCCTCCGACCCACTTGGTGTCTGTCTGTCTATCTCCCTGTCTACTTACAGCAGCAGCAGCTCCAGGCGCAGCACCTCTCTCATGCTGCTCACGGGCCTCCCGTCCAGCTGCCACCTCACCCCTCAGGCCTGCAGCCGCCCGGCATCCCCCCCGTGACAGGCTCCGGATCGGGCCTGCTGGCACTCGGCGCCCTGGGCAGCCAAGCCCACCTCCCGGTGAAGGATGAGAAAAACCATCACGATCTCGAACACAGAGGTGAGGAGTTACACTCGGGCATATGGCTGCCCAATTAGGCATTAGCTGCTTAACCAGTTTGTTTAGAAGAACTGAAATGTGTATTAATTTTAACATTATCACATAGATGTTTAACAGGAAAAAACCAATTTAGTGCGGAGTGCTTCTCACTCTCTAGAGCAGAATCCTAGGGCCCTTAGGTGAGGAGCACATCCTGTCTGTTCACATTCTGTCTGGGTAATGAGCTGGTACATTCCCAGCCCATGACTGTATAAGCTATTCACCAGCCCCAACACACGGTGATAAGAGGGGCCTTGTGCCCTGCAGTTGATTCTCACACGTTCAGCCAGAAGCATCTGTTATGATATGCTAACTGACTTGTTTTTCTCTTTGCTCCACTTGGTTTCATCATCACCTCGGCCACCATTGTTATGTCTACGATACAGAGAACACGGTGAGTGTCCAAACCCGCAACTATTCTTGTTGGTTTCATGGTTATCGCATTTTTGTCTCCACTGCAAATGCCAAGCATAAATTCCTGCTAACCGCATGCTACCGTGAATTTCATGCCCCTTTGTAATCTGCTCTCAGTAAAATTATTAATAAGAAATTAAGTTTGGAATATAAATCCTGTGTGTTTAATCCAGAAGGGAAATGACTGCTATCATGCTGGAGAGATTAGAAGTCTTGTAATTTCATCACAATTAAAGAAAGACTTGGACTTCCCCTTCTTAAAGGATTTATTTGATCCCTTCTACTGTCTCCCTTGTTTACCAGCTCACTCTTTCTCCTCCTTGGCATGTGATGAATATTTATGAACAAAAATGGAGGATTGTTTTGTTTTCTTTCTCTCCACCCTGTCTGGCTGGAACTGCTAAAGCATTTTATTTGAATGGCTGCGATCTCTGATGGCTTGTGATGGGCCTGTGAGATTGTGTTTCTGTAGGCCGGGCCAGCTGAATGGGTGCAGTCATGTCTGAAGAAATGGAACTCCTGGGGCGATTAGCAGGCCTGTTTTGTTTCTGTGCTCTTGTCCCAGGTCATCTGATAGCAGAGTGGTGACTTTGGTTAATGAGTCACGCTAAGCATCTCTTTAAAGGTCAGCCATTATGCAGACAGTGGCCCTTTGCCCAGACTGCTAGTCCATCAGCCATTGTTCACTCCTCTGGGCTGCTGCTGACTTAGTCCATGTTGTTGCTTTGGTCCTCAGAGGAAGGGACAGAGAGAATCAGGAGAACTTGGCAGTTTACAGGCAAATGGCAAACTCCCGTGAAAGCCGCTGGACACCTGCCTAGTTCCTCCCATTCTGCTGGCGTCTGGAGTGAGCTGTCCCAGCTTGTGTGGGCAGGCAGGCTCCATGAAGAAGCACCAGTCAGTCCCACGCTGCCGTGCCCACTGGCAGGATATAGATTCTCTTTCTTTATCAGAGCTCAAAGCCTGAGCTGACATGGTGCCTAAGCGCGCTGCGGCAATCAATGCCCAGTGCCCACGACATACAGTTTCTCTCCCCCTCTCTCTCTCTCTCTCTCTCTCTCTCACGCTTAGCCTGACTGACTCTGGAGAAAAGGCCCTCTGTTCAGCCACAACACACTGCTCATGTCCCTGTGAGGCTGTTTGTTGTCCAGTTATGAGGAGGAGGGAGCCCAGCTCAGAAAACAAGCCCTCCTCCTTTCAGTTCAGATAACGGCCCATTCTGTTGTGTGGCCAAGGACAGGCTTGTGTGTGAGATTGGGTTTGGCTGGTGTCAGGGTACTGTTTGGAGCTGGCCCTTACAGCTGCATTTTAAGAGTCTGCAGCATCCATAGTTTTGTGAATGAGGCATTTTTAGTGTTTAGATTGGCACAGCGTGTTCTCTGTGAATTTGTAATGGATGAATGACTCACTGCTCTCTTTTACGATGGAAGGCGAAATGCTAATAAAGTGTTTGGTTTTCTCTTTGCAGAACAACTCTATATCCCCATCAGAAAGCTTACGCACAGCCAGTGAGAAGCACCGCAACTCCTCCGACTACAGTTTGGACTCCAAGAAACGCAAAGTGGAGGAGAAGGACAGCATGAGCAGATATGTAAGCCATTAAAGGAAAAGTTTTTTGGGAAATATGCTCAAGGATTCCTTACACCCTCCTCTGTCAGAGACGAATTTCAAAGGTTTCATTGAAAAAAGATTTATTAAAGTGACCAATTTGCCAATTATCTTTACAGGACAGTGACGGAGAGAAAAGTGATGACCTGGTGGTAGATGTGTCCAATGAGGTGAGCGGTGCAGCATGAAATTGTAAATGGCATATTGACATGCGGTGAGACGAGAGGAGAAGCTGTTACATAGTCGTGAAACTCCATTGCTATGTTTCTCCAGGACCCTGCCACTCCTCGGGCAAGCCCAGCCCACTCGCCACCCGAAAATGGCATCGACAAGCCCCGCCCTCCAAAGAAAGACACGCCCAACAGCCCCGCATCAGTGGCGTCCTCCGGAAGCACCCCATCCTCCAAGGCCAAGGAGCTCAGTCATGTAAGACGCCGAGAGAGTTACCAACAAACTAGGACAGAAAGGGGTTTAAATGAGAATCGCAGAGAGAGAGCAAAGGGATATGTGCAAATAAATCTAGGACGTTTCCTGCAGTGGATTAGGAATGGCTGTCGGTGCTTTAAGTGCATGACTAAACGTCAGGGATAATATTGTCCCGCATCAGGATCAGTCAGGTCTTCTCTGTTAATAGCTCAATGTATTTAACTATTCCAGGATTTTTTTTCCCCCTCTGCCTCACTAAAAGATTAAAGCCAAAGCAGTAAGGGGATAAAAACGGCCCCATCTCCATTGTGGCCATAATAGGTTTTAGAATAAATAGCAGTTTATGGCTCTGCAGGACTATGAGGGTTGTCAGAATTAGATTGGATTAAGTTCAGTTTGCTCTCAAATTGTCAGTCTGCACAGTGCCTGGTTTCCGGGATTGTGAATGTGCTTGCTCTCTCGTTCCCCCGGCAGAATGACAAATCCTCCACGCCTGGCCTCAAGTCCAACACCCCCACCCCCCGCAACGATGCCCCCACCCCTGGCACCAGCTCCACTCCCGGGCTCAGACCCATCCTGGGCAAACCACCAGGCATGGAGGCTCTTGGTTGGTACCATTCTCTTTCCTCTAAAGCAACTGAGATAATCTTTTTTTTTCCATCCCTTTCCCAAAGCACTGCCATTTTACATACCGATATCCCTCTCCTCTTTGTCTGTAGCAGCCCCAGCTTTGCGTACCCCTCTGTCCATCGCGGGTTCTTACCCTACCCCATTTGCCATGATGGGTCATCATGAAATGAATGGAGGCCTGACTAGTCCTGGTGTGTATGCTGGTCTGCACATCTCCCCTCAGATGAGTGCTGCAGCAGCTGCAGCCTATGGACGTTCCCCTATGGTAACACCCTTTCCTGCCCTGTTATTTAGCTGTATTTAGGAGATATACCAAGAAAGACTGCACATTGTTAGAGTGCCATCTGGATTTTGCTGTGATGATTGGCTAATAACAGATCTGTCATTCAAATCTTTCTTGTCGTCTTTCAGGGGTTTGATCCACACACCCACATGAGAGCTCCAGGCCTTCCAGCCAGTCTCACATCCATTTCGGGCGGCAAACCGTAAGTGTCTCACTTAAGGTGTCATACTCATGCATTTTTAAAAACAGCATAGATGTAAAACACTTAACACGGCTCCATCTTTTTCCTGCAGGGCTTACTCCTTCCACGTCAGCGCAGATGGTCAGATGCAGCCGGTGCCCTTCCCACCCGACGCCCTGATTGGCCCTGGCATTCCTCGCCACGCACGTCAGATCAACACGCTGAGCCACGGCGAGGTGGTGTGCGCTGTTACAATTAGCAACCCCACACGCCACGTCTACACCGGTGGCAAAGGCTGCGTCAAAATCTGGGACATTAGCCAACCCGGCAGCAAAAGTCCCGTGTCCCAACTGGACTGTCTGGTGAGGAGGCTGCTGATTCACATTTGACTGTTGTTTTACATTTAGTTCTTTTTGTGCAGCTGTTTCAAAGGGTGTGAACTGTTTACACATAATGTCAGTCCATTGATAATAGGATAAGATTTTGTCATACAGGAGGGCTACAACAGGCACAGGTCCCACTGACAGTTTGACTGGAACACAAATGCAGCTGATACTTTTACTCAGCGTTTGTGTTAAATAGAAGAAAGTTTTGGCACCAACCAGGGAAGAAAATGATAAACATCACAGAACATTTCCCCCCCCAAAAAAATTACACTTCAAATGTTAAACTAACCGAATAAATGTGTGAATGCAACAAACTAAAAACTTGTCCATTCAGTTCAGACCAGGTTTGAGAATACTCTCGGGTTGGTTTATTATGACAGAAGGATTTTCATCCTCTTTCCCAAAGACTTTTTCCCTAAATCTATCTCTGGCTCCGCTGCCCTGAACACGTATTGATTCACTTTGTCCTTTGTGCAACAGAACAGGGATAACTACATCCGCTCCTGTAAGCTACTGCCCGATGGCCGCACATTGATTGTCGGAGGCGAGGCCAGCACATTGACCATCTGGGATCTGGCCTCTCAGACACCCCGCATCAAGGCTGAGCTCACCTCCTCAGCCCCGGCGTGCTACGCCTTGGCCATCAGCCCCGACGCCAAAGTCTGCTTCTCCTGCTGCAGTGATGGAAACATTGCCGTTTGGGACCTGCACAACCAGACTCTCGTTAGGTTGGAAGAAAACACTTATTCACTCTGTGCAACGGTATTGCTGCTGCTGTGTGTGTGAGTCATTTTAAAAGGCGATGTCAATAAATGTTTGTATTCCGTCTGACTTTGATTGTAGGCAGTTCCAGGGTCATACGGATGGTGCTAGCTGTATCGACATATCCCATGACGGCACTAAGCTGTGGACAGGCGGTCTTGACAACACTGTTCGCTCCTGGGATCTGAGGGAGGGTCGACAGCTGCAGCAGCATGACTTCACTTCACAGGTACAGCACGGAAGAATATCAGTAACATAGAGGAGATGGATAACACCCACACCCACAGACCTTACTGTGCGGCATGGTTTCCTTTTAGCCCCAGAACTGTCAGTAATTACCGCTCTGTCCCGTTTTCCAGATCTTCTCCTTGGGCTACTGTCCGACCGGAGAGTGGCTCGCTGTGGGCATGGAGAGCAGCAACGTGGAGGTGCTCCATCACTCGAAGCCTGACAAGTATCAGCTCCACCTGCACGAGAGCTGCGTCCTCTCTCTCAAGTTCGCCTACTGTGGTATGAACACGCGCACATAAAATGAGGGGGAGATAATGCTGACTGTACTTAACCACAGAGGGGCCTCAGCCTGACCTATTTTATTCAGTGCTAAAACTGCAGAGCCATTTTTACAGTCTGAATGTCTATTGTGTTTTCAAGGTTACAGACCTGGCAACTCTTCATTTGTAGGTATTTTTCCCACCATTTCTTAGTTCAGGGAGGTCTGATGGCACTGTTGTTTTCCTTGCAGGTAAATGGTTTGTAAGCACTGGGAAGGACAATCTGTTGAACGCTTGGAGGACTCCTTATGGCGCCAGCATATTCCAGGTATGCAGATCAATACACTCTGTCTGCAGCCAGTCCAAAAGTAAGCACAGTTGTCTCTGAGAGGAAGGACACAGCAACCGCTGCCTGACAGGACTCTCCTATCAGTGAAAACTGAACCTGAATTATTGACCTGACAAAGAAGTCTTTTTGAGGGGCATCAGGCCAGAACTTGATGTCACTGCAATCTAATCTTGCCCTGTAGTCAGCTAATCTTCTCCACTTAACTTCAAATGTAGTTGAGCATGTTAACTCCGTCGAAGACTAAAATGTTTTTCATCCTCTTTTTTTTTTTCTTCTAAACAGTCAAAGGAATCCTCATCTGTCCTGAGCTGCGACATCTCAACAGATGACAAGTACATTGTGACAGGCTCTGGTGATAAGAAGGCCACTGTATATGAAGTGATCTACTAGAGCAGGCTGCTTTGGATAGGAGCATGTTCATGCTCAGGAACAACAGACTCTTCCTCCATCTACCTTCCCTCACACAGACAGCATGGATGTTGCCTGCAGCCCCCAGGGTGGATGGGCAGGAAGTTTGGCAGCGCCAGACTGAAAAGGACGTCGGTGCTGTCGTGGCCCTGGATGCCGTGTCCTTCGGCTCTGCCCTTCCTCACTCATACAGCTAACACTTGTACAGCGAGTGCAGTTCCCCGAGGCACTAAGAAGAAAATAATGTCTTGCTGTTTTTTCTGTTTGTTGGATATTTCTTTTTTATTCGTCCTTTTTAATGTGGAGATAAGGTTCCATGACACAACTAGAAGCGGCGCTTCGCTCTGGAGCTTCTCCTTGGAGGTCCTGTGAAAAGTGTACATAATGGAGTAATAAAAGGCCTTTTATAGATTTATATTTTGGTGTCCAGTTACGCTTGTGATGGTTCTTTCTTGTTCTCTCCGTGATTTTCTGTCCCCTCTGGGGATGGAAATTAGATTAGGACTTTGTAAGAGGATATTCTATTTCAGTTTTTTCCCTCCTCTGCTTTTTTTTTCATGTTCGTTGTCCAGAATGACCTTTTCGGAAATCTAATTTGGATTTTTTCCTCCCTGACAACGGCTTTTTTTTTTTCTTCGCTATTTGCTGTAACACAGAAGACAGACGTTTGTCCAATGGATTTTAGCAGTGGAGAATTCTGGAAATGCCCCTTTTTTCAGACTGGAAGAAGGAGAAAATCGTGGTTTCCAGTTACTTCTACCCTTCGGCCCTGTTCAGCAGAAATTCAGCTTTGAGATGACGACCTGTCGCAGAACACTGGCTGCTTTCAGTAACATTAAAATGGATAATTATCAACTGGAGGACTGATGGGTTTTATGGAGAAGCAGCAGTGACTTGAGTTCGGTCTCTTGACTCGACTATTGTATGAATCTTCATTTTTCCACTCAGCAAAGTTTAGTCATCAGTCTATAAGAGTTAATTATTGCCTCTCTTGTTTGACTCTCTGTGACTGATATGCAAGACTTTCATGGTTACTCATAAAGGTGGCAGGCAAAGCCATTACCACATTTGACATTTTGGGTATGCTCTGTTTGCTTTCCTCAGTATTTCATAGTATTCCACAACAGTCTTCTCATAGATAGGACAGGTCTCTACATAAACACACTTTAGACTGTGTAGCATACACGTGTCATCATCCCTAAGGATTGTACAGTTGACAGTTGTTGATAAATCAATAAACTGTTTTTATATTTAAAAAAAAATCATCTTGACTGAATTTCTGTAGTGCTGGCGCCTTGCTACTGTTGCACAGCTTAAAGTAAGAGTTTTAGGAAAGATGTTTTTGCATTTTTGTCAAGAGTTACATGAGGAGATTGACACCACTCTCATATCTGTACAAAGGCTAACACCAGAGTCCAGTTACCTTAGTTTAGCATAAAGACTGGATTCAGCTACCATGGCTCTGTTCAAATGCAACAAAATCCACCTACCAGTAAGTAAGTGTGAACTATTATTACTGCTATGTCTATGTATGGTTGATGTCTTGTCATCAACCTCACAGTGATGACAAGACTCCAGGAAGTTACTGTGCCCGACCAAGAAATAGTCTGCCAAATAACCTGCTGTGAAACCACCGTGTGTTGTGTATGTTAAATGGTGTACTTTAGAGATGGGAGTTTGTTCCATTTGGACAGAGCCAGACTAGCCGTTTCCCTCCATTTCCAGTCTTTATGCTAAGCTATCCTAGCTAGCTGCCATCTGTAGCTTTATATTTACAATACAGATATGACAACAGTATTGACCTTCTCATCTAGCTCTCAGCAAGAAGGCAAATAAGCACATTTCCCAAAAGGTCAAACCATTCTTTTAAGTAAGGCAGTTTTAGACTTATAGATGCAGATTAATATTTGTTGTTGTGCTGCAGCCAGCGGCGGGACAGGGGCTGTAACCCGGCTAAAGCAGGAACTGTTGAGTGCACCAGTAACTGAGGAAAATACACAGCGTGTTTTGACATGCTAAATATTTCTTGGCTCTACTTTTCTCATCTGAAAACCAGAGATGTGTCCTTAAAAGACTTCTTTGCTAAGTGTGTGCTGCTAGTCAGGGCTCTCTCTTGCTGTAGCCTTCATCTACAGTACATACTGACTTACTCACAGGCTCCCCTTGACAGTAAATGGAAGTCCATCAGTAAATGGCTGTAAATGCATCCAGATAGGAGTTGACAACTGTCTCAGGAGAACCCGCAGACATGAGAGAAAGACATTCTGGGTGCTGTTAGAGTGGCTGCTGGGGGCCTCTGGCGATGGCTTTAATTCAGAACATTACTGAGCGCACATTAATATTTGAGGGATCAACTTAGTACGGCTTTCTCAAAGTCACAGTGTACTGTAACTCACTGTGGTCACTGTCATTTACCACCTTATAGAGTTGTATCCATGTGTAGTATTAGCACAGTAACTGCACAGCCAACTCGGAGTGATACAATAAGGCAGAGATTTTATGCAGTACCACTTCAGAATATGACGCAAACACTGCTCTTGAGTTCTCTTGAGTGGTCTTTTGGTAGTTGAGTACTTCTGGGCAGGATGAAGTGAATGGCCCAGGCCTTCCACTCCAGAGTAAGGCTCTTCTAGGACTCTGTGCGTGAAGCTGTGAGCTCTTCATATGGCTGCCTCTTCAGAGATGTTGTTGTTAGATTATAAAAGCAAGGCCGGATGCTTTCAGCATGGAGCCAGCCGCCATGCTCCGCTCTCACGGGCTCATTTGTTAAAGGCTATAGTCTTTCTTTTCCCACATTGTTGAAGAGTGTACTTCCTGTGTGCATTTGTAGCCTAAGCTCCTTGCTCAAGTAGAATTTTCTTCCTCACTTAATCAAACAGTAGAATATCTGCAGATGAAAGGTTGTACCTCTGAGTGCCTATTGCTGGACACTGAGGGGTCATTGTCTCGCCTTCCACTGATCTACCTCTCAATGGAGGGCTTTCAGCAGGTTCTCATGCGAAACCCCATGCTGCCCTGCTCTATTTTAGAGGAGGGCTACAGTGCAGACTAAGAAATTAGAGTGGCCTAAGTGTTTTACTCTAGCTCTACTCTAAACATAAGAGCATAGTCCAGTTCTCTACTTCTGCTCTAATTGTTGGAGCCAAGACTCTACAGAAAATCAAAGGCGATCTGTGATGCCAATATGTGGGTTTGCACATGCAAACCACTGTGTGAATGTTTTTTGTTTTTTTTTTTTAGTTTTAGCTGCCAGGCATTGATCACAGTCCACCAGTATCCTGGCTGCTTCTTTTAGCTGGCATTCTGTTTTCCGCCCTCCCCCATCCATCACAAAGAGAATCAGGGTTTTTCTTTCTCTTTTTTAAAAATTTTTTTTTTATTCCAACAGCGAGGGACTGGCACCGTGCTGAAATGCAGAATAATAATCCCCTAATCACCTGAGTATTGCCAGTCCTAGGTTTTATCTGCAATGGATGTGAAAGCCCCCAGTGCCTAGTGATTACAGCATTTGATCTGGGTAATAATGTCTTCACTGTTGCCCTGCCTAGGGCCCGAAGGCAGTGCAGCTCTAATCCACAGTGCATTCTAGTGGAATCGCATTACACAAAGACCACCAGGGTTCTCCTCTAGAGGGGAGGGGTAGTGGTGGGGGGTTAAAGGAGGAGGTTACCATGGAAACAAGCTTCTCTCTCTCTTTCTCTCTCTCTGTGCATCTCTCTCTCCCTCGCACAGACACACACGCACATGTACACACACACACACTCTCCTGGGATAGATAAGCAAAGGACAGGTTCTGTGTTTACTTTCCATGGGCCCTCCAATCCCTGAGCAGGCTGAGCCCTGATAACACGAGGCCTGTACAGCCACCGACCACTGACAGCAGATAAGCACCCCAGCAGAGCAGAGCAGTCATCACCCTCCAACCAGGATGAACAAACCTGGGAGACCCGGATTCATTTGGATTAGGCTGGATTGCTGCTGCTGCTGCCGCCACCGCCGCCGCCACTGCTGCTGCTTTTGCTGCCCGCCGCTGTGTTCAGACTACTGATGTTCACAGGACTTTCTACACGAGAACTTGATGTCGCACTTCACCATGTGGAGTCTCAGAGCTTAGTCAGAGGACACAGCCGCAGTAATGGACTGGATGCTATTTTAGATATTGAGGTCAAGGGACTGTCCGCACTGGGCAGGTTTGTGTCACCGCAGCTGGAGGTCAGTGAAGCTAGAAAAACAAAATTCCTCCTGATGTGTCCTGAGGAGCAGAGAACCACACAGTATCAGTATGTTGTTTCACCATCTTCTTACGTCTGCCCTTTTTGTAATGGCTGTTTTCCACTGGAAGGCCGGAATACTGTCGGGACATTCCTTTGTATTTGTTCCAAGTATCCACTAAAATCCAGTAATTCAATACCCAGAGTAATTAGATTTGTGTGATACTGATGCCCTGAGAAGGAACCAACATGCTCTTTGATGTCGAGATCAAGACAGCTACAAGTACTTTCTTTATTATGTGCATTATGCTAACATACTAATTATATTTCCACACACATTCTTTGATTAGGGCACAGCTGGAGGTGTATAAGCAACATGACTAATTGCAGAGGAAATGGTGGTAGTGAGGTAAATGTGGTGGGAGCTGGATTTCCCTTTGGTCCCTTGTTCTGCCTGTGTTTACTTCTAAGATATCCTTTAGTTTTTGTAAAGCGGATTAACAGCATGATCACATACAATAAAATTAAGAAGGGGGACTGTACACTTAAAATCAAGGGTTTATGGGCCTTTATTTCCTAAATTGTTAATATGGATTTATCTCAGTTTATATCAGTTTAGGATCAAAATATTACTTACTGCACAGGTGACTCCTCACTTCTTCAAATTCATGGTACTTTCTGTCTGTTGTTATTGTTGGACAAGATGGGATAATCATGTTTTACTTTAAGTTGATTAAAAGTATCACAGTGATATTTATAGTCCCTACTTTGTCAGTGGTTCTTTCTGAAGATGCAAATCTCCAAAAACAGGTCATAAATTAAAAATGTATTTAATTTTTCAAAAAGGTCTGATAATATACTCAAACAGCAGGACTATGTGGTTTTTAACCAATGTAATTCAAAGAGGAGTACAGTAAATAGTCTGTTTTTGAACAAAAATAGTGCTCTAAGGTACAGACGAATATGTTTTATCAGACTTTGAATACATGGGTTAAACTTATTGTGACTAGCAGAGGTTCTCTGTTTTCAATGCTTTCCATGTGATCTGTTGACAGTGAAATAGAGATTAACAGCTTCATCCTTTAAACTAAACTACACATTAAACACATTAAAGCTAATATTCAACCAGTATTCTAATATGTTAATACCATCAATGTTAATATGGCCAAAGTCCTTAGATAGTTTAACAAATATGTTTTTGAGACAGTGCTGCAATAACAATACTGTACAACAACAATACTGTGGAGTAATAATGACCCACTGCAAATGCAGCCCTCACTCCTCATTAATATAAATATTTAATCTAATGGCTCAAGTTAATCAATCAACAAGACGCTCTCTTATCTAATAAAATAAAACAAAATATGTCTGTGTGTATGTAGAACATTTTCTCAATCCCAGTGCAGTTGCGCACTTGTTCCTGTTGTATTGCTCCAGCTATGAACTGCTATCTTAAAAACGAGCAGCCATTCAATATATCGGATAGCAAACTCTGGTTGGAAGCTGAGATTTCAGCATACAACACAGTAATGTTATTTATCTGACATAACCTTGTGAATAGGCCACAACAAATGTTCCAGCTGTGAGTTAGCCTCGTGCTAACCGTTAGCTATCACGCACCTGCGTGCTTTAACGGCGGAAGTGGTTGATTTAACTTTATTTTAACAAAAAAAAATAACGACCGCTGTCGACACACTGATCATACAGACGAGCGGTGGAGAAGTGGATTTTGCTGCAGGGAAGAGTTGAATAATTTCAGTGGACGTTTTGATGCTTTTTTTCCACGCCGTGAAAAGTTGTCACCGCTGGGATAGTCACTGGAGCCAGACTGCAAGCTAACAACAGCTGCTTCCCCCCATTGAGAAGAAGGAAACTACAAACTCTAACATCTTAACACCCACCTTTCAAGCCCACAGCGGGTGAGTTTTTGTTATCAGTTCGTGTGACAACAGCTCCAGATGCATTTTAATCCAGCTTTGAAGAACTGAAAATATCCAGACTCATGTCAAGCAAACAATCAAATCAAGCTAACTCACTTAGCAGCTAATTCTGACTGAGAGAACAGGACTCTGAAGATGAACCCTCCTGACAGATTATTTTGAATTTTAAAGACTTTGTTGAGTTTGTTGTTCAGACTTGCACCACTCTAACATCACCATCAACACAAGGGAGATGCTGGCAGGTTTTTGAAGTTTTTCACCACATGTTAAAATGTTAATCTGTCTTCATCAAGTAGCTAAATAACTCAAAGGACCTCAGAAAGTTTAATACTCTCTGTAATAATTGTCCCTCTTGAAATTAAAAAATGATGTGGCTCAACATTTTTAGCTAATTTTCCACCTAAATTGGTTTAAACTGATTTTCATTCTGAATCATAATCTCATCATAACTTATTTATGATTTAAAATTAGGGTTAAAACAAACAAAGACCTGAGACCAGAGAGAAATAAATAGTGAAACTTCTGAATCTTCATGTCGCACCATCTTTTTTTTCTTGTTATTTCCACCTGTAAAAATGTAAATAGAGATGAATTACCATATGTTAAACAACTAAACTATGGGCCATGATTTTCAGCTGCCAGATGTGACAAAAGCAAACCTAATTAAAAGTGTTGATCGTACACACTGATGAAAGCTATCCATGTACTGGTATAGTGAAGCTGAAGAATTATTGGTTTGTGTTTTCTTCAAGACACATATCCTAATGATAATTTCACAGCAGTTTCTGTCCTGTCCTGACAGGGTGACTAGGTTGACTAGTGGTGATATTTTTACCCATTACATGAGCAGTGTGACTGTCTCACACTCTATCAGGACACACTGGACCTTTTGCTTTCCTCACAGCAGATGTTCTCATTTCACTGTGTTGCTCTAGTACACTATAGTCATAACTGGAGAGGTACAGAGAGCAGCCTACACTCTAAAAAGCATATACTTTGGTCACAAGATTGCCCGCCCTTGTCTCTTGGCTTTTTGGAAAGCTCTTATACCTATAAGTCATGAAGTGGCTGCATGATCTCTATGTTGGAGAGCTCAGCCCCGTCCAAATACTCTGTTGTGAAGCTCAAGTGTTACTCTCAGCCGCAAAATGATGTGTTTACTATCATTTAGTGGAGTGAACAGTCACACCTACTGGGCCTCAACTATGAAACTTTTTTTTTTTTTTTTTCAAAAACAGTTTCAAGTTTCAGCTTGGAGTAATTTATTTCATAAAATCCAGCACTCAATAATTTGTTTTAGGGCTGTAACTAAAAATTGTTTTTTTCTTTCATAGAGTAATTTGCTAATTATTTTCTTGTTTAATCAGTGACTTGTTTGGTCTGATACGTGTCAGGAAAAATGACCATTATAATTTCCAGCAGCCCAATAAAATGTAGTCAGATGTCTTGTTTTATTCAACTAGTGACATAAAACCCAAAGATATTGAGTTTACTATCATAGACGACAAAGAAAAGCATCAACTCGTCACATTTTAGCAGCTGTAACCAGGGTGTATTTGACATTTTAGCTTGAAAAATAACTCAAATGTTCAATTGATTTATTAATAGTTGCCAATTAATTTTTGCCCTATTAATCAACTAATCAGGTTATAGTTGCAGCTCTGATGTTCTTTTTTTTCTCATTTATGCTGGTGTTAATCATGAGTAAAACCGCAGACAGCTCTGCATGATATTTACTATGATAAATACATTAAATAAACCTAGGAAAATCTTGACACCAGACTAATTAGATTTGCTTGATGAAATTGTTAGCAAAACTAGATTTTCTTGCCCCTGCTTCCGGTCTCTGGCGATTTTTTTTTTTTTCCTGGTAAAACACTTTATTTCTATTCCTGTTTGGTTCATTGAAGCATCTGTCATTCCTAGTGCTCCCACTGTGCCTGACAAAAGCAGAGCCATGTTAGATTGAAAAGACAGAGGGGCAATCTTTCAAATGGATCTCTTTTCAAAAATATATTATGACATAATCATGTTTTCTCCCTAAAAGCCCAGGGGAGGCCTGTCTGTCAGATTGCAGTCCTCTCTTGGCTGCCTGGCCTGAACAGAAACAGCAGTTGTGTGTTAATAGAACCCAGAGGCACTCTGAAACCTTACCCATTCTGCTTTATGCTCTCAGCCAGGAGATTAAAGTCAGGGAAACATTACAGGAGGCTGGATAATTGCCCCTGTGTCTCCAGCAGACAAAAGGCAACGCTCTGGCAATTCCCTTGGTAAATTGTCAAGAGAGGCTCAAGGATCCTTCAAGGCTGCAGCAAATTGTACAGTGCTGTCTAACAAACTACCAATCTCTGGATATTATGAGGCTTCCATATATCCTTGGCCATAATGACAGCTTGCACTGCTTTAATGGAGTGCAGGCACAAGATAGCTTTTGTGAGCACACTTCCAATAGAAAAATTACTACCTTGGTTCCCAGTCTGTGCTTTTCATTTTTTCTTTTGTTCCCATTTGTATTTTGATTTATTCTGCTATCGTTTTTATTTTCGCTTTTATTCAGAGCTGAGTGCTGGCTGCTGCCACCAACAGATGATTGCAACCTTTACCCCTGAGGGCCACTTGATCCCCCCCGACAGGAAAAAAAAAATCTGCAAGCAGTTAATGAGTTGCCATCCATGCCTAGTGTTAAGGGTGTCTACAAATTAACAGAGGCTTTTGTCAGGGCTCTCCTTTGCTCTCTCGCTCTTTCCTGCTCTTGCCACCACTTTCTCTCTCGCTCTCCTGACGCCCCCTCCCCACCACCTCAAGCCCCTCAACCCCCAATCTCGTGCTCGCCCCTGCTCTTCAATTTTCTCCCTCTACCTGCCTGCTTCACACTCCAGTAGCTCCGTGGCGGGAGAAGCGCTGTCTGGCTTTGGCTCTGAGCAGCACTCATTGTCAGTGCGGTTCATGTTTAGAATTAGCCATTTAATGAGAACAAAAGAAATTAATTGGTGGTTTAAGCCTAATGAGACGTCTGTGAAATTAACGGGCCTCATCAATAGAAACAAATAAAATCCTTCAGCTTGTTGTTGGGGAGCATTATTCTGACAAAGCTTTTGACACAATGATGAATAGCAGGTCAGGAGAGACCATCTGTGCTTTTTTAAACCCCTGCAGGAGGGGGATGGAATGTGGGCTGGCTCGAAAAGATGGTGATAAAAGAGGGAGAGAGGGAAAGGGGGGGTGGAATAGGAGAAAAGAGAGAGGAGCGAGAGAGAGAGAGGAAAAAAAGCTGAGAAAAAAACAAATTCACCCGCTTTATTCATCGCCCTTTAGCATGATACCGCTGTCTAACCATGGTTACAAAGGAAATAAAAAACACAGGCATTAGCATGTGAAAGGCACTGGGTCTCTGACTATGCGTCCAGAAAGCCAAAGAGCTCTGATTTCGAGGGATATTTAACCTCCATTCAGACAGCAACAAAGGCCTGGCTGTCGCGCTGAGAGCAGTGGTTCAGCCTGATTGGGGCTTGAAGGGGGGTTGGTGAGGGAGGGAGGGAGGCAGAGGAGGGGACAGGCAGGATCACAGACCTCATTTGTTCCCCCTCTTTACTTTAGCCTGTCTCTATTCCCACTGAAGAGCAGCATTTCCTCTCCATATACGCCCCCCCTCCACCTCCTCTCTCAAAGTTGTAAATGTATGACCTGAGGAATAAATTGGATGGGAAGGAGGCGAGGAGGCAGCACAGAGAGGAGTAATACATCTCTATCATGTTCGGTGACCTTTATTTACCGTGCGTCGAACAACACCCGTTGCCCGTGTTATGCGTCTGCCTCGCTTCCTCTGCTTTTAATGGCCCCAGGGTGGAAGTTTGCGGACGTGATGGAGGCCAGTTATCTGCATGTCTTCAGCCCCAGCCAGCGACTCAGCCCCTACCCCCTTGCTCTCTGGCCACCCAGCAGGGCCGGCCCAGCCCAGCCTGTTTGTGTATCATGGAGAAACTGTTTGCTTTCCTGCGCTGATCAAATAAACAGGCCATGTCTTTGGGGGCGGGAGGTTGGAGGAGTGGTGTCTGTGTGTTGTTTAGCTCTCTGGGTGTAGATAAGGAATTGTTTGATGGGGTAGAGAGAAACGAGAGCGATTTAGGTCAGCTAATCTGATTTACACAGAGATGGTCTGGCCATTGCAGGGAGCAGTAATTACATAGAGGGATTAGAAGCCCCCCCAAAGCTCCCAACCTGCAGAGAGGAGAGAGGGGTGGAGGCTTAAAGGCCTGAGAACTGCTTGAGTATGTTGCTGCAACAACAACAGCTTGAGCAGTTCTTGGTGCAGATTAAAAATGGCTCAGATTGCGCTCAAAACAAAAGGGGCATTTGGCTAAAGTGGTATTACTTAGCTTGTTTACATGCATTTACATCTGCTGCTTTTGATCCCACAATTATTAGAATTTGTTTTCTGTGACCAAATATTACAGTTGTGTCTGCCAGGGAATCCAACAGCCCCAGCTGATGTCATCAGTGTAATCGTCCATCAGATTGCTTTTCTCTAGGAACCTGTTTACAGAGTACACAGCATGAAATCATCCCTTACTCTGGTTCGCCCTCTGTCATTGCTGTAGCTATTCTGTATTTTGAGTGTGCTTTCTGCAGTGCATAATATGCAGATTGATCACTTTCAGCCTTGACATTCTGCTCACATTAAGCTATTTTTCCATGTTTCTGCTAGGTACACAGAGCAGATATTCAGCGCTTCTCTCGTTGCCATTTGTCTGTGTATTTAAAATGCACAGCTGAATAATTGCACTGCCAGAGCCATCACTTCATCCACAGGAATGACTTGCACGCTTGGCTGCTGTTTCTAAAGTGTGCTTGGCTAATCCACTCATTGCTTTGTGCATTCAGTGCTGTGAACCATAGGGCACCCGCTTGGATGCCCGTGCATAAATTACTGCCATGGAACATAAAGTGCTGGGAGGATTTTCCTTAACGATCGCCAGCGCTTTAAACGCTTCTGCTTCAACAGTCGATACTGCTCAGCCCATTCAATTATTCAGCGGCCCGTCCCTCATTAACAAAATCCTGACCTTGACATGTCTGCCCTATTTCTCTCCCCTGACAGACTCAGCTCTCCAAACGACTCTGTTTGCTCTGATATTGGCTGGGAAATCCATGCATATTGATAAGTTGTTTGCAGTGTAATTGAAAATGTCAGTTATGAGGCCCATGAGCAGACAAAGGTCGGCCCCAAGAATAAAAGCTGACAGGCTGTTATGTATGGAGCATATATAGTGTGGGGATGAAGGAGAGGTAGAATAAATTCTGATTTATAAACTTTTATTATTTTATACTTGTTTTATTACACGTATGCTCACTATGTGTCAAAAGGAGAGAGGAGAGATTATTTTAAGATGTTTTAAGCCTAAGGTAATTACATCACTCCACTCTCTGTTTTCATATAGTTGTATGGATTGGTTTGTGGTCACTTGATTGAAATTCTAATCTGTTTCCAAAGGTCAAATTGTTCATCATTCATATCTCATGGTCTGGGTAAACATCCACGGCTCAAACATTCGATAGGACTTATGAATATGCTCATCAAATTGGTAACCCACTGTCTCTCGAGGAGTAGCAGGTGTCCTTCGGGTGCTGTCTTATCTCAGAGAAGTGTTGTACCTTGTGCATCGGTGACGTGATGTGTCAATCAAAGCCCGCCATGCTCTGCATCTCTGAGCGGGCACCGCTCACAATCTGACCGTCTTAATCGGCTCCACGGGAGGTGGGATCGGAGGTTAAAGTGCTCACCACTATTTCAACATAAACAAAGATCTGAACCTCAATCCCCAGGAGCCTCCGCCGACCGACAGGCCCCCACCCCCGCCAGATCCCATCCTCCCCGCAGGCAGAGTGGTGACTGCCTGCTGGTTCTTTAATCGATTGCTAATGGGTTCAATTCCGTCGTTGAGGAGCTGCTTGGAACCTGGCCCTGAGACTGAATGAAGTGGAAATACCATTTGCGGCTTTATGAGCCGTTATACTGCAGCGAGAGACCTCTATTCGGCATGCTTCATAGCGCTGCAGAGAGTTTTGCACCACCGCTTGATGGTTTTTCTTATGCCGGTTCCTACTGCTTTCGTCTCAGTGCTTTCCATTTACACTGTGCCCTAAAGCATTTACATCCATTCAATCTCCAACAAAATAGCTTTGCTTTGCTGCATTTTTCACAAGGCTTGATGTGTAGGGTAATTACCATAGTATATCTCCCTTGTACACATGAGAGCCCAACAGATTCATTCCATCTTTAAACTGTGATATTATTCATCAGTTTTTATCAGTAGCATGTACCTATGACTCTGCGTAACTCAGAGGCTTCTGGGATCACTGTGTCTTATTACCCACAGCAATGAGCGTGCAGTTCAGAGAGTATGAAATATGTGAGTGGTGGATAAGTTATGAAACTGCAGTTGTTTTTTATTGCGGCAACGTGTTTCCAGCGTTTGTAGATGTTGCAGAGAGAGAGGTTGCGCCTCATACTCCACTCTCCCTGGTTTACAGATCTACCCAAATTTCTGCAGTGCTCTTAGGAGCTTGCTCTGGCTGAAATGCAAAGCTAAGCAGCCAGCACTGCTCTACATTTCACAGCCAGTCCCAGCAGACATGTGCTCTTTGAAGCATTTCTGGGCCAGGGATACAAGTCTTGTTTGTTCAGTACTTCTGGAGAGAGAGAGAAAAAAAGAGAGAAAAATGTAAGCTATTTTTTTCTTTCACTACGGCAGAGAGTAACATTCTTTGACGTCTCAACAGAAAGCCTTGTATTACAGCACTTGCTGCCAGATGCCTTGATAGAATCACCCATGTCAAACAGGAAAAGAAATAAATGCTTCATTGAACTAGAGCTTAGCTTAGTGATGGTGGGAGGGAGGAATGGTGAGGGAGAGAAAGGGAGGGGTGAGCGGGCTGCTGTGTGGGTGTCTGTGGGTGTCAGTTCACTAGGGGAGGGTTATTCTCAACCCTCAGTATAAGCACTTTCTTAGATGTGGTGTGAATAATTAGTGTGCCTGGCCTAGATAGTCTCATCAATGGACATCTAATCTTCTGAAGAATACGAAAAAGAAAGCTGTAATCAAGGAAACCGACCATTTTGGTAGCCGACCTGGTGCCAGCAGTTGCAGCGGGGTACAAAGCACATGTTTGTGTTTGTTCTTTCTGGCTCATCTTCCAGCGCCAAGTAGAGTATGACAGGATTTACATGCAGGCTCCTAATCTCTGTAAGCGAACCTGTTTCGGGATGTAATTCACATGGTATGTCTTTTGATTCGGATTAGTCTGGGCAATCCTCTTACCCGTGGCTCAGTATAACTTATCACTGACAAGGCCGTCTCGTGGAGCAGTGCAAATCCTCATATCCACCCCTCCCAGACTTCCAACTCTTAATTCTAATCTGTCCAAATCTGATCTGAGACTTTAACTTCCAAATACCTCTTGAAAGCCAGAGCTCAAGCTGAAGTTCATGCAAGGGCTTTGGATTACATAAATTGAGGTTAGGGATTTCCAATATGGCCTTATGTTTGAGAACAGAGCAGGATTTGAGTGTAGGTTGTGATGGCAAATCTTATGCATTTTATCATTTTGACTCTTTAATAATAAAGAGATCATTACTTGTGTTGTTCCCATTATCTTTTGGTAATTGATATCGCGGCCTTTGCACAAATTTACATAAAGTAAGTCATATTCTGTACCCTAAAGCAATCCGTATATAGTCCCTCTTTTGTTAATGCAGTTCAGCTATATATAGAAAATTAAATTGCTGGATATAAAAAGTTTTCTAAACACTGTAGTGCGTACTTTACTTGATGATGTGCTTTGACGTGAAAATACCATAAAATATTTAAATGTATGAGTCACATTCCTGATCCTTTAAGGTTCTTTATAATTCAATAAACAGGATTTAAAGTAGAGCAGGCATGCTCCACATTTTCCGCCTCAGCCGGAAGGCCACAAACGGGCTCTTATTAAACGTTGTAAGATTATGCCTTAATCTCACTGAACACATGTTGGGTGGAATAAAAGCAATTTTATTTCTGAAACAGTACTCCACACAGCTCTCCCTCGCTATAATCTTATCCCAGCTTCTGCTACAGAATGAAAAAGTCTTGTTGGCGTGCCAAAAGCTGCAGTGTGTTTTTAGGAGGCGAAGAGATCAAGGTCCTAATTGAGAGTTCTAACAAATTAATGTACCTGTGCCCGACTTGGACTGCACCTCCAGCCCCAAAGACAAACTTAGTTCCCTGTCAGAGGGGATTTGGGGGGCCATGTTCTCTGCTCTCGGTGAGACAGTGGTGTGAAGATGACGATAAGCCAAAGCTCTAAATCCCAGACTCAGCTGTCTTATCTGGAGCTGCTGGGCCGTGTGGCATGCTTTAATGGAGGCGGCTCACTGTCTGAGCTTTAGCTACAATCGCATTAAGATTCCCCTTCACCTCAACTAGGCTTGTTTGTTGTCAGTTTTTGATTGAATCTTGTGAATTAAGGTTTCATCTCGGGTTAAAGTCACCCCACGGTTTAATTCTTGTGACTACTGTGTTCCAAAGAAGGAACAGTCTAATTTAATCCCTTATCATGTGAGCGAATGACAATGATACTACAACTAATAATACACTAATACGCTGAAAAATAATCAAACTTTTAATCTAGTGGAAAACAAAAGATTTGCCTTCTCGCCCTCCTTGTCAGCTGCAAAGGAGCAAAACCTTACGTACAAAGAAATGATCACACATTTTATACTCATGGAATCGAAGTTTTACTTCAAACAAAATGCCACTTCTTTAAGTGTCTAATGGCAGAAAAAATGCCTAGTTAACAAAGCTTTTTGAAAACAAGACTGGGCAGAATATTATTAAAATAGGCATTTGCTTCTCCGCTCACATTCTTTTCTTTCACCTGCAAGTGAGACATTTTGTTATGAAGAAAGAAAGTCTGAGACAGTATGTTTATATGACCAATCACCTGATAAATTCACATCATCTGTTCACCTAGAACCTGAAAAACATTATTGTCAATCACAAGGCGATGAAAATTTAGTAGACAGTGATCTGGATGAAAACATAAACATACATAAGATGTTCCCAGTACTTATTACTTTCAGTATATAGCAGCCATTTTTAATTAGAAGCGTCCTTTATAGTCAGATGCTGTTCTGACAAACAAGGAAAACGGAAGCAGATGTTCCACAACTGTGCCTAATGACTTTGTCAAATATGTTGTCTGTTTTAATCTGCCGTACGTCAAATATGATCAAATTTCATTATCATAATAAAGAATGTTACTATTTTCACAGGTCCTCATTTACAGAAAATGCTCGTGTGAATAGTCACAGTAAAGCCAGAAAATGTGCTGTTATCTTTAACCTGTAACATTAATCGAGCATATTTTTATCCGTCAAAATAATATGAGAAATCAGTTTCTGATGACAGAAAAATGCACTCGCTGGTCCTCGCTGCTGCTTTTCTCTGTTTTGTATTACTGTAAACTGAATATCTGTGGGTTTTGGACTGTTGGTCAGACAAGACAAGACATTTCAAAACTGCACTTTGGACTCTGGGAAATTCTGATTAGCATCTTTCACTAGCTTCAGGATGTGGATACTGTGTATGGGGTCAGGTGGCAGCTCCTCACAGCCATAAAGTCATTCGAAGGCAGGTTGGATTGACCTTGTTTCAAAGTGATAGCCTGGTCTGGCAGCACCTCTGGCATTGCTGTGCTTTTGCTGGTTCTCCCCTCTGTTTGTCCCAGCACCCCCACCTATCTACCCACAAACACACACGTGCACACGCACACGTGCGTGCAAGCACACCCGTACCCCCAGTGAGTCCCAGTCTGTTTACTCAGGTGCCTGCTCGCTTGGTGCACTGATGAACTCCTGTGCAGACTTTAACACTCCGCTGCCTCTCAGGCAAATGCCAAAACAAATCTTGTCATAATTAGCAGTAATCCTGCTCATTACCGTCTGCTTAATTATCCTATTAATAGCACTTCCTGGGAGAGCTTGTTTGCTACGCAGGCAAATGTTTGTTCCTAAATTAGCAGACAAGAAGACAGCTCCATTGTTCAAACAGCAGCTTTGTCAAAGCAGAACAGGCGGGATTAACAGCAGACAGAACGGGCCACAAGCTCATCTCCGCTTGGCGCTGACAGGCAGGGAGGAGGCAGCCTGGGCCAACAACAGCACTCTTATCCTGCAAGCTGCTGTGTAATCTACATAGTCAAGTACACACAATCAGCACAAGCAACTTGTCATATCAGAGCTGCAGTGTGCTATAAAATAAGCATGAGTGACAAGAGTAGCACAAGCTACAGGTGCACAAGGATTAATGGTAACTGTACAGTTAATGTTTTTCTTTTTTTAAAATGTGTTTGTTTAGTTTTTCATTGCTGTGAATGGAGATAAAGCCACTGTGTTGTTCTTAATAGGATCCAGTCAGATTCCTCCGTCCTGAGAGCCCAGAGCATTACTGGAGAACCCCGCAGACAACTGCCCGACTAACCTCATTACATTGCAGGTAACAAGACACTAATGCGGACTTACAAGGCTGTGTGACTTTCAAAGGGAGAGCTGTGCCTACTCCCAATCTTGTAAGGCGATAGGCTCATCATTGTAAAAATGGATGTATTAGTGAATTGGATCTGTCTTATCCATCCAGCCTCCCAAGTTTCCAAACAAGGCTCCAGAGGAAAGCTTTTAAAGTAAATAAGGCAAGAGCTCAGAGTGAGGTGAAGACCAGCCACACAGAGCTATGCACACTAACCTAAGCAGACCCAACACCTCTATGCTCCAGCAGGCCTATACATTATAAATGACCCTCTCTCTTTCCCCCTCGTGCACCAACCCCCTATACATACACAGTGTGCCATAGCTGGAGTAAGCAGAGCCCGGTCTGTGGAGCCTGCAGCACTGTCAGCCCATTGATGTACAACACTCTGCCCTTTGTTCCTTGTACACAAACACACTTTCCACATAAATATTTCACAGGAAATGTACTCCATGCTTGTGATTTAAAGCCTTTTCTTGTTAACAATGCTGTTTTCTCTATTCTGTTGCTCTGAATTATGAAGGCAACTTGTCAAAAAGAAGACATGCCCATTAGATTATAATACGACCGGCGATAAATGATTACTGGCAAAGCACATGTGACTTAATCCACTGTGCCTCGCTGTGTTCTAGTTCAAACATTTTCCCTGAGGTTGCACTCGCAGCTATTAGTTAAGAGCATGGAGATGTGTTTAATGTGGTGTGCATACGGTATGTGTCAGTGAGCATTTGTAATGTGTGTACACATTATGCTCATATGCATATTATACATTGCCTTATTGCCGATGCATTTCTCTCAGATCTATTTGTCGTGAGTGTGAGAAAATGTACAGCCATGTGATGTCGCTTTTTTGTTCTTGTTGTCAGAGAAAAGGCAAGGATCAATGGATTTTCCTTGCAAGAGTGAAACATGACAGACATAACGAAAGCCTTTCATGAGAAATGAATGAATAATTCATAGGCGCTCTCTCGCTGTGCTTTGTTGTGTCTCATACAGATGGGATTACAGAAGGCTAGATCTTGGAAACATATGAAAGATTAATTTGTGATCTGGGACCCTGCTTGCTTACAAAAGGACTAAATAATGATTTTACTGAGAGTGGCAGGGATCTGGGGATGGGTGTGATGTGCACAGGGGGGCTGGACACAAAGAGCCTGCAGAGAACAGAGCGCACAGCAGTCAGAATAATGTGACCTGACAGATATTCAAAAACTTTGCGCGAAAAGTGAACTTCAGCTCTCAAACAGTTCTCTCCTTACTTTGATTGATTTGTGTTGTGATGCGATTCAGTAAAAACAAGACAAGTTAGTGTTGGAGCAGTATAGTTAATAATTTTTTGTATTGATCCCTTAAGAGAAAAGTCTGTTTGCTTTACTCCTTTATACACAGGCAGGTCAGACACATGGCAGCTACAGAACATCCTCCAGAGCTAGGGGGATTTGCTATCTTGCTCAAGGACACTTCAGCTGTGCGGATGCTTGCTTTCTCTTAAATCAAGTCCCTCCAGCTGAAGAACTGTCTTCAAATTAGCAGCCTGCTGCCCAGAATGTAACCACAGCAGACTCTGTGCTCCTGTCTTCCCAGTTGCCGAATATGGCATGAGAGGGCTGTCTGAAAATAACTCGTATCTTTTCAACAGAGCCCTCAAATAATTCACCAGGGAACGCGAGAAGCTGTTGTCTGGTCTCCCCCAGATGGCAGAGACTCTAGGGTGGCACTGCTTGTTGTTTTTGATGAGCTGTGCATATACAAAAGCAAAACATCTGGAGCCGCCATGTGGCCTCTCCATTTGGCCAACCCCATACCTCCCTGAGCCAGATGCACCCAAACAACTGTGAGCTAAACAGCATGAATGATTCATAGAGGAGCGAGAGGCACAGCTCACACCAGAGACCTGCCAGCCACTTTGATTGGAAATCTGAAAAAGCTATGAATATGCACGAGACATTAAGCCTGCTAGGGGGGATGATTTGTCAAATGATCTGTATTTGACCAATATGGAGAAAGCTCCTGTGGTTTTTGTGATTAGAAAATAAGAAATTTGATATTCAATTGCCAGAATCATTAAATTATTAAGATGTGTAAATTGTTAGCAAGGTGCTGTGGAAATCTGACTGTGGCTTGGGGCTGGATTGCTTCCCATGTCAGAGATAAGCAGACAGTGTGGAAGGGGAGGTATTCACACCTGCTCCATGACTCCGTTAGATCAAACTTAATTAGATTCTAAATTGGAGACACTTCGCATCTGATATCAGAGCATTTATGCAGGAGTCTATCTGTGGTAATGAAATCTAGTAGTAACAGCAGACGTTTCTGGTTGAAATACACACTGTGACAGTTTGAGTAAGTGAAAAATTAGTTGTTACAGTTCATAATTTTCTTTTTTACATCCTGTGAAAACACCTTTTTTGATATAATATCCAGAGAAAAGTGACAGACATATTTTTCCATATATTTTTTTATAAAATACCTCACATCTGTGTGTTTCAAATTCAAGTTCTTTTAGTGGTAAGAGTGGTAGTAATGTCTTAGTTCATGCAATATGAGAAAAAACCCTCAAAAATACACAATGCAGAAAAACAGATGGTTTAGTCCTGCTGTTGCCTTTTAAGTGACTTTAAAATGATCTTTGACATGTTGTTAAATATGTTAGGCTAAGCAACAATACCCAGCAAGCTCAAAAGAAATAAAATAGTAAAATCCTTTATTTTATAATTACATACACTCTGTGTACAGTACATAGAGTGAGATCCAGACAATCACACAGATTTTAGCTACTCACTGTTCACAGAAGATTCACAGAAGATTTATTTAAAACAGTATTCAAAGCATTGGTTATTTTTCTTAGGTGGAAAGAGTTCCTTTTGAACTGCATTGGATTATGGCTGGGTATATGCAGCCTTGTGTTTCCTAACATAGTTTAACTTTAGTAACTAGTGAAACCTTTCTTTCTTATTATTTTTAGTAGAAGAAAAGGAAACTTAGAAACCTGTTGGGAGCATCACTCAGCAAAAAAACAGTGCTAAAATAAGTTGATAAAATCTTTCCATCAGGAATCTACAAGTCTACATTTTGATGCATCATGTCATTTTGTAAGTTTGCTGTATTGTGATGTAGAGGCAGAAACATGATGATGTACCTCAGCGATGAGCCGGTCACCACCTATAAACAGACCAGTAAACATGGAAGGCTGCTGAAGCAGGTCTGTGGAGGAATGTGTCATCAGCGCTCTGACAGCATGTTGTAGACTCAGCACTGATGCCAGTCACTTTCTAATGAGATGTGCTCTCACTGCTAATTAACCCATCCATAACTCCCAGCGCTCCATTCATCACCGCACAAGTTTAATGAAAACAGATACGGATAAGGACAACAAAATGTTGAGGCCTGCGTAATGTCTCTGCAAATCAGTCAGAATGCCGTGAGACAGGCTTATTGAAAACAAGTTGTTTACATTATTTAGCAGAGGAGTCATTACTGTTTTAAAGTCATGTCTTCATTTAGCAGATAGAAAAAATAGTATTGGGTTCAGTTTGCTCAAATCACATCTATAAATGGTCCGGTGTCACCTGCATACAGCATATACGTATACTGTAAATGTGATCCAGTACAGCTCTACAATAAATACCTTGTTTGTCAAGCTATCGCTCAAGACCACTTAGGTTAAGTGTTAGCTTTGATGTGTGGAGAAGAAACAGTGTGACTGGGTATTTGTATGTTCAGCAGGAGAGTTGTAATTCAAGGGGTCATTTAAGACACATTCATAGTGCCCTTTGTGAACAGCAGACCACCACCTCCATTTTATGGTCATTTAGGAATGCAGCAGATAACTTTGCATACTCTATATCTTACATGGCAATTGGTGACTAGTCAAGCCATGTGCTCATTCATAGTTAATTAGTCAAACCTGCTGCTGCTGCTGGAGGAGTTCTGATTGCTGTAAACTCCAGTTGTAGCACAAACAATGATTGTGTCATTAATTAGTACATTTACATACACTCAAATTACCATGAGCTTGATTGAGGCAGTAAATAATTTCTAGAAACCAGAATTCATACGTACTGCATGGTAGTCAAAGTTGATGTCAGGAGGGTTGTGTGGTTGCGAACAGACAAAGAAGAATGCACTGCGTAGCAGCAAAATGGAGCGAAACATCAAAAATCCGGCACCTACAATGTGTTTAAGTTTAGGTATGGATCATTGTCAAGGGAATTAAAATATGGTTACAATTGCAAAAACACTTGGCTAAGGTTAGGGGGAGGGTTATTTTTAAAATGGCCTTAATGTGAGTAAGAGAATCACATGACACTTGTCTTACTCTCATAATGATTACATTACAGTGTTACAGTACATGTTAGTGGTGTGAATTTAGTACACAAAGAAGCAACAGGGAAGAGTGAAGTCAATGAAGCCAGGGGAGTTTGGGGGAGTTTTGAGGAAAATCCAAACTATAAGAAAGTTAAAATATAATGACCTACTGTGGGAAACTTTCGTGGCTTGTGTCTGTTGGATTCTTACATTATTCACAATTCAACAGAATATAGTTTTCTAATGTAGAGAGCCAGATTTTTTTAACGCAGTTTGTGTAACAATACATTGCTTTGCAATGAGGGACACAGATGAACAGCATTAGTGCCCTTGTATGAGAATTAGATTGCGCCCTTCTGGTTGTATTTGATTCTGGTTTATTGCATTGATGGCAGCTTTCAATTTCCCTCCCAGTTCCCTTTGGTTTCAGAACTAAGCTGCGTAAAAAAGGATTAAGATTATGCTTTGAATGAGTCATCACTTTAAACTACAGATGGAGTTTACAGTTCAAAAGGGATTATAAATATTAAAGAGGGCATTTTTTTTCTTTTCAAATGATTGGGTTTTGCTTCAGTGCATTGCTGAATCACACAGCATTCACAAATTCAAAGGATTAAGCAAACATAAATCTCCAAGGTCTCTCTTATGACTAGGTCTGCATTTGAATTACCTCTGAATAATATCCAATTAAATAATGCATTGTTTCTAAGACAAACAGGCTTGTCACAGAGGATGAGTGAAAGCACAGGAGGTGGAAGTCCACAGATAATCGCTGTGCTTTGATTTGCAGAGGGCTTCATTTGATCAAACGGTTTTGGAGCTTTTTGCTTTGTTTTGAAAGGCAGCACAACTGTTGTTTGCTCAGACACGTCACGTTTCTGATCACCCATCAGTGTGTGCAAAATGAAACTGTTATTTCATTGCTTGTTCTAAATAGCAACAGTCTATTTTTCTACTACAGTGATTGTCATCTTAGTACAAAACAAAAGGGGAACAAACAAGATTGTTCAGTAAAACATATGGACAGACACTATAAACTGTATGCTCGTATATGTGCACAGTTAGATATTTGTCTTTTTCGTTAACATTGTGAAACATTAAAGACTGGTAGAAACTCATGAATGTTTGTGGAAACTCCACTAGATGAGTGACTTTTTAAAATTCATTACTTTCTCTTTGCTGTGGTCAGCAATAGATCATCTCCAATGGCAGAGATTTTGTACCTGCAGAAGCACAGGTGTAATTAACATCACCCCACTTGTAACCATGTATAGGTGTACATACAGACTGTTTGACCTGTCATAGAAAGAAAAGCACAGGTGTAATTAACAACATTACTGACTGCATCCCATATCGTTTGGCAATTTTCAGGCCAGTGTGGCTTCCTGGGACACTTGCGTGGAATGAAGCCATCATTAATATTTTTTAGTTGAACCTAGACTTCTCTGTTTGTAATAAAGTAAAAATGTCTAGGTCTCATACTTTCCTCTGGTGCAGCAAGCTGTCATCTCTTGCTCTATCTTTGAAGTCAGAACTGGTCATTATATATTAAGAGAGAGTTAAAGAAATAGTTTCCTCTCTTTATACTAAGCTAAGTTTGCCAGCTGAACTGAGCAGCCACAACATTAAAAGCAGTTACTGGTAATTATATAAAAAAGGTGTCATGCCGTGACTGAACTATCTTTTCTCGTGTGGGATCGTGACATGGGGTATATTTAAATGGTACCGAGTCACTGAAACCATGTCGGTGTTGAAGCCTTCAGCTCTGTGAATGTAACAGACATACCGACTGTCATGGAATGGAAACCTCATATCTCAGATCTGTTTGGGAGCAAATTACTGGCCGGGTCGATGACCAGTAAGCACATGAATGGATCAATATCTTCACTCTGAGGGAACAATCTTCACTTATAATGACAATGTATTGACTTTTTAATAACCGCTCATGTTTCAGCAGTGCTAATCATCTCAACCCCTGAAAATGGATCCTTAACTGTGTGTGTGTGTGTGTGTGTGTGTGTGTGTGTGTGTGTGTGTGTGTGTGTGTGTGTGTGTGTGTGTGAGAGAGTGATTGAATGGATGGATGGGTTTTGTGTCTGTGTTTGTGCATTTTGTTTATGTATGAAAGGTCATGCATGCATAACTGGCACAAAGCATGCGTGTGCATTGTGTTTCCATGTGGCGTCTGTGTGAGGCTGAGGGGATAAGTATGTGTGTGTACATGTGTGTCAACATGTGTCTGGGTCCCATTTATGGAATTAAGCCAAACGTGACGACTAACTGCCCTAGTCTTGCCGATGTATATCTCACCACCTGCTTACATTAAAACAAAGACACTTCAGGTAATCAGGAGCCACCTGACAGGTCACTTTGCACTATCCAGGTCATGTGACCCTTTAAGCCGTCTGCCTGGCTGGTCACTGGCCCTTAGCTGCAGGTTTGAAGGTATTATGGCCAACATGAGCCATCCTGATAGACTGCCCTCTATGAATAAATGATGGACTATGTGTGCAGCAGTCAATGGTTGTAATAGCAGCACTGCTGATGTGCTACTGTATTCGTCTCTCTGTTTCAACAGCTGGGGGGTGCAAGATGTTCACAAGATCTTCCCTAAACAAGCTCATTTGTGAGAAGTTTGTGTAACAGTCAGTACTGCATGTGTTTTTCAGCTTTGCTTTACTATTAATATGTTTTTTTATACATGAAAAAATCAAAACAAAAAACATTTTTTCCAGCAGAAATGTTAGCAGCACTGCTCTGGGGATGGGAATGTTCCTCTGGTTGTTGGTTGGTGAATCCACAAGCTTTGGCTCAAGCTGAAATATCTCCACAACAATTGGATGGATTGCCATGAAATTTTGTACAGGCATTCATGGTCCCAGAAGATGAAGCCTACTGAGTTTGGTGATCCCCTGACTTTTCCTCTAGCGCCACCTCAAAGTTGACCATGATGGTTGAACTATTGGATGGAACCATGTGCCCCTCTGGATGAATTGTTAAAACTTTGGTAGTCGATTCTTATTTTTTCATTTAGCTCTATCATCAGGTCAAATTTTTAATTTGTCCAGTGTTTTTGTTTATGACCTGCAAAACCATTCCCATTAGTCTCAGCTCTACTTTATTTTGTGCTAATGTTAGCATGCTAACATGCTAAACTAAGGTGGTGAAAATGGTAAACAGTGTACCTGCTAAACATCAACATGTTAGCATTGTCATTGTGAGCGTGTTAGCATGCTAACATTAGCATTTAGTTCAAAGCACTTCTGTTCCTTAGCTCAGCCTCATACAGTCGCTAGCATGACTCTGTCTTGTTTCTTAATATCTTAGTACAGAGCTTTCAGAAAAATGTAGAAAGGTTTTCCATTGGCACTTCATAGACAGGTAGACTGATTACACAAGATAGTCATTGTATGCAGACTTTATCTGATGTTTTATTAAATGTGAGAGACAGTAATAGCTGTAAGATCATCTATATTTCTACAAACAAAAACATGGCAGCAGAATAGTTTAAAAGATGCTATCGTCACACACATTATACACATAGTGGCTTTGAATCTTTTTTTAATCAAAAGGTCAGAGTTTGTATTTGTGAATTTTGAATCTTTTTTAATCGTTTTTGCACATGTTACGTGAGGCTAACTCAAGTATAAGCTGCTGTTGAAAGCTGTGGCTTCATTATGTGGCCATGGTTAAAACAACTAGTCCAGTGGATCCATGGAGAGAAATTTCAGAATCTTTTGAAAGACAAACTCCTAAATTACATTACTGCCACTCTCTGTTTTCTTCATCATTGTGTGAGGGAGCACTTGTTGTCCTGAGGTGGTGTATTTTGAGTAACTTTGAGGTCTGGCACTTTGACAGCAGCAGAATTCATACAAGTTGAGCAGTGAGTCCTCAGATTTTAATGCAACAATAACTAAGGAGAGTTCTGGCGTTTGGCTGAGAAGCTCTGAAATGTCTTGACGAATAAACTAATTCTTGGCATAAATTCCTGCCAAGGATTGAAAATACTCTTCCTAATCTCACTTGCAAATTTGGAGAGTGATTTTTTTTCCCCCTGAACTCGTTCCCTCTGAAATTTTTTAGCAAAAACCTAATTTCATTCGCTCTGTGTATGCATACAGAAAGCATACAACCTTTTGTAATATAGAAAATATCATACTACTCTGCATATTATCTTCTAAATGTAATATGAATGACAGACGGATTTGTACATATAGGTGAAAAGCAAATATAACCTAGAGTGCAATTTCTCCTCAGCTACTTGTGTCTACCTCATTGCAGTATTCAGAGAGACAAGAGGAGAGGAGCGAGAGGCCCCGTGTTAAGTGTCTTATTAGTGGGAAATGACTGCAGTGTCAGACGAGCCCAAGCTGTCACAGTGCAGCCATCATTAGAATAAGCATGAGAAGCTCTTGTCGTGGATGGAATCACATTTTAATCCCCACCACATTATTACTGTGGTGAGGAAGGTCAGCACTCAGGCACATTTAAGCAGGAATAAACCCCCTTGAGAGCTTATGATAATGTCTTCCCTCAATGGGAAATATTGGTCATATTTTAGTTTCAAGCTTTTTGTAGAATACGGCACGGCTAATGAAGAGCCTAATGTAATGCAGCTGTGCGGGCCGCCATGGTAACCATGAATAATTCAGCCTACTTGTTCTTTGGTTTCCTGGTCTCAGGAGGGTTCTGCCTATATTGTCCATTATGACAGGCCATTATCCAGCCTTCAGCCTGCTAGCTCTCAGATGGTACGCAGAACCCATTTGTTACCCCTCTTGCCCCTGGTAACCTTCAACCAGCTGGAGAGAATGATTGAGACTATACTGTTATATAAACATGAGAGCAAGAGGTGCAAGAGGCAAGAAAACGAAGAGACCCCTCCACACCGGGGAATTCAAGGAGGCCCTTCCATTTCATTACAAGTGCATATTACATCTGCCTCCAAAGCCATCAGTTACTCTTTGAATACAAATTGCACCAACCAACTACTATGATATATTAATGCGCACTGTGCATGTCTTGTTTTGAGCAGTGGTGGAAGATGTATTCAGACGCTTTACATAAAAGTGAAGGTATCAATACCACATTGTAAAATGCTCTCACAAAGAAATTCAAAGACATCAAAGATACTACTTAAAATTGGCAAAAAAAAAAAAAAAAAAAATTTAAAGTAGTAGTCATTATGAAGAATGGGCCCTGTTATTTAAATTCTTATTATTCTTTACTAATTTATTATTGATTTATTATAAGCAACATTTTAAAGTTGTAGCTGATTGTGGTGAGGCTCATTTTAACCACTTTTTATTGTAATATAGTAATAATGTATCATTTTATATGATAGATGTAATGTGTGTATTTGTAAATCTTAATTTACTCAGTAGCTTGTAGCTTTACATCTCAAATGTAGGGAAGTAAAAAGTAAAATATTTCCCTCTGAAATGCGGTGGATGTATAAAGTAGCAGAAAATGGAAATGAAGTTATAAGTATCTCAGAACTGTGCTGAAGTACAGTACTTGAAAAAAAAAGAACTTAGCCATATTTAATCACTGGATTTTAGTTTTTTTTTTTTTTTTTTTTTTTTTTTTGGACAGTTTTGTGCCATTATTACAGACGGACAATAGAGAAAATTGAAAATCCAACACAGGTCTCCTGTTGGACTGTGTTGGACTCAAACTGGGGAAGTTGAGGTACACGGTTGGCGTCTTAACCCCTGTGCCACAGGGACGCCCCTCCACCGCTGGTTTTTTAACTGTTTTCTTGTAGCAGTCTCTCCTACATTTGATTCATGGTAAATTATCAATGATCAAATCACTTCCTATGGATTAAAGTAAAGAAGGAGCAAAGAATAAATTTGAAAGTCTAAAAGGGAATTAGGTGTGTGATTGTATTTGGTCTGGAATGTAGTTGGTATTGAATTGGCCAGTTGAGGAGGTGTGATGCATTTGATCTAGTCATTAGGACGGGCAGGGTGCTCTGCGCCCTGGTACCTCAGCCATTTCAAATCAATGCCTGTGGCGGGTTTTAAATCAATGAGTGTGTTGCATCTCAGAGACTCATCAGTGTGCAGTCCCCTGAGAGCCTGGATAGCGAAGAAGACAGAGAGGAAGACAGAGAGAGAGATAGACATTGGGAAATAGGAGGCGGGAGGAGGTGGGGGGGGGTACACTCTTAGCTACTGACCTCCGTAATTACCCTGTGCTACTGCCTGAATCCAAATGTGATCCGATTGAGATAATTGCCTATTGGAAACACCATTGAACCTTACTGCAGTCACAGCTCTCAGTGATCTCTGCCTGGACAATCCAGAACCTACGTCATGCTGTGGCTGAGCTGCTGGTGTGCTAAGGCCTGATATTTAACAGAGGAGTGAATTGAGACTGATGTTTGTGTTCTTGTGATTCTAGCCCAGCTATTGTCCCAAGGGCAGGGCAGTGTAATCAGGGCCATGATAACATCTCTTGGGGGGGGGGGGGGGGGTTAGAAGGGGGAAGCAGGGCCTGTGGGCTGATCCAGAGGGCAGATATATTTATCTAGGTAATGAGAGCCCAAACAGTGTGGCTCTGCGGGGAGGGCCGGGGACATAACCTAGTGCGCTGAGAGACCTGCCGGTGCCATGGCAGCGCGGTCCCCGTGCTGCTCATTAAACTTCCATCAGCGTGTGGTCACCATGTTCCTGCCAGGCCTCCAAAGTGCCCGTTATTAATTCATGAAAGCACACCGCACATGTGATTGAGTCTGGCGAGCAGTGAAGCATTGAGGCACAAGAGATGGGGGAAATATTGTCTGTGTCTGAACACCCAACCCTCCACCAAACCCCTCCCACGCTTTCCCTCTGGCAGTGTGCCCTTGAAAAAAAAAAAAAAAAAAAACTGAGACAGAGACACAGATACACCATGTTGTGAAACATTAATAGCCACTGCTGCAGTTTGCCTACAGCTGGAAAGAGAGCAATGCAGGTCATGTGAGTGTGTGTGTGTGTGAGAGAGAGAGAGCACATTTCTGAATGTATATTCAGGATGTCCGTATGTGCATGCATGTTTTGAACCCATTTGCTTTAGTGTTTTATAAATGTGGAGGAGGTGGTTGTCTATTGCTGAGACATTCTGTGTGAATATATTAGCAACAAACGTGGTGTTGTTTTGGGATGGGATGCTTGTATATATGGTGAGCCAGCTGCTTTTATCTTCGCTCCGCAGACGTGCTCTCTAAAGCTTGTGTTGGGAGGGCCGCCTTTTAAAAAGGAGACAGTAAATTGGCCTGGATATGGATTGTTGCAATTGAATTTAAAACATTAGCTCCAGGATAATAAGGGTTGCTATAGAGAAAATCTAGGAAATGCATTTGGTCGTTAGAGCATGGAGGGATGGGACTAATGGCGTACGGGGGAGGGCTGGGGGTGGAGGCAAAAAAAAAAAAAAAAATGATGAAAACCATTTTTAGGATGAATGGGTTATTTCAGGGAGAGAGCGAGAGCGTGAGAGAGAGAGAGGAAGCAGAATAGAAAGGGGGAGACGAGGGAGACAGCAAGAGAGAGGGGTGCTACATGATTTCAAATTAACCATTATTGTAGGCTGTGACATGTATTATGTCTCCTGAGGCTCCGAATCTTGAGCTCATTTTCACGGAGAAGAGGGGAATAAGAGTCCACTGTCACAGTTTGAACGTGTACAGCTGGCTTGAGCTCCTCATCTTACGGCCAATTATAACTCCTCTTCTTCCAAATCCTTACCCCGGCTCTCCGAGGCAAATCTCACCACGCGTAGCTTATTGTCAGCCTCACTCGATGTCCAATTAACAGAATGTTCCTCTCGCTGCCCCATCCACACACACCCTCCCCCTGCAGTGGAAAATAAGACACTGACCAGTAAAACTGTGTTAAGCTGCTGCACTCTCCATCAGTGTAATGATAAGATAATAGCAGTGGGAATATTACGTTTTTATTATGTATATGCAAGGAGGAGTATACCATTATAATCGTATAATGATTTCCTGATCTAGACATTCCATTGCTATTTCAAGTGAGATGTTATTAGCACACTCCTGCTATGTTTGTATCATAATTAAAGCTACAGATCCGATACCGTACAATATGTCTATACCTTGTGTCAACTGAATCAATATGAGTGAAAATAGTATCGTAATCACAGTCCATATCTGTTTTTCTGACAGTAATTGAGCTGTTCTCTGTGGTATGAGCCCCAAGTTATATATCTACTCAAGCTCGTCCCATAATTGGTGTTGTGAGGGGACCAGAGATTAGACAGAAACTGAAATCGACCTTGTCCTAGCCTGTGAGCGAGACAAAAAATACCTCTGCGTCAGCCTACCTTACATGGCTAGTCATGCAGAAAAGACAAAGTGGCAACTGTTGAGACAGAGAGGAAGTCTCGGTGCATTGCTCGTGTTTACCGTCACGAAATGTGAAAGGCAGTGGTTAGAATGTGCTACTGTCCAGCCCAGGAGCATCTCTGTCAGATTTCATCAGTGTGTAATTAATAAGACAAGGCAGAAAAAGCTCTTCTTGTATTAATAGCTGCATTAAACTGCAGTGTTTATGATATCATTAGGCCAGTATGTGGTGTCATTATCAGATGGGTGGAAAATGTAGCACTAAAATAATACAGTGATGTTTAAGTCCAGTGTGAAATAAGCCATAAGTATTACATGAAATTCAATGTAGCCCTGATTAGCTATTCTTAGTTGTTTTGCCTGTGATATTAATTAAATTGAGGTGTCGTTTCCTGGCTTATGCAAGTACAATAGCACCATACTGCAGGCCTTGCACCCTTGCTGTCTACACTGGTTAGCCAGTTAGAGATACAAGATATGGATACAACATTGAGGCCAACAACAGTTGAGTACAGTGATTAGATGTCCACATCAACTATTTTATGGCTCACACGACCTTCAAATGTGGAAAAAAAAAACATACAGCATATCCTTAGAAGAAGGGTCATGATACTGCGAACTGATAATTGGGGACTTCCCATGGTGATCAGAAAATTTATAGCAATAGTCGCATTATTGTTATGGGTCTGGCATCATAGTTCAAGAGGCCTAGTGTCCATACAGAGCCATGACACCTGCATGATAGGTTAGTTAGGATAGTTTATTTACTTAATCTTTGTTCGTATAGGGACAAATGTACAGCATGAACCATACATACCACAGCGTTTATAGACTGAGCTAATTTGCAATGCCCGTAAATCAATGTAAGCATTCCCCATAGAAAATGTGATGAATGTCTTATTTCTTGGTTAATAAGAGTGCAAAATGCTTGTTGAAGGATCTCACTGTTTCAGAGTCCTTATTCACATACAGTATACAGAGAAAACGTGATGCTACTGTGTCCAGCATTTTTCACTCTCATTAACTGGGAAATGTATACATTAACCCCCTCTCTGCAGTTATTGACCGTATACAGTGCTGTTTGGGAATTTGGCCAAATACAACAAGCAGGTAGAGACTGCATCAGGATGTTGCTGTAATTACATTAGATCCATACACTTTATGCTTTGTCCATTTATTTATAAATGACAGGCCTTCTATAACCTGCTTCATGACTCTTATTTAGCAACAAGCACTATCAGTATGTATGTAGCCCAAAAAATGTTCTCTACAGCAGTGGTTGGCAGCCTCAGATTGGGCTGTTTTGTTTATGACTTTTCTCTAATCTCTAGATTTTTTTCTGTGTAAGCCTCTAAAAACATTCAAATCAAACAATATGTGAAGGGAAAATGAATCTTTGATTAAACTGTTTATAACTCATAGTCATGCAGCCTATGACAAGGGGATCTAAGTACAGTATGGCTTCATAATAAGGGCTCACAAGGAAAAATGTTTGGGAACCACTGATCCACAGCATACATTTAACTACAGAGACACCACAGATATTTATATATACAGGTAATGTGGTGCTTGATGTGTTTTGGCCCAACTAACTAAAGCAGTCCCAGCATTCACACTTATCATCAGAAGCCTGTTAACAGTGACTTCTGACAGGATCAGCCTGGGTCGGGCTCTGTTACCGCTGGGCTGTCTGTGCTAAAGTAGATAGGGGTTTGCATAGTCACTGAAATGTGCACCTGGGTACGCACAGAGTACACAAGTACACATCTACACATTGACTCAGACAGTCACACACCATGGACGTGACTCCTCTTTCGAACAAACCCCCCCTCTTGGCTCCTCCAGGGAGCGATTTCTTGTCTCACCTTCAGAGTGAAAGGCGTACGGTATTAGTTCACATTTACTGCAGCTTGGAGAGAAGTGTGCTCTCTGCCAGCAGAGCAGAGATTTACCGCAGCCAAATGTGTGCCACCTGTCTGACCTGTCTGTCTGCCACCAGGGCTGCTGCCCAAGAGGAACCATTAGCAGACCTCTCTGCCACTGTCTCAGCTCTCACTGGGCAGGACAGTTAACATGTGCTAGCTCAGGTAATATTACATGGCATGCACTTTTCCTTTTAAGTTATTATGAAGTAAGATATAAATTTATACGTTGTTGCGCAGCTTAAACATTTTGATGACCTGCGAGAGCTAGCAGCTGTCAGCGAAGCATTATATTGTTGTTTGAACTTTCAAATTGCCGCTCCGAACAGTCTGCTAAGTCTCTACGACGCGGGGCTTCCTGTAGCAGAAGGACATCTCTGTTATATGTGTCAGGAATGTGTTAGTAATGTAGCTGAATAATCACGAGGGGCGCTGTGGAGGAACAAGCCCCACTGGGAGACAGATGGCAGTGGCCACAGAAGTACGAGGCGTGTGCTGGCTCTGCACATTCACTGTAGGGCCAGATCTCAACACCTCACCCCTTTCGATTAATCAAGCCTGCCTTGGTTATTTAAGGCCCCCGATTAATCATGCAGGATAACTGAGGTGATAGATTAGGGTTAAAGGAAAGTTTGGGGATTTGAAGATGAAAAAGGGGGGTTTATTCAGGGTTAGTCTGGCACTGCAGACAGCGGTCATCTGACCAAAAGGCTGCAGTCAGGGTTTCAGGACCTTTTCATGCAGTGAATTTACTTATTCATCACTGAGACAAATTCTCTCCAGTCATCATTAGTAATGTGATATTTTGACTTAGTGAGCTGTGTCAGTGCTGTGTGTTCATAAACAGATAAAGGTCACAGACCACAGAATGCACTTAAGCTACCTCTCTTTCTTGGTAAAAGGGGAATGATACTGTGGGTGGTAATACACAGGTGTTAATAAAAGGGAGTGCCCTTTTCAAATTCATAATGAAGAAATGACGCTAAACCCTCTTTAAATGATTTTTTAAAAATCAGAGGTGACGTGAGTGTTAATTCAGTTGTGAAAGTGAGGCAGTGAGAGCCTGAGAGCGGTGCACTTCAGGCCTCTTCACTGGTAATTTAACTGCTGTATGTGAGAGGATATGCATACATCAACACTCAACACCTCAACACTCGCAATTGGCAGGGACTGAGGGAATTTGTGAGTGTGTGAGTGTGTGTGTGTGTGTGTGCGTGTGTGTGTGTTTTTGCAGCTCAGCAGAACATTGGCATTGAAGCCGCACAAGGAGCCATCAGAATAACATTTCACTCCTTTACTATGTGAATGATAGCTGATGTCAAGAGTTGAGAAATCAAAATTGCAATTAGTTGTGTTTATGAAAACGTGTTTCATGCCTCATTGTGTGTCAATAAGAGGCTCCTTTAAGCAGCAGGTCTATCAGTGTAATCACAGCATTAGGTCGTAGTGAATAAAGTATGTCTTGTTGATGAGCAGGCATTCCCTCTGCACTGCAATAACAAGTCCTTGGTTTGCTAATGAGTGTCTAAAGTGAGACAGTCTGGTGTACTGTTAAATGGCAGGGAGAGCTGTGAGGATCTTATTCTAACACTTAAAGCTGACTTGATCTTCTGTCTTTACTCCTGCCAGCTGCTCTTTGCTCTGACAGACACGAGCACATTCCTTGGAATGAGGATTCTGTTTGAGCCATTTACCTGCCAATCAAAACCGAAGGGGTCAACCACCCCCCCAGGGAGGGGGAGATAGCACGCTCTCACAGCCTCGGCTCGTCACGCACCATGGGTCTCCAGATGAACCCTGCCGCATGTGTGTTGATGTAGGATCATCTGGGCATGTCAGCGTGTAGGCCAGCACACAGCGAGTACACCATGTCTATAAGGGGCCACAGTTAAGTTTACACTAATTAATGGGGCTGAACTTTTCAAGGCAATGCATAGCTTTCCAAGCAGCAGGACCCAATTCTATATTTAAATCTTAGATGCAGCAGGGTTATTTACAGCTGGGAACATTATCCAACTCCTCATTTTGCTGAATCCAAATGAAAACTGCCACCTGAGTGCAGAGATTAGGAGACTTGAGGGACGCTTGTTTCCTCCTTTTGTAAATATAAAATCAAAATTCTATTTAGGTAAAAGTACAGCAATATCAGCAGAATATACTTTAAAAGGTGCAGATATTATTAATAACATTTTTATTATTGATGCATTAACTTGTAAACAGGATTTCACAGTTAGTGTAAAATTTCAACTGCTTTAATGTAGATTCATGTATAGCAACTCTTTTTTTTTTTAATTCGTCGTATTTTTTCATTGTAAAATCTTAATCCTCAAAACTAATATTAGAACCTGATTGATAGATTGACTCGCTAACATCATCAATCAACATTAGCTTATCACAGATTTCTTTAGCATTCGTTGGCCAATAAGAATCAGGAACCTGCACTGCAGAAATACTGCAAAAACTTCCCACCAGATACATATGGTTTTAAATAACTACATTTAAATAACTACATTTAAGGCATTCTTATTAAAAATATCAGTTTAAGTAGGCGATTATGTGGGAAAAAAAGAGAAAAAAATAGCAGATAAATTATTAATTTTTAAATCTTAAATATTGATATTGGCCTCTAGAATCAGGTATCTGTCAAGTTCTCGGACCTACTAACTAAAGTTGTAAAATAAGAACAACATAATAAGTATAAATTAACTGTAATAAATAAAATAATCAAGAAAAGTACCACAGCATTCAATATTATTAGAATAGGTGAAGATATTGTTTTACAATGGTATTTAATTTTACTTATTTTAGACAGGTGCCATTTAGGTTGTGTCTAGAATGAAATCTTGTGTTGTCTGTCTTATCTTGTTTGTCTCTAACCCATTGTTAGTGTTGCCTATCTCGGCCAGCACACTCGCGAAAAGATATTTTTCATCTCAATGAGCTGTTCTTGGTGAAAGAAAGGTTATGTTTTTTTAGTACAGTACTTGAGTAAACATACTTTTCCACCACTATATTTACAGTATATAGTGTATACAGTCTGTACAAAGGGAAGGACACCCATATGAAAGCATACTGTGACATTTCACAATAGCGGTCTAATCTGAGCTAAGGCTCTTAAACAATGTAGCACCTGATTGTTGGCTTATCGTGGGGCCTGTGGTTACTGTCGTCCAGCCGGTTCCCTGCTCTTCTGGGGCTTTGGTGAAGCACTGTGGGAGGGAAGGGAAAGGGGAAATGCCTGCTGAGAGGGGTGGAGTGCACGGCAGTGTAGGGGTGCTGAAATTTGTGCTGTCATAAGACTCTCTCCCTCTCCCCTTCTCAGCGGGGCCCTGTTGCCACCTCCCCCTCAGCCTGTCCCCCACCCCCCACTCCTCCTCCCTCATGACAGAGGAGCCACTGGAGCAGCTGGGGTTAGGGATACTTGTCAGCAGGGCGATCGTGTGTCCTCTGAGTCTGTCCCCTCTGTCCCATAGCCACGTCGACTGACAGCCAGCATCAGCTGATTATCGCCACTGTGGCAGTAAAAGAAACCCACTTTGGCAGTGACAGGCTTATGACCTGCAAGACATGCTCATATTGAGTAACCAACACTTCATCCAGAGGCTCAGGCTGTGTTACCCTAGCCTTGAGAACACACTACTGGGCAGATAGTCTGACACATTAGCAATCTGTTTAAGGTTAAAGGATCAAATCATAGCCACGGTCATAAATTGCATCTGTTACCCGTACAAGATGTTTATGTTTGTACGCTGTAATTGAACTTTATTGCCTCTTTCATACACAGAGCAGAGCGATCGTACTCGGCTAAATGTGATTCTAATCATATCTACAAAAACATGTCTAAAAGATCATTAAGCTAAAAGGTTTACTCATCATTAAACCGGTCCTTTGCCATGTTTGAATAAGTTATATTGCTGACCGGAGGCAAGTGTGGAAACAACAGTATATGAGCACGGCACTCATAAAAGTTATTTTAATCCCTCCTGGCCAGTCGTGCTTGGTGTTTGTGTATTTTGAGAATCTCTGAGAGGTTAACACCCCCTGTGCTCAGAGGCTCAGACAGACTACTGGTGTCTGGTATCAAGCTGAATTAAAGCTATGTCAACACATTCAGTCAGCCAGGCTTACATTACAGAGGCACCCAGTCGTCTCTTATCTGAGGCACAGACATACAGTCAGCTACATTACACACACACACGCACACACAAACACACGCATAAAATATTCCACTGTTCCCCATGTTTATTCTCTAAATATATTTTTGTGTTGAAATTTAAATGAGTTTGGAAATCTCTCTATTGTCTGCCGTGAGGACATGTTTGCCTTGTTTACAGCGCGCAAAGATTAGAAAGCACTGAAAGATATTATTTATTGATGGAATCAAATTAAAAGTCTCATACTTGTACCCAAAAGCAGCGGCGTTGAATTAAATTATTTAAAAATAAGTTTTTGGGGTTGTGTGCCGGCTGAAGCACTGTTCTGGAGTGGCAGACATTGTAACTTTCCTTCCTCACTGAGTGTGTTATTGTGTCACTACCCTCAGGCCCTGATGTTACAGACTAACAGTAACTGACTAGGTCTGGCTTATGCTGTTATGTAAAGAAGCCTGGTCCAATGGGAGAGGCCAACTGCTGCCTGCCCGCCCAGTAAAGTCAGCATGAATGAGGCGACACCGATGATGTCCTCAGACTCTTGTTGCTCTGTTGATTGCCCGTGTGTGTGGCTTGTTAGGCTGCTGAAAGCCTTGTGTTTAGCCCCAGAGATGGTGGCTTGAAGGTGACATCTGTCTGGGAGGTAGAGGGGAGAGAGGAGAGGAGAGTGCTGCGCCATGCTGCTATAAATACGCAGCGGCCGTGACAACTCACAGAGGAAGCAGCTGAGAAGAGGAGCTTTGCTATGCTGCATACCTCCTAGTGACCCTGTCACTTCCACAGAGGTCTTAATTATTCTGCACCGGCAGCTCCCCTCTGCTCACTGCTGAAGCTGTGACACACAGGGGCCTGTCAGAGGAAAGGCCCACACTGTTCTCTCTAACATACTGCACTCACAGAACATGTAAACAGTTTAGTTCAGTGTAGTCTCAATACAAATCTGTCATTTGCATCAGTATTAGGCAAACTTTTTTGCAGCCTGACTCCATTTATCCTGCGATTATTTTGTACTTACTCACTTCCTGCTGACAAACAGAATTTGTCATCTTTTGGCTCACAGTTACTTCAGTGGCTGTAGTTGTTCTCTAATACTGCACTTACATATTTTCTCTTTTTATTTATACACAACACAATATTTATGGTTACACCTATTTCATTTGCTCTTACAAGACTGTTTTGTTTGCAGAGATGTCACCAAAGAAATGATTCAGTTTGATGTGCAGTTTCTAATCTTATACTCAGGGTTGCAGTCCATAAAACAAGTCATATTTTAGCATAGTGTGAATGACCTCTGTTACCCTGTGAATGACGCTAGTGGCTTTAACGGCTGGTGCTGGTATGGAGGTACATCTTTATCACCTTTGCAGGCTTAATGGCAACTTATAAATGGGGCTAGAGTTTCCACACTCAGGTTTCAGTGTGTTCAAGGTCTGGCAGACACTCAAAATTTTTGCCTGTACAAACACACACACACACACACACATAAAATTATACAGTATACACATGCACATTTCAAATTTCTTTATTTTGCTGTTTTCCCAGTGGAAAACGATAACATTGTCTGGGTAAGGTTTGTGTGTGTAATCTGATTTAAGCCATCCTTATAATTACACAGTTCACATCTTTGTATATCACATAATACCAAACAGCATTTTTGCTGCATTTTCAGTTTTACTCTACGTTGCTGGCTAGATAAGTGTCCAGCACTCACCCTGAAATAATTCCTCATGTTGCTCCTGCAGAGCCATAACCAGCACTCTGCCCTGACAATGACTTGATACTGTTGTGTTGCCTTTATCTGGGCCCAATTGTGTGCTTATGCGTGTGTGTGTGTGTGTCCATGTGTGTGTGTGCGTGACACTAACTGGCACCAGTGGATAGATTACCTAATACAGTCCAAGCACGTTATTAGACCCCAGGGCGCTGGCTAAGTCACTCTGAGTTCTGTTTCTGGCCTTTTAATTATTCATCAAGGTATTGCCTGGGATGTAACCTCAATTACTGTGGGCTGCGGGGCCAGGTCACGTGTTGTTAACACTGCGCTGTGATCAGAGCCACCACAGGGAAGGCTGCCAACGGGAAGAAGTGCTCTGTGGCTTGGCACTCCACCCACCACCACTGATTGGCTCACATTTAGCAGCATGCTGGCTGCACAGAGGGCAGGGAGGGGAGGGGCATTCCTCAGATTCCCTGTTGCCACAATGGGGACAGGAGGATGGTGTAAATACTGTAAATCAAGGCTTGATTGGTGTGATCAGCGTGGTGTGAGCAGCCGTATGAGGCTGAAGGAGGGGGGGTGGGGGGTGGGGAAGAGGGGAGGAGGGAGGGGAACAGCTGAAGGTTTTAATGAGCCAAGAGGAGGGTGAGATCCGAGCTCCCCCTTGGGCCCACCTGTAGTGGGCAGACAGGCTGTGCACCTGCAGTCCTGGAGCCCTCAGCACACACAGAGCAGTGGGGGAGAGAGGAACTGGCAACCCAGCAACACTTGACAGAAGGGCACATGGATGAGAGGCTGGTCTGATTGTGAGTGGCTCGAAGGTGGCAAAACTAAGGACATTGTTCATCAAATGCTCCCTGTTTTTCAGTGTTGACATGTTGAAATTCGGGTATTATCTCACCTTTATTCTTCGTGTTTAAAAGAGAAACAGGAAAATAAACTCAATTGAACGTTTCTGCCTCTCAATTTGCACCTTAATAAGGCATCTGCTTTTCCATTTGTAATACCCGTGAAGTCGAACAGCCGGAGCTGAATTTCTCTACTTCTATCAGATTTGGTGAGAGTGATCAGACATCCCATTTCTCGGCTGATTTGTGGCGATCATGCGTGGCCGTCCCCTGTGCCTGCGTCGCTCTGACAACCATGCCATGCATACCCAGGTAGTGATAATGAGAGCTGCTGTCATGGCGATCTATGACTAACAGCAGTTTCACGCTGTGTTAAATCGGGGCTGCTGCCTTGTTAGAGTCTGCTCCCTCAGGCCACACCTACCTTTACCATCTGATACCAAGGCCTCCAAATCCCACGAATTAGGATATAAAAAGATAGTTATCATAAGGTGACAAATGTACAGATATTTTTACAGACAGTGTAATCTACACACACCCTCACAATAGCACAAATTATCCACCGTCCCCTTGATGCTTCACTGTAGTGATCCGGCCTGACACCTGCCAAGTCTGCCGCTGTGAGCCCTGTGGACTGGTCGGGTATACAGTGCACTGAACAGTATTATAGAGCTGCATTTATCAGTTCAGGAAAGTAATCTGCAACAATGATAACAATCGATTATTTTAATATTTTTTTAAGGCAAAAATGGCAAATATTCCCTGGTTTTGTTTATCTGATAGTAAACTGAATATCTTTGGGTTCTGGACTGTTGGTTGCAATATGCAGACATCACCTTAGGTTTATGGAAACATGTCATGGACATTTTCACCAGTTTCCGACATTTTACAGATTGAATAATGCATCGGGAAATCTGCAGATTAATTGCTGTTAAAAAAAATAATTGTTAGCTGCTGCTCCACATTGCTAGTGCTTCAGTGTTTTATGACAGAAAAGTATTCAACAGCAATTTTGGGACACAATTCAGTGTTATCTCCTCTAGCTTCTTCAGTGTGAATATTTGATGCTTTTATATGTTTGACATCATTGTAAATTGAATATCTTTGAGTTCAGGCAGAACAAGCAACTCTGGACTGCGGGAAAGTTATGATCTGCATCACTGTCTTGTGCTGGACTTTTTCTTGAGATGGATCAGTTGTTTCTCTATTTCTAAACAAATGAGATATAGCATTTTAATTAGTTCATTAGCTTTAGAGCTGGTGAACAGAGAGAAGGAGCAACAGATCCTCACAGTTAGAAAGCTTGAACTACAACTTAATAATCAATCAGGTAACAAAACATCTCCACATTATTTTTCTGTCGATAGATTAAGTGATTAACTAATCATTTCAGCTCTAGATTAAGTGGTCATCAATGAAAACAATCGATAGTCGCGGCAGAACATCATATCAACATCTCTGGTGACAAACTGTTTTTCTGCTGCGGGCAATTGTATTGCATTACACCCAGAGGAGAAGAGCAGATGTCCCAGAGAAGAGCTGCTAGCTCCAGGCAGCCCATCCTCGGGGGGCCCACAGACAGGAAGCACCTCCAGATGGGACATCCTGTGTCATAAATATTGTGTGAATTGTAGTGGCTATAATGGCACATGCCTATTTCTGCTATGCTTCCAAGTAACCTTGACCGCGGATTTACAAGTACAGACATAAATTGCGTTGAATGATTTAGAGGCAGCAAGAGAATTCAGTGAAATACGTGGACGATGTGTAGAGTTATGCCCCGTGAGTGACATGTTATTTTTAATTTGTTTTTTTGTGGCCAAGCTTTGCTACATAGCTGTGACTATTATATAAAAGTACATGAGAGACAGAGAATAACTGCAGTAACTGGTGTCTACATGAAGAAAAAATGCTCATATTAATTTACTACCTGACAGCTTTTCTCCCTTATTAGTTTTTATGTGGAGGTTTAATTACGTCTTCTCTCTAAAGGTCTTGTTTAGATAATGTAGTAGGTGCTAATTAACCAGCTTGCTCTCCCACTTGTAGCTAAGGTCACGATATTGCTTTGTTCGTGTTGATCCAGCAGCTAAGCCAAAGCTCTCTGCTTTCCATTATGCTCAGAACCAGAGAACACTCAAGTAAACCCACAAAATGAATTCTGGGGCAAGAAATGCAAACGCTGTGCGAGCCGTGTGAGCTGAGTGGATTATCTATAGCTGCAGTCCTGCTGCTTCTCTTGGATGCTGCCTTTTATTATGGAGTGTTTTATTGCTGCCAGGAGTAAAGCTGACAAGGAAGAGGCAGCTATAAAATGAAGCCTCCCATTCTTGGTTGTTTGCCACCTCCTGTGAAAAGCTCCTGCAGTCTGTATGCATGTTCATGTGTACTGTATGTGCATGTAGGGGATTGATGTGCGTTGTGGGCTTGTTTGTTTGTTCATTTGCTATGAGATGAGAAGCTGAGTTTCTAGAATAAATAAGGCTTCAGTGATTACTCATGTGTCACCGTAATCTATGAGGCTCTGATACCTAATCTGTCCTGTACTCCAACCACACAGAAGTTTATGTGCGGAACAGCATCAGGAGGAAGTTTGAGGAATGATTCATTTTAATGTGCTGCCGCATCTGTTTTTGAACAGACAGAGTTTTTGGCTAAAATTAAGTGTCCCACATATTTTTCCAGAACCCACAATGAGTTAATGGTCCCATCCATAAAACAACATTGGAGCAGTGCTGTGTGTTTCAGTGATCAGTGTAGTGTGTTTATGTTTCACTTCATATCTCAGTTAGCCCAAAATGTCATGAGCAGTAGATGCAGCCTCCCCGGTGGACAACAGGACACACCCAGGGGCATTTTTTCCAAGCTCTGCGAGTGTGTGAGTGTATGTGAGTGTATGTGACAGAGTGTGGATGACCATGTTCACATGCCTTGCAATGGGGAGCAGCAGGGATCAGTGGAAGCGAAGCGCTGACAGGTTGACCCATACCAAAGCCCTCTGTCATTACAGGGATCAAACTGTTCAAGGCCACAGACTTTCACTTTTACTCCTCCCAGTGAAAAAATGCTGCGCCTGCCCTCCTCACATAAACAAAAGCAGCTACAGGATCATACGGTTCGAGGACCATATTGGTGTAATTCTGGCTTCTCGCCATTACTCAAGACGGTCCCTGTTTTTAGCAAATTGTGTGTGGAAAAGTGTACACTGTGCACGCTTTAGTAGATCTCAGCCTGACTTCCGTTCATGTGGAAAACACTCTGTGAAGCTTCAAAGTTGCCAGGCATCCTTAATTTTACCCTTGTGAAAATTATACAGATGCTTATTTTTGATGAAATTACTGTATCACTCTGTGGCAACTGTTGAAGTTTTGTACATAGATATTAAATCTCTTCCACTTTTATGCTTCCAAGAAAAGATTTTTTTTTTTCTTGGCTGCATTGCCTTTGGCCAAAACGTCTCTGGCCTGCTATCTCTAAATGTTCAATGCAGGAAAATAAAGACAGAGGAGAACAATGTAGACTCTCTAAATGTGCTCTATAACCCTGTGTCAAGTAAATTACATTTACATACCACAATTTATTTATTTCTTTTTTGCCCAATATGTTTAGAAGGAAGCATAATTGCTGCCTGGTTGTATATGTATGTATACTGCCAACATTTTTTCTAGCAGAGGAAGTGCTACATTTTCGTCCCACACAGGCGCCAGGGAGAGATGGACGATGGACACTAGAGACTGGGGTTTAATCTTGTCTTTAGCAGCACATGTGGTTATGTTTTGGCCTCTAAAAGATTGGGGTTTGGTTCAGTATCGTAAAATTATACATGCCGTGTCTCATCCTTCAAGTTTTCATAGAATTTTTCTATATTTAACCACAGACCACAAGCTTTTTATAACCTTAACCAAGTTCTTTGAGTGTCTAAACATAACCCTAAAAGACATTAATCATGCTGTAGTGCTGCATATTTGTTTAGTGATAAAACAATCTCAATAATATGTTGTAAATATATTATATTACAAATAAAATTGCCACAATAACAATGATAAACTGATGAGTAATTTTGTCTATCTGCATTGAGTCCGTCTGCATTGGGTCAACCCTCATCTGCACAATCACTCTATTAGGCTCCAACAATACATGTAGCTGACATGTGGAGGGCCAAAACAACGGGGAAAATGCACACATGTTGTTGGAAACTGAGCAGCAGTGTGAGACTTAGACACTCGCAAATGATGATTGTGGCAGAGTTCACACCACATTGGTAATTTGGAAATTGTTTGTATTCCTAAAGCTGTATAAATAACAGTGCGATATCCACTGTAAAATATGCAGGCGACCTGTGCTGACAAAGTACAACACCATTTGAAAAGGATGTACTCAATTGAGCGAGTATGCAGAAAACCTAACTCTGCACCAGACCTCTAACACTAGCACCCAAGCTTGTGCACAAGCCAGCAGCAGTCATTCCTCCTCCTTTCAATCATTATCTGATATGAAAAGAGCTCAAAAACAAATTGCATTCAAAATTTAAGAGCTACCCTGTGGAGTTTTCTTGTAAACAATGTTAACATTCAGTTTTACTCACTATGACACAGTGTGCGTATGCTTAATTTTTAACAAACAGTGTGTTTCCTTCCTCATTAGTGGTATTGAATGTACATATAGATAATTATACATATTGATCAATATGAAACTGTATTGCCCAGGCCTAATTGTGAGTGTTCTTGAAGAATCACAAACATGTTGAATCCATTTTCCTCTTGTTAGCAGTCTTCGTGTTCCCTGTCTTTGCATTTCTTGTCACATTGCTGCCTCCTGTATATCAGGACAACAGTGAAAAAGCATTTGCAGGAAGGTGCATCATGTCACCTGCAAGGATGCTCATGCATGAGAACAAACAAAACCTGTGGAGACCCATTCATAAAAACACTGCTCCATTGCACTACTAGTGGTGAAAAACTCCACAAGGTGCCTTTAATACATTTCCTCATTATGTTGTTGAGAAACATAATTGGAGCAGCACTACGTTTCTGTCAAAACATATTAGGAGAGCCATTACATGTTTGATTGTAGCTAAATAATACAGAAACTTCAACGAATAGCATTTATCGAGACTGAGGTGTGTCTGACTAATTTAACTGACAGGGACAATTTTCAGTGAAGGCAAGAAGTCAAAATTACACCGGTCTGGTTCTTTAATAATGGCCTCCAGAAACAGACGAACCCATCAGATGTTCAGCAGTTGTTTGAGCAGTTTATCTGGCACAACAACACAGCAAAGTTATATATGTACGTGCGTGTTTGTGTGTTCATGTTTTCTAACAGCAGAGGGAAAAGGAAGGTGTCTGTGGCGAGAAAGCGTGTTTTCTCTCCCCTCTCCTTCTCTGATTACTGCTGTTTTGGCAGCTGACGCCCAGTAATGGAGACCTGGCTGTCAGGGAAATTTGTAGCTGTCTGCTGTAGCGCGGCTCTTCATTCCAATCAGCAGCTGTCAACCCAGCCTAGGCCGTTATTAATGATGGCCACTAACTGCCTCACAAATTCTCAGCACTATTTGAGAGCCAGCGTGAAATAAGGTTACACTCTCCCAGTGTGCTGCTGCGGGTTAATGGAGAGGTCTCAAATTTCAAACAATTGTAAAAACTACTTCTGAGTCTTCTCTCATTTGAAGGAGCTCAGGCATCATATAAAGAGAAAGTTTTGTGATTGCTGAATGTAAACAATCATAAAACAACAAGTAAAAGTTTTGTCCTTGAGAACAGTTGAGTTGTTAGAACAGTTTGCTCCTGAAATCACTGTTATGTCGTCATGTCAGTGTCGTGGATCACTGAAGTCGTCATCCTGCTTGATTGACTTAGATAACAGCGTCATAAAAACTTCTTTATATCCTTGTATGGTCGAGGTTGCACTAATAGAATTGTGTGTGAGGCCATAAATGCGACCGTGACAGAAAAAGCATGTGTTTGTCAGCTGTTAAACATGGGGCATGGGCATTCAGAACGGCACACTGGGGAACAGCTGCCATATAAATCACTCACCTTTGAAATGCTGCGATTAGCTCGCCGCCCTCACCGTCACTCTGTGGGTGAAGAGGGGCGGAGGAGGAGGGGAGGAGGGGGGACTGACGGCTGACACCCAGGATGTGACTCCGCCTCCCATCTGCCTGGCAGGCAAGGCAGCAGAGAACACCAGCAGACACCTCTCGTCAGGTTCCTCGCTGCTTAAGCTTGCTGCTCCGCCGCTTTCCTTTTGCGCTTAAGGCAAAACGGTGTGGTGCGGCTCCGCCCAGAGAAACACAAAGAATTTGACCACAAGCTATTTCTCTAGCTGGTTGCACTGACTCACACGGTTTCCCTCTTATCTTTCATCTGCCAGATTACTTATCCACCCATTTAGGTCGATGAGTTACACCACAAAGAAGATCGATGCTCTTGGCTATTATGGGCCTTGTAAAAGAGGGAAGATTCCCATCCTGTGACAGGTAGCAATTAAGTCTAAAAGAAGTGTAACAAGGTCCTGGATTATCCTTGTCAGAGGTCATACCAAAGAACAGCATGTCTGCTATTTGTGAGTTGCTATAGAAAGAGAAAATAGATGGAGCGTAGATTATTGGGGATTTTTTTTTTTTGTCTGACCTTTGGTTCACAGGTAATCCTTATCTCAGGAATCTTGAGCCTCAAAGGTGTGGCTGTTTCCTACCCTCATTCACAGGACAATCTTTCCATCCCTCTCCAGTCCGCAAAGGAATGCTCACACCTGTAGCACTTCACCCAAATGTGAAGCCTGTTGTGAGAATTCAGCCGGGAAAGCCTTCTGCTAGCACATGCTGATCACTCCTCAGATAACAAGCTGTTGTTTTGGCAACAGCCAGACTATCTGAGAAATGATAGAGCAAAAGAAGGAATGATAATAATAACAATAATTGTCACTGTTATATGAGGCGCTGGCGCCCTGGAGTTCTGCGGCTGTTTGTGGTTCATTAGGACCCGTTCTGCTTCTGCTTTAGTGTTGAGCCACATTCCACAGCGTGTTAAGTTGTTTGTTAGTGGCTGTGTCGGTGCAGCGGAGGGTGGAGAAAGGGATATGTGTGTGTGTGTGAGTGAGTCAACAGCTCCACTGATCTGGGATTGAGGAAGGAGCTGTGTGACATACAGCTAACCGCTCAACCACCTGTCAGTCCACACGCTGCTACCACCCCACCCTGAAGGCACATCACTGAGAAACCGCTGACAATTACAGGATGCTGTAGATACAATTTCTCTAAGAGGAGGAGTGAACAGATCTTAAAGTATTCTGTGGTATTTGACCCCCAGTGTCAAGTTTATGATTTAAGTGCTGTTGCGTCAAGCTTATGCTCCTCTGTGGAGTTATCTCCCTCCCCCGGCTGGAGGGTGTCAGGACGAGAAGTGGCTGACAGAAGAGCTCAAATCCAGGTTTTCTTTAAGAAAATCTTGCAGCACCTTTAGGTTATTAACACCCCTCTCGTTTGCACAAGACAATCAAGGCAGAGCAGTTCAACAAAAGGTTGCAGGCACCTGAAGGCACGCTCACCTGCGCTGTTAGATAAAAGAATTAGGTCTAGTTTCACGTGTGAGTTCAGCGAGAGGATGGTTGTCATTCGCTGTCAATCAATGTGACTAATTGTTAATACGTAAAAATATAAGTGTGTGAAGTTCACCACGTCTTCCTTCTTGTTTGTGTTGTAATCACAGTCACACCTGTAACACGATCACATGTGTGAAGAGATAAAAGGGGAGAGTGATGTGACAGGAGGTCACAGAGCCTGAAGCAACGCATTGCAATACCAGTGCCACAAACGTGGTGAACTTTTTTCCTTGTTTGTCCTCTCTCCTACACAGTCAGTCAGTAGTGTGTGTTCAGACAGTTAGTAAACATCACAGCTTTATGTCTTTGCAGCATGAATATCTAATGATTACCCAGTGATTGTTGGCTGTACTTAGGCACAGTGCTTCTTTGCGTTAAAACACTAATATCAGCATGCTAACATGCCCACAATGCTAACATGCAGATGTTTAGTAGGTAATATTTTAGTGTGTTAGCATGTTTACATTCGCTAATTAGCTCTAAACACTGTAGCTTAACCAAAGTACTGGACAGACTTAAACTTTGACCTGGTGATGGTACTAGATGAAAAGTGAAGGGCTCACCCCCACCATCAGCAATTCATCCCTTTGGGAAACATGAATGTCTGTACCAAAAATCATGACAATCCATCCAATAATTTTCAAGATATTTCACACAAAAGTAATAATTTAATCCAAAAACTATTTGATTAGTCTCTTTCAGCAAAGATTCAGTGTGTCATAAAATCTCTGTTTGAGTAGATTTGATGAGAGTGAATACAGTTTGATTAATTTCAGTCTGTCCAAAGAGTAAAGCAGCTCCTACAAATGTCAACTGTGAAACATTAACTAAACTCATTCTGCCTAAACATATGTGAAGTTGACAGAAAGGTGCTATTTCAAAGACGTTTATTTTAAGGCACAACTGCAGTCTCTAATGACTCAGTATGTGGTGTTTGTACATGAGTGAAGGAGGAAAGCTTAACAGGAACAGAAACATGTCAAAGCAGATGTAGAGTAGTCAAAAACAGTGTTTTAAAGAAAAGAAACATTATAATGTGATAATTTCTGTTCATCAATCTCAAATCTTCAAATCAATACATGTGGTTTTCTAACCTCAAATGGATGCATCACGATGTGTTTTTACACTGCAAGTCAACCAGTGGATGTTACATATAGTATATAAATGTAATAAATAAACAACCAGCAGTTTTCTTAGTGCTGTTGACCTTGTAAGCCAATGTTTAGTCATTGGTGGATGACTAATATTCACAGCTGAAACCAGAAGTCGATGATTAGATGAGCAAGACAGAACTAATCAGCATCGTTTTTGATGATCTATTAATCTTTTTTGTCAAATTTCAAGCAAACGTTTGAAATGTTCTAGCTTCTTGAATGTGAGGATTTACTGCATTTCATTGTCTTATGTGACAGTAAACTGAATATATTTTGATCTAGTAATAATATATTTAGACTGTTCAGACAAAACAAGCAATTTAAGACACAATGATTTTAGGAAATTACTAAGAAATCACTATTTTCTGACATTTTGTAGACCAAACAATGAATTGATTAATCAATAATGAAAATTATTGCTAGCTGCAGACCTACTACTTACAATTATTCTTGTAACACAAATGCTGAATTATGTCAGGATTGAGTAGTTTTCTAATTATAGCTGAAATTAGCTTCTGTATCGTTCCATTAAATATACAATAAATCTCTTACATGCATAATGTTGAAAGGAGATGTATTTCTTTGTTAACTGACTCACAGAATCCTCTCTGGAGTAAATATAAGCGACACCAGGATCTGCTAAATCCATCAGCCATTGTGAGTGTAACACCAGACTGTCAGGGGAAATGGTAAACCTCACTTTTGTACATGTCAAACAAAACACGATGAACAGCCATAAAGTCGCACAGCATTAAAAGTTCACTTTTCCCACGTCGCACTGCCACAGAACAAGGCATGTCTGCGGAACCACAAGACCATAACTCATGCACGCTCTATAAACTAATCACTTGCTGTGTTTCCTCTCTCTGAGGCGAGACCGTTTCATCTGTGTGCAGATGAAAAATCTGGGGTTGTGAAATTTACACTCTCACATATCAGCCAATTGTTGAATACTCAGTGGACAGAAAAAAAAAAAAAGACATTTCATAAGGGAGCTGTTACATTCACAGAGGCACCGTTCGTCTGTGCACTTTCATGGATTTAGTTTCAGATTTGTGAAATAAGACGCCTCTGTCTGGGAGAGACCTAGACATGGGTGTCTATAGGTGTCAAAAATGAACATCTGGGTGGCTGGGAAGTTGTTTTAGCTCAGGTCTCGAGAGGAAAAGCAGCAGTTAAAGGGCATTTTCTTGAAACAACTAGTCTGAGTAACAACTACCTCAGTCCTTCCACACACTCAGATTTAAATGCTTTTTTTGGATCACTCTGGATGAGCACGTTTTTATTTGTCACATACACAATGTGACAGTGGCCCCCATAGTGCAAAGTAAAGGCGTGGTATATAAGCATTCAATATAGATGTAATAGCAACGTATAATATAGTATGAATATGATATAAATAAGTGTATTGTTTATTATATATGTGTTATTTATATGTACACCCATGTATTTGTTAGATAGGCTGGTGTAATGTAATATAAACTTTATAACTCTAAACACAGGATGTGGTTGACTATCAGGTGTTTGAGGTGATTTGAGGTTGCAGCCCTTGGGAAGTGTCCTCATTTAGCACCCGGACCGCCGGGTTGTTACAGCTGAGGACATTATTTGTTGAAGTGGATGTGTTTGACCCCACAGACTTTTTCTTTCCTAGAAACACCTAGATGTGTCACAGAGATTTCGAAAAGCGTGTCTCACAAACACGGACAGACTCTCGAGTTAATCATTCACCAGAGCAAAATGTAGGTCATCGATTTATTCAATGACACACTGGATTGTTCACACTCTCCACATGATGCGAGATGGAGCATCATGAGGGTCACGTCAAGTTTATCAGAGGACCTGCACTAAATGATAGGCATGTTTATGTGTCATGTAAATAGTCAATAACATTTGGACTGGAAGTCTTTAAAGTACACAGAAAAACATGGTAATTTAAACATTTAAACTTCATTTACAATGCCATGACAACTGGGTGCACTCTGATGAAAAATATCATGCGATATGATTAAAAGCTCCAGAACAGATACTTAATGAACCTTGAGGTGAGATTGTTTGGTCAAAGTTTCAATGCACTTTTCAGAGACAAGTAGAAAAGGTAACAAAAATACACACAAAACATAAAAGGCCAAAAACAAGATTAAGCCATTCAATTTTAGTTACAGCCTAGAAGAATTAGAAAAAGTCAAATAAAAGCAGAGCCAAAAGTGACAAATAAGAGAATTAAAGCAATAAAGAGTGTAGTAAAACAACAGGGTTTTAAAGGATAAAACTGTCTGTAGGAGTTATCAGACCATTTCTACACTGTTCTATCTGGATCTATGCCTGTGTTTAAGCTCATGGGGATAACATTTTTTTTTAAAAAGGGTAAAAGTCTTTGTGCTGTAAAACGTATCCACTGAACGTATGATTTAAAAGTCCTTAGCCTTAAGCTGTCCAGTCCAGTTTTAAAACAAGCATTTACTAAAGTCATTTTAATCAATTATTAACTACAAACTAAAAATTAAGAACGTGCCACAGAAGCATATATGCACAAGACAGTGTATTATTTCTGTCATACTCCCAACTTTCACTTCAGATCCTTTGTGGCCTATGTAGCCTAAAATTGGCTAATGGACAACTGCCAGATCTTAAAATCAGTTGTAAAATTAACAGGAATCTGGAATGAGGATAATGTGGCGGCTAATATGTCTCCTAATCCTCGTTAAAAGTGTGGTTGCGATTAACCTTATTACAGCCAAGTCGTTTCATGGATTAGATCACATTATTACAGCCCACATTTTTAAGATGGCTTCCTAAAACGTGCTCCTGTGTTAGTTTTAGGTAATAACAGACACATTTATCATGGATGGAGCGCTATGTACCGTTTTCACGACAGTGTCCATGATGAAGTGTGATGCTGAAACAGGCTTTGCAAAATGTAGCAGCCTGTTTCCCTGACAGAGTGTTTTGGGGGGTGACAGGGCCGTTGAACGTGGGTAAGAAAATGGATCGTGCGCAGCACAGCAGGCTGACAGAGTGACACTGTGGAGACAAAGAGGAATATCTGCCCATTTTATACACAGAGAGAGAACTCTCAAACAAGAAAAGGAAACCATGGAAATTAACAATTTTGTGGCTAAGCTATTAGTGGCTTTTTGGCTTGCAATGCTAAAGATGGATAGCTTATCTGACTTTAATAGCTGGCACAGCAGCATTAGTGCTGAGCTGGAGCGAGGAGAGGAACAATACGGCACATTAGAGGAGCAGCCAGCACACGCCAGAAACTGCTCCAGACTTCTAATTAGCATTCATTAACAGTAGGGGAAAGAGCGATTATGGTCTTTAAGTAGTGCATTAGCTAATGTTGCTTTTTCTCATGTCAGCAGATTTAAATAGGAGGAGTGTGCTGCCACATCAGAGCCACTGCTTTGTGCTGACTGGGAGGTTTTGGTTGATGTTTGTGATGACCTTAAAATACACTGCTGCTGTTTGTTTACACTAGTTATTACCGCTAACAAGGCCACAGGCTCATTCAAACATGACTGACTGTTACCATCACAGCTGCTGCAGGAGCTTAGCTGAATGTATGACAGCCATCACCCTGTTTTCATGTTGCTATGCCTCTACTTTACAGTCTTGCTGGACAGGTGTAGATGAACTATAGCTTTCCGTGTGATCTGTAAGCCTCATTCCAGACCTCTGAATCTCTGCTCACATCTCTGAATCAAATAGTCAATGATGAAATGGCATTTCAGTCAATTAACAGACTAGTGATTTACAGAATGTTTCACAGAACTTCACTTTTTGTATGTCAAAAAAAGATGTCGCCTCTTATTTAAAAGGTTTTTTCTTTTACGGTCAGGGTCTTAATTTTGTAATTTTCAATATTATGGATATAAAAATTCTGAAGTTGTTTTTATTCAGAGTTATCTGGCAAGTTGTTCATTGATTTTTATAGCTACTGGGGACAGCACAACTAACTGTAAGCACATAATTGACATATTATCACCTATAAAAGTTGACATGGCAAATTTCTTCCCGTACAGTGCCTTATTTACTGCACATGTTGGAGTCATATTTGTTTGCACCTGACAAAAAGTCCAGTATTCACTCTCCGATTAGCTGTTTTGGTCTTCAGTCCTCTGAGGGAAATATCTGGCTTTTTAGCAGCTAAATGCTCCGCTCTGTTCACTAGGTAGTTGCTAACTCCTGTTTGGTGCTCTGCAGGAGGTGCACAGTGGGTTTTTAGATTTAGCTGAAAACAGCTACCTGCTGTGGCTGGAAACATGGCTGATAAGAGCGGTAAGCAGCGAGCAAAAACAGAATAGTTGAGGGCCAAAAAACAGAGTGAATTAAAATATGCTGTAATGCTCTCTAGGGCGAAGGGAAACTACAGAATCAGGTGATAATAGAGTCGTGAAGTGGGAAGGGCCGCTGGTTCTGGAGGTGTTTTTCTCCATTCTGTATTCCCATTTCAATTATTTATTTCAACAATATCCTCAATGTTGCTCTACATAGAAACAGCTTGACTTAGAAAGACACAACTCTCTGGAAGGATCATATGTGTTTATGTTAGGACCAGTTTAAATGATTTCAGCATTGTTTCTGAGAAGTCATGTTTTTCATTCATTCATTTTTGGCATGGTGGACATGTTTACCTACTAAAATACCCATGAGCTGTAGCTGTCATGGGAAGGATCCATTCAGAGGCCTGAATCAGAGCACTCCACTGTTGCAAATTATGAAAATGCTGTGAACCAATTTAAAAAATCTGTATTCTCAACACCAAAATCTTTAGGTTCATCCATTAGCAGCACACATGTCAGTATTTTAAGGTCAGAGTTTGGATGTTTCTTGCTGAAATGCACATTGGGAATCATAGTTAACTTCTGCCCAGAAATGTTTATGTACACAAGCTACCCTTTACTTTTTTTAAAATTATTTTCTAATATCATCATATGTTGGACTGATGATTGAACTGGGAGAGTTTCATGCTGATACAAGCTGTAGCAGAGCTCTGTGAGTCATGTAGCATTGTCTGTGTAGCAGTAATATTTTGTTCCTTCTTCCCTATCCTGCTCATCAGATCATGACCGCTCAGATTTATTTTTCAGCCCCATGGAGAGGTTGTAGATCCACACGTTGTAGACCACTGAATTATAGTAAAAAGCTTATTGAGAAAATTGTCAGGGCCCTAAGAACATCCTTACATTCTAAGTATGAAAGACAGGAATAATCAATACAGCAGCATGCTGATCAATAGCAGAATATTGTTTGTCCACTTCTTTATTCTTTTTATTTTACTGAGATTGGCAGATGCAGCTCAATATTTTTTTGTTTGTTTTCCAGAATCTCCTGTAGATTAAACTGTGCTGAACAAACAGAAGGTTCTGTTGGCTGATGGGTTTATAATTTCCTCTTACTTCATAATTGCAAATGAGGCAAAACTCAAACATTATTCAGCTGCCCTCTGTAATTAAAGCTTTATTCAGCCACAAATATGCTTTATGTCACTGCATGTTTTATGTGGAGAAATCGCAGTTAATGGCCTTAAGTGCTGAGTTTCACTTTGAGTTTATTCATCCGCACCACATTTATTGAATGGAAGAATTAATGTAGTAATGCTGTGCAATCTGATAGTGACAATATCATTATCAGGCTGTTGGCGTTGGCAGCTGTTTGACCTTGAATAAACTGAAACAAGCTCTCCTTCACGACCTGAAACCTTCAGCTGAAGTGTTGAGCCGTTCATGTAGGACTGTCAGCAAGTCTAGTCTCGACTGCACCCTCGAGCGCCCTCGTCCCAAGCGGTGAGGAAATGGGGGGGGGGCGACCGCAGGAACTGTAACATCTAATGATAACATCTACATAAAAGACAGGTGATAAAAGAAATGTCACTCACTTCAAACACGGAAGCTGCTAAGGCAGTAGTAAGCTGGAGTTTGCTTTCTTCCTTTTTCTTATTATCTTTATTGTTATTACTGCACCGGGCTGGTCAAGGTTCACTAACAGAGCACACTGCTGAAATGCACATTGGGGAATCACAGTTACCTGCCCGAAATGTTTATAATAAGGCTACTCCTCATTTTTAAAATTATTTTCTAATATCAATACATGTTGGACTGATGATTGAACTGGGAGAGTTTCCATGCTGATACAAGCTGTAGCAGAGCTCTGTGAGTCATGTAGCATTGTCTGTGTAGCAGTAATATTTTGTTCCTTCTTCCCTATCCTGCTCATCAGATCATGACCGCTCAGATTTATTTTTTCAGCCCCATGGGAGAGGTTGTAGATCCACACGTTGTAATCTTTCACTGAATTATAGTAAAAAGCTTATTGAGAAATTGTCAGCCCTCAAGAAATCCTTACATTCTAAGTATGAAAGACAGAATAATCAATACAGCAGTATTGATCAATAGCAGAATATTGTTTGTCCACTTTTATTCTTTTTATTTTACTGAGATTGGCAGATGCAGTTTCAATATTTTTTTGTTTGTTTTCCAGAAATCTCCCCAGATTAAACTGTGCTGAACAAAACAGAAGGTTCTGTTACTGATGGGTTTATAATTTCTCTGATCATAATTGCAAATGAGGCAAAAACTCATTATTCACGTCTCTGTAAATGAAATTTATTCAGCCACAAACATGCTAATAATGTTTCCAGAAACGTCTCAAACTGCAGTCTGTTCTATTTGTATTGTCCCGGATACAAATCCATTGTCAGCTTTATTGTGTCGTTTGTGTTGCTGTGATGAAACAAAGTGCTGTCAAACTTGTTGGCAGCGGGAATAAAAGCTTGCGTTGTGTGCCAAAGCACGTTTTTAATCTGAATGCAGGTATTAAATTCTTATCTTCGGTTACACATTGCTGCTATAATGTTAACAGCTCCAGTCAACCATAAAACACACACACGGAGAACACACAGATAAGCAAACCTACTCTACTACTCACCACATGCAGGCCTACTCACGTACTTTATCTCTCTTTATCTCTCTGACTCTCACATTTCACAGACTTTGCCTGTGTCTGAAATCACTCCCTATTCACTGTATAGTGCGCCATATTTACCCTCTGTTATTTTATTTGAGTGTCCAACTTCAGGGAAGGAAAAAATTAGCATCAATGGCATGTACGCTGCTTTCTACTTACAATCCCACAATGCAATCTTGTGCATTTTATTCATGAAAAACTTAGAGTTAATGACATTGCAGAAGGACAAGGTGTGAATCTCAATTTACTGCTTAATAAAGAGTAAAAAAACTGAGTGACTGTAACATAGGGAGAGTTATCAAAGGAGTGTCAGGCGGCCTTGTTTCCCGTCTCTCTAGTCTGTCAACTGTCACATAAACCCTCACCCCTTATGACATTTACAGTGAAAACGGTGGCAGAATTACCATTGAAAATCTTAGCATTGATTTTGCTGTCTGAGATGACAACAGGTGTGGTAGATTTTATCAGCTGTAGCTAGCTTGCTAGGTAAGCTAATGTTAGCGTGAGTGAGTGACTGAGTTGGTTGAAAACGCTAGCTTGAGTTTTTAATGTTTCCATCTGATCTTCTCTTAAAGTAAGAATCTCAGGGGCACCCCCATAGCCGAATGGTTGGGGCGCGTACCACATGGGCTTAAGTGCCCTGAGCAGCTGGTCCCTGGATCGACTCCCGGTCTGGCCGGATCTTTACTGCGTGTCACTCCCCCGCTCTCTCTCCCTGTTTCCTGTCTCATCTCCACTGTCCTATCTAATAAAGGCCAAAAAAATAACTTAAAAATAAAAAAATAAGAATCTCAAATATACACTTCATGGCTTCATTCATGATAAAAGACTGAAGCTAAAGCTAGCAGCTCACAGACAGAAAGTCAGTATTCTCACCAGTTGATGATCCAACAATGTTTGGCCTTTTTTTCTATTGCAGTGTAGAACTACTTAGTGCAGGACTATGAGATGATGGAGGAAAATTCATTTTAATGTAAATGTGTTAGTCTTAGCTTACATATTAATATTTTCAGACGGTATGCTAACATTAGCCTGATATCTGGTAACGTCCACAGTCAGCCTCCACATATACTACACAGGGGATATAGTAGTTGTTAACCTGGAAATCCACAAACTAATGCAGTTAGTTAATAATATTGTTCCTTAGTCTCAGGAGTAACGTTATTGCTGTAGGTAAACTAGACAGCTGGACACAGTGTTTAATCCATTACTTACATTTTTGCTCTAATATTTTTAGTTTAAGTCCAAACTTCATTTCTCTTTCTGCGGTCACATTCACATTGCTTCAACATGTGGAGAAATTCAAATCATGAGGCTGGTGCCAGTTATAGCATAGCAACCTAGTTACCGTTGCTAAGCTATGATTGGACAATCACTGTGCAGGAAGAGGTGTTTCGCAAACAACAACAAAAGTCAATTCAGCAAGAAATTTTCATCATACTCCTGCAAATCATCCCTCACTGTATTTAACTGATGCACCTTGCTGAGCCCAGCTATCTGGATCATCGGCAGGTCATGTTTGTCAACTACATGAAAGGGGAAGAACTGAATAAAAGGCTCTCTGTAGATGGCAGTGCAGCAATCTTTTCTGCCTATGTGATTTCACTTTATCCCTACAGGCCCTCACGGTATTTTGAATTGCCCTGGGTTATGTATTCACTCGGTCATGTAAGCTAAATGAACCATCCATAATGTAAATGAGAAAGAAAGAGAGATTGAGAGGGAGACAGGGATGCAAATGCAGTGGTGCCCCTGGTGTTGGAAGGGAAGAGAAAGAGATGTCAGCGTTTTCCCACATTTCACTTTCAAATGAGCCACAGCTGACTGGAGAGTCAAACCTTCGGTCTGCATATACCAAATAGTGCAATTACTTAGCAAAAGATTCAACAATGCGTGAATTAAAAAAGTCAAAAGCATCACAAATGTGGTTTATTCTGTAATTTATAGGAAAGGGCCTCTCATCCTTGTCTTGGATTTGCATGAAGAGAGATGATTCAACAGTCCCTGCTCCATCATTTACAGAGTTGCTGACTCTACCCGACTGGCTGGCAGGAGTTATGCGCCTCTGTGTTTATTGTGGTTGAACCTCCACCCCCACTTCCTCTATACCCACTTTGTCCCAGATGCACTGTTTTCCCATTTAGAAGACAGAAAGCACTTTTGTAAATAGTTAATAGCTTTCCAGGGACACAGGTCGTGTTTTGAGTGCAGAATAATCACTGTTGGAAATTCTTGTCTGCCTGTTGAAGTCACAACACAAGGTAACCACATAACAGCACTGCTGCTGTCTGCACTCCATCTCATTTCAATCAGTAATTACCCGGCATATTTGCACTTGGCACTGTGAAACATGATGCAAGTTATTTTGTGTCCTCAATGAGAAATATTTTCTGGCATTTCGCTGCTTCCAAAATGTTACAGCCAATTTGATATTAGATAAATATTTGAGCTGGCATGCAATGAAGCGTATGTCAGATGAGCAAAAAGCACTGGCACTACGGATACATTTAGCTGCTCAAAGGGAGGAAAAAGACAAGGGAGAGGCCTTGTCTGTTCTCCATTAGAATCCACTCAGTTCTTCTACAAACAGAGAGGATGCTAGCCAAACAAGCTTATTCAAGGGGGTTCTGTGTGGACCGTGTTAGCTCAGCAAATCCAGCTCCACAAACATGCTTCAAAGAATCCTGCTATCTCCACAGAGCCTTTGATGTGGGTATTGATCATGCAGCGGTCTGTGAGAAAGAGGGATGCAGTGGAGGTTTAGTATTCTGTTCTGGCTCAGATAGAATAGATAATAGCAAAAACATGCACTCCCATCACGCCGCGCTGTGCTTCAGTTATGACAGCTGCACAACCATTTTCTGGCTCTGAGGTAGATGCGATTAGGAGTAAAAGACAAGGGAAGAGCAAAATCAGATCATTTGCCCTGAGGACAGGTCACAGCGCATTATGTTTACCACGGTGGAGGAGCCCGAGCAGAATCCAAATAAAGTCAAAACATGAGTTGACAGAGAGGAGCACCACACCTCCAGGTGACAGTATAAACAGTCTGAGATTTGTCCACCCACTTCTAAAAGCATTAATGTGTTCTCATTTTATAAGGCCGCCTCTCTCTCAGGAGGAAAACAAGTACAACAAAAACACATTTCTTTTGATAGTTCCTGTTGTCGCAGTACAGTGGCAAGAAAAGCAAAGCAAACAAAAACAAAGCCAACACTTCCAGCATCACACAGTCACGTTGTATGCTATAGAAAGACAAACAAAGTCTGTTCTTCTTAGCGTGGTAAAACAACCACCCACAGCCCTGCTCCTGTCTCACACTGAGACCATTAGTCACAATGAGTTCTCTGCCAGCTGTCCTGGTGTTTGCTTAAGCTAGCCTTGCAGGCAGGTTGAGCCTCATTTGAATTCTCACTTCAGTTTATTAGGCATGCACCGGATCATTAGTATCCAGTAAGGCCGATGCAGATGTGTTCCTCAGGTAATGTTCAAATGCAAATCTGAACGGCCATTAATCATGTGGATAAACACACCATGAAAATAGCATGCTCTGTGAATTATATGAACCTGCAGTCATCCAGTGTTTTCTGCTTCTTGGAACAACTGTCCCGTTCACCTTGTCAACAGCAGCCGCAGCCAGTGCTCTAATCTTATTTGTGCACATGGATGCTGTAATCTCACCCTTTATACTCATACCTGGCCTTGTGTGATAAAAGTTGCTGCTTTATTAGAATGAATGAACTTTGCAACTTTGCCATATCGAATCAATTAAGTAACAACCCCTTAATGCACCATGTGTAATTGCCTACCATTTACAAAGTGCAACGTGCAAGGTACCGCATCAGAGCAGTGGTGTGGCGGACTATTTTAAGATAAACAGCTGATGTGTGTGTTCAAAGAGGCTTTTGTGTGTGCTTTTGCGTGGGAGTTTGTGTGTTAGGGACCTGACTGAGCTTTATGCAGATATGAAAAATCATGTGGTGCTATTTCACCCTCTTCCAAATGCCACCTATGATTGTTCACAGATAAGCCGTTTCCAGTGTGAGTAATTTGCATGAAAGCACTGGCAGGACAAAGGTTTGAAATACCATTCTCCTCCTTTCTGTGGCAAACACGGACTCGCAGATATCTGTTTAGCCGGGTTAATAGGAGGTGTTTTTAATGCTCATTTATTCATTGTGCTGGCAGAAGTGAAGCTAGAAGATTCGTGTGGTGTGAGAAAGTTGAGTCAATATCCTCCACTTCCAAATACCATTTAGTCATTGTACATCATGCTGCATTGTACCATTGTCAGTGCAATCATTTCTGGCATCTCTTCTCCTTTCATTTCATCAGCAAACCGCTCGGAGCAACGCTTAAATAATCAGCCAACTGCACGCAAAGCCTGGTTACGCCGCAGCGTTAACTAGATGAGATCAACCTCTTGTAAAAAAGCAGTCAGATTTTTCTATGAGGGACACATTGTGGCTACAATGAAAGTGAGTCAACGGAAATCAGTCATGGCATACTGTCATCAGAGTAAGGACACAGCCAGCTAAAAGTGCAGCCAAGCCACATACACTGGGCAAGGAGAATACACTCAACTGACAGCTGCAAGCACTTAGTGGGCTGCCAAGAACAAAGACAGGGAGGAAAAAACACTATTCAGCCCAATTTGGCTATAATGAGCCTATACAACAATGGCTTTCAATATTTTCAATAAGAAGTCAGTCATGACTTGAATTGCCTTTGTCAGAGGTCAACTCTCTCTGTGTTGATGTGTAACCACAACAACAAGCGCAAAGACAAATGGATTCCTCATTACAACTTGAGCTCAAAATGATAAGTTGGACATGAGGAAATAAAATGGACAGAGACAGACGTGACATCTGTTGCAGTCATTTTTTGGAAAAAAGTCATCAACCGCATAAAGTAAGAAATCAGATCGGCGAGATGTAGCCTGTCTGAGTGGAGCGGCTAAGTGACATATAGGACTAAAAGCAGAGCAGGAGGAGGAGGAGGCAGCAGCAGATGGGATGAGGTGTTCTGAACCACTAACCACATGCGCTTAAGGGTCAGAGCAATTCTCATCCAATGTGCTTCTAAACAGCTGAAAAAACCAAACTTCACCTCCGGGAGTGTCTGCGAGTTTGTGACTCTTTGACCCATCTGCTCGTCGCAGCCGCACCGGCAGAAAAATGAGAGCGTGGGAGCTTTTACCTCTTATTAACACTGAACACGGTGCCTCATGCCTCTGCTGTACGTGTTAGTATGCATTAAAGCAGAGGAGCTTGAGGTGAGCAAGCAGTGAAGAGGAGCCCTGGAAAAAAAAAAAAAAGAGAAAAAAGCCAGATGAGTCCCAAGAGGCTGGGAGATGGGCTGAATGACAATTGACTGGCTGTCAACACTCATCTGCATTCGCATATCTTTCTGGCGCGACACATTTAGCTGGCAGACAGCCATGGCCTTGACATACGAAGACGTAGTGTACAGACCGTGCTCTGAGCTTTACTTTGGAAAGCTCTGCTCTCATGCAGTATTTACTTGTTTCCCACTAATTGACTTTCATTGTCAGGGATTGTTATCCTCTGCACCAAATGATGGCAGAAAACCTTGTAATGGATTCTGGTTTAAAGGACAGCTGTGGCTTTGATTGAGGTACTTGCCTCGACATGCCCTTCAAATCAGCAACCATTCAGTTGTTATGATACAGCTTTGGAGGCAACCGAAACCGCCATCATACCTCAGATGCCCCGCACAGCCAAGTATAGAGTGCCACAGGATAGGCTTACACTTTCATCACACCTATTTAAACTCCTGCCCACTTTTCACAGCCTGATTCAGTACAGCATGTTAATCATGTAAGCAGGAAGAGGTCATGAACTGGCTGCTCAAGTCAAATTTACCAAAACAAAACAGCCACTTTAAAGCTGCTATAATTAATATTTTCATATAAATAATGGATCAAATGACAGTGTGTAATGTGAAAAAGTGTTGCTCATAGTGACAAACCTACAGAGAGTTATCATCTAAATCTGCATGTATAAACATATTTCCCTCAGGAGTTGGTAGAGACCAAAAACAGAGCTATAAAAAAAAAAGAAGAATCGTGAACTAACATTGATCAAGTGGACAAAAACACAACTCCAAATGGCAGGTTCAACATATCAACTTGAAAGGCAATGATATGTCAGTGTTGTGCTCAAAGCTTGTTTTTTGCCCATAGGTGACCATAAAATCAGTTATTGCAGGTTTAAATACAAATACTTTAGGCAAATCAGTGAGTAAAATAATGTTAATATCATAGAAAATATAATTTTGATCAGACAAAACTTGAGGAAATTATTAAATGACATGTAAAATAGTGGACAATACTATTTTGGATCACTGAATTATGAATGGCCCTCATCAGCATCATAGATTGGTGTGAAAATGATTTCATCCTTCCTGTGCCAAAAGGCAGCTTAAGACCTCTTTATCAGAGTCATTCAAGCAAAGAGTCAATAAAACATTGCAATTAGGCTTGCTCTTTTAAAATGTGAGATGGTTTAATTGACTGTGTGTATTCAAGTGGAACATCAGAATTCCCTCCAGCAAGTTTAATAACACTGATAAGCGGCACACTGGCATAATCATAAGCTTGAAGCCCTGAAATATAGAATGATGTATTTTTACCATACAGCGGGATGAACGGTGTTGTCTTTAGGACTTTGTTTATGCTCATTGCTCGCCTTTGTGTGCAGTTTTCATTTATTTCCCTCAAGAGTCTCTTTGAAACAGGCAATGTTGATCAGGGGCTCAACAGGACTTTCATAATAACATCTTTATCATGCTCGCGCCACTTGGTTGTGGAGGGCTTGCGGTGAGGAGCAGGGGATAATAGTGTGGTGCAGCACATCAAACAGAGCCTGGTCAAAAAGCAAAGCACTCAATATCTCATAGGAGTGAATTTAATGGCCACTGGTTGCTCTGGACTCTTGACCCTCTCCAAGAGGCTCCATGTTAGTCACTCTCCAGTGCTTTCCAATTGAAAGCCAGCCAGACTGGTAGTAGATGAGATTTCAACTGTCTACTCAAAGCCTGGATGACTGTACCGCAACCATCAGCTGGTCATTACACTGGTGATACTGATGAGAGATAGTGAAACTGGACAGTGACACTGTAGTAAGTTGGAGGTTTTGCCAATGTTTAGGATTTTCTCACACTCCTGTCTGCTTAAAGTGGTTTGAATTGCATCACAGATTGTTATTCAATCAAAAATACTTTTGATACATGTGTATAATATGATAACATTTAAGGTAGTATGACATTATAAAAAGGTGAATAAAAGTAATAAAACCACAAATACAGTAGGGGAAAGTAATTAGTAGTAAACTAGTGTTCCCTTACTGTAATTAAGTACAAGTTTTAATTTAATTCTATTTTAATATTTATACCACATTTAAGTTTTAGTAATTCCATGTCAGGATTTTAAATGTCACATTTTATTGTCAAATTCCAATTTCACAATCTCAGATTTGTATTTTAATATCCAGTGCCTCTTTTCAGTGTTCTTTGCATTAACTTAACATTTAATTATGGTCTGATTATCCTGGGTAATAAAATAATAATAGTTAGTTAACCATTTTCTCTTTTAATTTTCTTTTTAATTTTAGATCTGCATAAAATTAGGGTCCATGTCTAGTTACTTTAAAGATCTGTATTTTATGGATGTATTATCAACATCAGTGTACCTCCACTAGCTACATTAAAAAGCTACTAGCACAATAATTCATCATTAAATACAATCCAATGATCTAATATAAGAAGGGGACTGTTTTGTCACCCGATGACTATTTGAATACTTTTTCTATAAAGTTTAATGCAGAGCTTTTACCTGTAAAGATGTATTTTTAGAGGTGATATTGCAACTTTTTCCCACCTCTATATTTGCAGACAACAGATATTTAAAAAGACAGTTATGTTATGACCAAACTAAATTGAGTACAAACCACAGAGCCAGGACGTACTCGGGCTTTTTAATACCTGGGACGGAGCCGACTCGGCCTCAAGGCAGCCAACCAGGCTAATTTAATATGGATTTATATACAAGGTGTCTTGTTTAACATAATGAATATCTAATCAAGCATGAGCACAGGAAAGCAATTTCAGCAAAGTAATTGAAAGCAGACTTTGTTTATAAGACGGAGAATATTTCCACACTCTTGGCACAGGAGAGCTCTAACTCAACATTAAATCTATTTTCAAGCGTCATTTTAAAAGTCTGTCCTTATTAGCCCTTCAACAGCACTGCTGACTGCGAAGGACTGATAATCCGTCATTTAAAGCTCTCGTTAACATTTCTCATCATTATCATGCATAAAGAACAGTGTTGTATGAGGGATGCCATCATCATGTGTCAGACATGCAGTGCCTTATTCCTGCAGTGCTACTGAACCCATGTTCATTATATACTGCTGTCCTGTGCTGCCATCCAGTGTTCAGAAATGATCTTGCTGCTAGTGGTTTAGTCATGTGCATTGAAATGTTTCTAATGATACACACAACAAAGTGATGCTTCAGAGGAATTTTATTCCTGCATAGACAGTGAAGGCAGGAGAGCTCAGTTTTATATTTGTAAAGACAGAAACTCACAAAGAACTGGATTTTTCAAACTGTAGTTGAAGCTCAATATATTTTACCAATCAAGAGACAGAAACTTTATGTGGGAGTCAAATCAGTGTAGTGGAAGCTTCACAATGACTTTTCATGTGCCAAGTAAGGTATGTGATTACATTACACACAACTGTGCAAACACTCTTCAGCCGCAGGGCCACAGTAACAAAACGTCTGCCACCATCCTCAACTAAGTAACACTTGTTTTCTATTGGTTCAAATACAGCATATAAAATATTTTACAAAATGGCTTTGGTGACTCACGTATATACACTTCTGCATATGTAAAAAGCATGGAAAAATGTTTAAATATCATCACTAGAGCTAAATATAAAAAAGTTAGACTATTGCACAACAACCAGGTGAGGATAGTGAGGAGGGGAGTGATCACTGGAGCAGCTGTCGACTGCTTTTAGGGTTTTCTGCGCCTGTAAGAGAGAACAGAGTAAATCAAAAACTCCCAACTGTGTACCACAGAGGAACGCTACATGCTATTCTCAGATACAATCTATAAAAACAATAATCTATGAAGCTTACTTGGTGATCCCGTGGTGCTCGAAACCAGGGGCCATGTTTGATCCAGCTCTCATCTCCATAGCCACAGAGCACTGCGAAGACAAACTGGTGTTTCTCATGTTTTGTTCATCTCTATTATTAATATAATCGCTGTTAATCAATACTATCATCTTACCCTTGTCTCCACATCAGTCCAAGCTCCATCACTTTGATTTCCATTGGCTGGAGCGCCTTCTGAAGATTTCCTCTTGCGGCTTCAGAGACAAAGGTAAAGTGACAAAAAGATGTTAGTTTAATTAATTTAATCATCATTAACATCTGGTTAATCTGCAGTGAACAGCTACCTTGGGATTGTGGTGAGCTCCTGTCTCAGAGTCTCGATGTCAGTGAACTGGACAGCTTGTCCTCCTCCCCTGGTTTTAATCACCTCACCCTGAAGAGGGTGGGGGGAGAAAAAAGAAAGAAAGAAAAGAAACAGCCAGCATGACCATGATGAAATCAAATAGCAAGTCTTTCTGATAACCAGGCAAAGAATTTGCTAATAAATACAGAAACTTGTGACTCACCTTAATAAGTTTGGTCTGTATCTCGCCATCGGAGGCAACTTCCTGGTGCGTTAACACATACCTGTCACACTTGGACAGGGCTTTCTCATTTGGCGCAGACACCTGGATGGCATTGGGGACAACGGGCTGCAGAACTGTACCCAGGTCCAGACTGGAGGCGGGCTTGTGGTCCACCCACTTCTCCCCACCAGCAGACCGGGAGCGACGGTGTAAGGGGCGCACCGGTGTTGTCGTCTACTCAGATCAGCAGATTGAGGAGGCATCAGCAAAGAGGTGAGGAAAAATGTTAAAACTCAGACAAATGATTACATCCAAGCTTGACAAAAATATCTGTCGTGAAGCTGGTAAACAGCTTGGGATACTTTCACTTGTAATAGTGCTCTTAATGGAGAGAAAAAAATCTTGTCCTGGTCAGAGAAACCAGTTTTCACTCTACAACTTCACGCTGCTGCCTGTGGCTGACTCACTGACCCTGTAGCTTCTCTCAGTTATGTCTAGATCAAACGTAGGGGATAGGGAGCGGGCTTCCTCCTCCTCCTCTCTAGCCCAACACAGAGCTCTCCTCCTGGCCCGGCTGGCTGAGGGGGCTGCTGGAGACTGTGTTCTTGTGGGTGTACTAGGTGAAAGGTAACCCTGCCTGCTCTCCAGAGCCGCCCGCTGCTCCCATGCCGAGATGGAGCTAGCCACTGTCATAGAGCTACTGGCACTGGGGAGGGGGCAGGTGAGCCTTGGCTTCATCTCAACCTCCTCAACTCTACTGGCATTGAATGGCTGTGACCCTGGCTCTGGGCTGACAGGGGGAGAATCGACAGGGCACTGGGGAGCAAAGTGGCAAAACTGCACAAATACAGTTAGATACGATTGGTAATATACACACACACATCACCACCACCTTTAAAAATATATTTATCATTTATCAGGTAAGAGTCCATCTCTTTAAGGATCTGCTGCTTTTCTGTTTTAGGTCATTGAAAACTAAATATCTTTGGGTTTGATTAAACAAAACAAGACATTTGAAGATGTCACCTCAGACTCTTGATAGCTGTGATGGACCCTTTTCCCTATTTTCTGACATTTTATAGACTTAAATAATTAATCAGGTTAATTGATCAATTAATCGATAATGTTGGGCAGTGCTATTCCAATGCAATTCAACATCATAAATATAGCCTCATTTGTTACCAGGTTCAACCAGGTTCAACGCCTTTCACAGTGGCATTACAGTAAGATTAGTAGTGTTAGTCCAGGCCACAGTAGCTGTTAACTTAGAATGGATATAAATGTGTTAAATTATACAAGTAAAGGGGCTAGGCAGGTGTTCTACACGTGCATTGTTAAAACAACATACAGGGAGAGGTGAGGGCGAGGCCGATCTCTTTGCAGGGAGGCGTTCCTCTCTGGAGGGCCGCTTGGGCTGAGGCTGGGGCTGGGGCTGAGGCTGAGGCTGCATCTGACGTGGCTGAGGCTGTGTCTGACGCGGTGGAGGATCAGGACGACCTGGAGTCTTGCTCTCCGTCACGATGGCCTTGAGCTGCTTCAGCTTCTCGTCTTTCACCCAGAGCTTGTTCTGCATCTCCAGCTGCATCGCATTAACACGTCGCTCCTGCACAGCAAGAAGTATTCACAGTATTCAAGTGCAACACTACTACAAAGGCAGCAAACAGATTGAGCTACTTCAAAAGGCTACCTAATAACTTCTATGTTATAAGAGGAGTAACTCACGCATTCTTTCTCCCACTTATGCTGGGTGTCTGAGACCACACCATGCATGCGCTGCTCCATGCGTCTCTTCTCAGACAGCTCCCTCTGCAGCCTCTGCTCTCTGGTTTCCAGCTCCTGCTGCAGTGAACGCTTGTCACCCTCATAGATTTTAGTTGTTTTCTGCAGGATGTCAATCTGGAACAGAACCATGTTGGACATTTGAGAAACTAAGCATCACATCTACAAACCAGAATTCTGAAGGAGGTTTGAATGTTTTTATTTCGCACCTTGTGTTCTTGCATCCTGGCTCTCTTCTCCAAGCGTTCAATCTCTTCCTTGTTGGCCTGGATGATTTTGTCTTTCTCTCCTAGTTTGCCATTTTGTTCATGAATGAAGTTGTCTTTGGCAATGAGGTTGCTGTCCAGGTCCTGAAGCATAGACTTCATTGTGTTGGCTAAAGGAGACAAAACGTGAGCCTTGATGAGAAATCTAATTTTTCAAGTAACCTCAACTGTCAAAGTTGAGATAAAACGAGGAGCCACCTGCTTTGTTGAATTCCTCACTCATCATCTGCCTGATCCTGTGTCTGTTCTGCAGAGCTTCAATCAGCCTCGGCAGGGTGATGTCATCGTGGGGATCGGTCAGCTCACAGGAGGGTAGAGGTGGGAGGCTGTGCACCAGGTGGTTTATAACAGTGGACACGTCTGCAGAAACAGGGAATTAGCAACTCCTAAAAGGTATTTTTGTGTTTTAATACACACACACTACTGAATAGTTGGGCTATCTACTGTTACCCCTGTCTATTGGACCTCCACGCTCCTCCAGCTTGCGAGACAGTTCCTCTTTAAAGGCCTGGTTTCTGTGACGGCGGCCTGGAGTGAAGCCACAGATGGGCCTGTCCACTGGCCGAGCTACCTCCACCTCCTGGGTCATCTCTGCAAACCGCATCACCAGCTGCACAAGCAGAGCATGCTCTGAGTGTTAGACAACTTACAAGACCTTTTTTTTTATTTTTTATTTTTTTAAGTTAAGTCGGATGAACCTACCAATGTTTCCTCGTAGTCATCAGCTTTAGGATTGACACAAACAACCATTTTGACTTTTCCCTCTCCATCAAAGTAGTTCTTGAACAGATGGGTTACTTTAGAGTCTCTGTAGGGGACCATCTATAAGAGAGAACTCACGTTACCTACATGTTTCATCAGTGGATATAATGACAGTCATCACCGGTAGTTTGTTAATTCATACCCTGTTTGTGCCACACATCTGGTTCTCTCTGAGTATCTCAATGCACGTCCGCAGATTCAGCAAAGACTGATTAATGTTGCCTGTAAAGGAGGTTGTTGTTGTTACAATCTCACATGAACCTCAGCTGAGGGTAAAAACCAAATCCTGACGTTCAAGTAACAAACCTGCTTCCCGTATACGAGTGCCTTCTGCCCCCGTCCTACCAGTGCGCTCACTTCCTGCCAAGTCCACCAGGCACAGCTGACTGACAGTCACCTGGTTCTTATCCTGACAAACAAGATTAAAAAAACACACTTAAAAAAAACACAAAGCTGCACTCGACTCTGGGAGCAGAAATATGGTTTTAGTTTAAACTGACCTGGAGAATGTTGTTGCCATCTGCATCAAGAGGAGCCTGAGCCAGTTTGATAATGAACACACTATGGGAGCGGCTGGACTCTCTGTTCAGCCGGGTGTTTGCGACCTTCCTCTTCTTCTGACCTGGAACAACACAGTATAGGCAACTTTTCTACCATGTTTATTAAGGGCTTTCTGTAGCATTCACCATTTAAGAGCTTTTTAATACCTCGTAGAATGTAATTTAATACCTCCTTAAGAGTTTTCAAGACCTACAGATTTCCTGTTTTTCACAGATAGCATCTTAACATGCAATTTCAACTACTGAACTTTTCTAGGCACAGAACTTTTCCATGAGCTGCTCAGAGAGAAGATTAACTGAGGTCATTTCCCAGTCAGAGTTGACCCAGAGGGCAGCAATACCAGGTCAGCCACATCTACAATCATCAGTGCAGTGTTTTTCACTTCTTCTTTTATTCCCTTACTTTTGATCCGTTGATTTCTTAAAGCAGATCTTACAACTTACCTCTCCAGAATACTTGAAATGCCTCCTCAGCAGACTTGACTTCGACTTCCATACAACCAGCCACATACATGTTGTGATTCTGATCCTCTCTGAGGATTTTAGACTGAGGTGGTCTAAGTTTAAAAAAAGAAACCCGTTAGTCACTGAAGACATGGAACTGCATTTTTCATGCAACAGATGTCAGTTACAGGAAACAAAGGAAACATCTGAATGGGGGATATTAATGTTGCTTGATTACAGCCAAAGAAAGTAATCAGTTACAATCATGAAGTGACATCCAAAGCAACAGACAGCAGGTTGAAAGACGTTCAGGAGCTTTGCCATAACCAAGTCTACAAGCAGCAGAAGAGGGTGATCTAAAGATTTTTAGGGCTGAAGAAACGCTCATCAACACTGGAGACATTTCCTGGTGTAACTGACAGTGAGCAGCTCTGTCAGTCTTGCTTTTGGTAAATTTCACTAGCTTCTTAGTTGTTGTGATAATTGTTTTTAGATAGATTTGTCACCACAAAACAAACATTTAACCATACACCACAACATGTGTGTAACTCTGAGGATGTCTCCAGTGTTGACGACATTTCATCTACAGTCTGTGCAATTGTGTGTAATGGGGACAGTTAATCTAAATCAGGCCACTACTCTGATGTCTGATGTACGAGTATTCACTGGTCACATACATGAACTCAGTGTTCTGGCGTACAGGTGTGCCTCCACCATTCCACCTAGTAAAAAGAAAAGACAGTAATTTTGTCTTCCAGCTACTCTGACATAAAAGCATTACCTCTATAAACCACTTCACTTTGTATTTTTAATAACTGACTGCTCTTTACAGCTGAGTGCACATTCATATATCTGAATTTTATTCTTTTCAATTAACAATTTCTGAACTCACTTTGGTTTGATTGCATCTTCCTGAGTTTCCTCAAGGAGATCATAGATGTAGTTGTTGTAGATTTCTATGTAGGAGACGAAGATGCTGTAGCTGCTGTCCTCATCAACACCATCTGCTTTATAAGCCTCCTCCGGCTTTATCATGTCAGCAATTTCAGGATCGAGCTTTTGTCTAAAATCAAAGTTGGGAATTTCATATCAAACTACATTACATCACATTACAACAGATCACTGCTGTATTCAAGGATTCAGACTTACCTTGAGGAGGGTGTTTTAGGTACAGGCAAGTTGTTTTCCCGCCTTTGGCGCTCCAACAAAGCATCAACTTCACTCTGGACCTCCATACCATTTTTATCATCTGTCTTAAACACCTAAATAAACAGGGGGATTAGATAAATAAATGCAAAATTAATAAATAAATTACACAAAGTATCATTAAATTGTGTGGGAAAAAATTGATCAACACAGTTTCGAGTGTTTCTCTCTTACATATCTTTTGGCCTGGTAGGGGCCTATACTGTTGAAGATCATGTCGAGGGAGCGAGGTAGAAGTCCACCCTGACCTGGAGAGCCAGTCATAGTGAACGTCTTTCCACTTCCTGTCACCCCATACGTGAAGAGCAGGCCTGCAACAATCAGGAGAGTGAATCACTTGCCAATAATTCTCTGAAATCTAAACAGTTCTTGGTGCTTGCGTGTGTTCACAATGTGGTTAAGGAAAATTTAGAGGTGGTCGTAGGAGAAAATACAGCAGAAGCAGTCTGTGTTTTTACCATTTTTTCCATGGATGAGGTCGTCAACAAGAGGTTTGGCCACATACTCAAACAGCTCCATCTGAGATACTGAAACCCCAAAGACTTTTTTGAAGGAATACTGTGTCTGAAAAGCAAAAGAGAGGGATGTGAATATTTGGGGACAGCATATTTGATTACATAAAAATAGCACTATATATTTTTCTTATTGTCAACAAATAACATTAGTGATTGAAATCTACATTAGACAGATGTGTCAATGATGTAAATGATGACAAATACAGCTGAAAATTGTTGGTACTAATACAAAAAGGAACTGCATTAGTTACCTCTTTGTACTCTCCATTGCGGTTTGTTTTGAAGCCTTCAGGGGCGTGCAGCTGGATGGTTGTGCTGCTGATCACCTCGATGCAGCACTCTTCATCCTCCACACCCAGGGGACGTACACGGCAGTACACCTAAATAACAATATATCAGTCAAATGTGCTCACTGGGGACGTACAAATTAATTTAATACTCTCTGATGGCTGTAACATTTGGAAAAATTATTAAATCAGTTACAAGCTTTACCTTAAAACTACAACTTGCCAACAATTGCATTTCACCTCCCATGAATGCTAGTTTGTGTTGTTTTGCTAATTATTTGACACTCACCCCAACTGGGTCTTTCTGGTTGCTGGCAGGCTTTCTTGGAGGAGGCCTGCGGGGGGTTTTACCCTTCCTGAAATACAAAGGATAATTCACATTTAACTAATACAGTTCACATGGTTTCTGTAGGGTTCACCAAGTTAAATTTAAGACTTTCTTTATACCACATAAAATGCTATTTCATACCTGTTTCATGATTTGTGATACAAAATGAAATATCTAAGTGTAGGACTGATGGGCGGACAAAGAAAGCAATTTCAAGACCTCACTTTGGGCAGTGTGATGTTTTCATAACGTTACATTTCGACATTTCATAGCAAATAATCGATTAATCGAGAACAGGGGAGATTAATTGATGGGCCAAAGTTATCTCTAGTTGCAGCCCCGAGTTTTAAAAGCTGATTCAATTTGTTAGTTATTAATTATGGATGTCGTATTGATTTTAATAGATGAACAACCTCTTGTAGCACAATCCATTGTCACAGCAACTCCACCTTTAGTTTATAATCCTGGTACATGAATAACGTCTTCAATTACACATGTAATCATTTTTATAAACAGCATCACTGTCCACAGCTGGCAAGATGAAACCGCTAGCATTTCTCCGGCTTTTTTGTTTTGTTTGAGGAAAATGAAGTCAAAGCTTCTTAAAATATTAACACCTGCGGATACCTTGTTAGCGTTAGCATTTTTCAAAGCCACCGTCTAGACTGCTTGTTAGCCCCCGGCTAACGTTACGGCTAAAGTTAGTTAACTCGTTTGGAGTCGCTCTAAAAGCCTGTAAACCATTTAACAACATTCAAAAACGTACTTGTGGGCAGTTTATATTTAATAAGAGAGACTTACGCTTGTCTGATCATTGTAGCCAGCTGCTTGTTGTGGTTTTTTTTTACCGTCTCTGTTTCCTCAGGTTTGAACTTTCCCTCCGCCTCAAATCACAGGACGTTTTCAAAACCAGTCGGCAGCAGCCAATGAGATTTCATAACAACAAACACGTGCTTCTGCCGTCACTTCCGAGCCTTTTATGGAAACAACAAAAAATGTCGGATATGTCAACAGTTATCAGATTAACATGTCCCGACACCAGCAGACACTATAAAATATCCTGAGAAACCAGGCAAATAAAAATAAACAGCAACAAGGACAACTGGAATTTTCACAGTGACAGTGTTGTCAGTAAAGTTATGCTTTATTTTTGTTTTAGATAGTGACAGTATAAATTAATATTTTCAGTGTAGGCTAGGGATTTATTTCAGGCGTTGCCGAGTAAGTAGTTTATTATTTTGAATAGTAAAAATGTCAGATTTAGGTTTTAATATTACCTAGAGGACTAAACATTTAGTAAGGGTTATACTGTTATAAACAGATTATAAATACATGCACAGAAGCTACAGGTGCTGGATAGATAGATAGATAGATAGATAGATAGATAGATAGATAGATAGATGGATAGATAGATAGATGGATAGATAGAGTACCATAGAATTAGTGAAACTGACCTGACGTCATTTTGTAGTCCTACCTAAACACCAAACATGGCGTCCACTGAGGGTTGTTGGTAGACAACTACTGACAACTACAGGCCACCAGCAGTAACACACGCACAAGTTACAAAACGGACATTTGCAGCCATTAGCACACTCACGTGTACTGCTGCGTTATGCAAACACTGGGGCTCCTGCTTATACACTGCAGCATTAAACACTGAACATCACAGGTAAGAAGCAAGATTTAACCTCACTGATGCAAACAGATGGATAAGTTATCGAGTCAAATGCTCCGTGTCGTGTCGTAGTGTAGGAGTCGTCTGTTTGTTTTTTGTTTTTGTTTTAGGTGAGGAAATGAAAAGCAGACCAGGGAAGTCCGACGCGTCTGAATCAAAGGGTAAAGTGAAGAAAAGACCCGCGGAGAACTCTGGTCCAACTCTCTCCAAAAAACTACGAGCCAAGAAAGATGGAGAAACATCTAAACCAGGTGTGCAGCCCTGACAGGACAGCGTCAGTTCACTGATAATGTACGTGAATTACACTGTCGTGACAGTTGTCTTTCTGAGCGGTTTGTGTTGGCTCTTGCAGGGCCTCCCCTCAAGTCTGCAGGAGTCCAGAGGAGAGGAGGGCACGGAAGCATCCTGCACTACATTTATAAAAGCACTCTGGGACAAAGTCTTCACTCACAGATGAGACAGGTGAGGCTGCTCAGATTCATGAATAGGCTGTACAGAGTAACTGAGTGAGTGTTAATACAACATAAGCTGGAATTAAGTCATAACTATTTGAAATACACGTAAATAAAGGAAAGATTTTGATGCATGTTTTTAAAAACAGAAGTGAATGACTCTGCATCATCCAGTTGTTCACTGTATAGAAGTAAACACTTAATTATTTTTTCCTATACAGTTAAATACAATCCAGTACAACAGATCTGCCACAAATTCTACATTTAGGAAGTTTACAGTGCTCAGTTTTTGTTGACACTGTCAGAGAGGTGTTAATCCAACTATATGACTGTTATTTAGGTCGTATTTAGTGGTGGTGTTACAGTGGATTGCATTATATTGACGTGTTTCTAATATTCTTCCCCACTCATCTTTGTTATTGAGATAGGCAAAACATCACAAACACCAGTCATAAACTTCAGCGCTAATACAAACTGCAACCTCGATAATAAACATAATATTAGATTCATACCCCTCTGACAGTGTCAATCAAAACTGAACATTATTATCTTTGTATGAGTAGAATTTATGGCTGAGCTGTTGTATTGGATTGCACTGGATTTTGCTGGTGTACCTAATAAAGTGGCAGAAGTTTGGTCATGAGTCAATCCTTGTGGGTGTGAGTTATGCAGCACCGTATGGTCTTGTGCAGAGTCAGTATTCTCCACCCACATTAAGAAGAAGCTCTGTCTCAACAACAACGACTCAATGAGAAGAAAACTAATTGCAGACAGTTCTGTAAATGAGTGAATTCCTAAAGTCATGTATCAAGCATCTGTGAATGTGAGAGTTTTCCTTTTACCTTAGTTTTCTGTTACTGTAATATCATTGGTGTCAGACTGTCAGTTGGAAAAAACAAGATATTTGAAGACGCTTAAACTTCACTTACAGCTCTGTGAAAACATTATGGTCTTTTTTTCTTGTATTTAAGATGAATGTATAGATCTGTTGCCGTTCATCATTTGCCTTAACTTTAATTGGAGCAGCCCCTTGTTATCTTCTGTACATGGTCAGGTGTATGTAGCATCTCCTTACATAGGAAACATTTTCATTGAATGTTGGTGAGCAGTTGTACATTTAACCCTGTTGTCTCTTTCAGTGTCTCCAGGAGCCTTTTGTCCGCTCTCTGTCATCCTATCACTTCCACAGTGCTACCAGCCCCTTCGACCGCAGAATCACCTGCCTGGAGTGGCATCCCACTCACCACACCACTCTGGCCGTGGGGTCCAAGGGCGGAGACATTTATCTGTGGGACTATGAGGTCCCCACAAAGAAAACTTTTATTCAAGGGGTGAGTTCTTGTGTGGTGGTTGGGTTTGTGTGAGGTGTGAGTGAGGTCTTCAAGTTACTTTAAATTATGACATTCGAAAGGCCAAGGATAAGTACATTTTGAGTCTAGTTAATTTGTGCAATTTAGATTTATGTGACTTCAAACTCTCATTGGTTTTCTGCTTAGATGGGGGCTGGAGACTCAGTTACAGACATGAAGTTTAACCAGTTAAATCCCACTCAGCTGTTCACCTCGTCTATGGGGGGTACGACAGCACTTCGAGATTTCAATGGGACAACTCTAACAGTGTTTGCCAGCACAGACACACTGAAGTAAGGCTGAATAAAATAAAAATAAAAACGGGTTTTAGGCCTGATCAGTCTAGCATCAGTCTTCTTATCAGTTGGCCCCTGTTGGTTTTAATGCTACACGTGCGTGTGGTGCTAATAACTGCCCTGTGATCGGCCTGCATTTGTGTTTGTGTGCACAGAATGGAGCAGGAGACTTTATCGGAGGGATGAAGTTTTGCCCCATGGACCTCTCCAGAGTGTATGTGGCCTCTGGTGAGGGCACACTGACCATGCAGAGCTTTGAGGGCCACGCACCCACCACACTGTCCAGAACTCAGGACTGTGGCCACGATCACCACAACGTTTGGTGAGAAAACTGCAAAGAAGACTGATGCTCAGCAAAGAGAGACGATGTGGTCTTTTTGTTAATTTGATGCCAACATATAAAAACTATGTTTCTCCAAAATGTCAACACATTTCTCAGGCTGCTCTGTCATGAGTTTTGGTCAGCATTTTGATCAGTATATTTTCTCTATTGTATCATCAGTTTTCTGTGCAGTGAAAACCTCAGCTTCATTCATTTTCCCTTCGTCATATCCAGTGAATTCACTTTGTTCCTTGTCGTCTTACACAGTTTTTGGTACTGCTGTGTCGATGTGTCTGTGAGCCGACAGATGCTTGTGACAGGAGACAATATGGGACAGCTCTTACTCCTGGGCTTGGATGGACAAAAGGTGTGTTCACTCCTCTGTGAAGTACATACGTCAAGTGCAACAACATTAATCCTGTGTCTGCATCTCATGCAAACCAGAACATATTTAAATGACAAGAGAGCCTTGTTCCATTTCAACATTGTAGATTTTCAGTAACAAGCTGCACAAAGCCAAAGTGACCCATGCAGAGTTCAACTCCCGATGCGACTGGTTGTTGGCGACGGCCTCAGTTGATCACACGGTGAAACTTTGGGACCTGAGAAACATAAAAGACAAGACGAGCTTCCTGCATGAGATGCCTCACGAGAGGGCTGTCAACTCAGGTGACACACTTGTTTAGACTTTTTTTGTTACAAGTGCAGACTTAAATTAGGTTTTGTCCTTCAGTTTTGTGTTTAAAAATTCTGCAGTTTACAGACATTATGACATTTGTGAAATATACATAATATAAATATAAATTATATCTTAATAGTATAAATGAGATAAGTGTAATATCCTAACCTCTGATGGTCTGTTTGATATAGAAAAATATAGCTGTGAAACAGTAGTTAAATGTGATTTCTCTGTTATTACTTATTCTGTCTTCTGATCCTGAAAGAAGTTTATGGCCATGATTTGTATCACAGTTGCTACGACCACAGGTCATGAAGAGATCACTTTGACATCACTTTGTCTCCTCACAGCCTATTTCAACCAGCTGGACTGCTCCAAGCTGCTCACCACAGATCAGTATGACGAGATCCGTGTCTACTCGTCTCCCAATTGGTCGAAGCCCCAACATATCATCCAACATCCACACAGACAGTTTCAGCATCTCACACCCATCAAGGTTTGTTTCTTCTCTATGTGTGTGTGTGTGTGTGTGTGTGTGTGTGACCTTCTGCAGGAATGACTTCAACCAACCTGATGGGGAGAAAATACACAAATAACAATGATCAAAGCACAAACAGCATGAGAATGAGACATCGTTACATAAGTCCACAGTTGAAAGTTTAAATCACGGGTTACACTGTGGATAGCTTTTATATTGACGATGTTGCAGACAAGATACAATGACAGGCTGCTTTGATTTTATTTTTTTAATGGAACAAGCAGCATTTACGTACAGGACATCTCCATGGTCAAGCAAGGAGAGGATTGTCGCTTAAAGAAAAACATGCTTTAGAATCCATTTTTATCTTTACTTTACAGCCTTTAAACCAAATTTCCAGCCATTTATAAGACTGAAAATCCTCAGCGTCAGAACCATTAGCTGTGAGAATGGCAGAAAGATATTCAGTGAAATTACAGGTTCATTTGACTAAAACACATTTCATCTTATCAGCATTCAGTACAAGTTTAAGAGTGGGCAGAGGTGTCCTTAAAAAAGTCAACTTGCAATCTAGACATGGCTCGAGGGGAACAGCCAGTTGAACACGTGGCTGTGCCGTCAATCTGGGTACAAGAAACTGCTGGAGAAATTATATTAATATTCATGTAATTTAGAGATGTGACAGTATATTTCTGTTGTTATTCTGTAGGCCACATGGCACCCTGTGTACGACCTGATTGTGGCAGGCCGCTACCCTGATGATCGTGTTTGTGCCGGTGATCAAAGGACCATCGACATCTTTGATTCCAACACAGCGGAGCTTGTGTGTCAGCTGCAGGATCCCACTGCCTCTGGGATCAAATCTGTGAGTGTGTTTTAAAAACACCAGGGAAAAAAGTAAAGATGCTAAAACTTAGTTAAAGTTTTTAACACCTGGAATTCTGTGTTTTCAGATCAACAAGTTCAACCAGATGGGTGATGTCCTTGGATCCGGCATGGGTGAGTTTTTCAGAGGCACATTATCGATAGATATGTGTTCCGATGACTTGATTTAAATCAGTTCTATGAGAAAATGTCAAGTTGTCTCATTAAAGCCCAATCACATTCATTCACAGGTGTGACAGTGCTGGTCTGGGACAGGAATGAGTCATTGATGAGTGATGGGCGCACGCTGCAGGAGGACGCCTCGACCTCAGTGGGCAGCCTGAGAGGGCAGAGGAGGAGTCAGCAGCGCTCCAACAGGGACCGGAGGGGTCCTGCCATGGATGCAAAGCTCAAAAAGAAACTGGCTTCGCTGGAAGAATCTGAGACCAAAACCGAGACCAAGACCAAGACCAAGACTGAGTGTACAAAACAAAAACAAGCGCACATGAGGAAGAAGTGAACTGTAAAATAGCCTAATCCATGTATATACTGTATTTCTTTGTTTACTGTTTGTCGTTTCTCTAACTTCAGGGATCGTTTGAATGTTTAAGAAAGTTTCAAATATTCTTTTATAAACCATTTTAAAGGTGGAGCTCCTGTGTTCTCACAGGTTTTTTTCTACTGTATGAGAATAAAAATGTTCATGTTTTTGTGACACAAGTTCTACAAATCTCTGACTACAAGCTGTGAATGCACTTTACAGGAAGGTTTAAGGCAAGCGATTTATTGCATGCTCCTTTGTTTCATACAAACAGGCAGTCAGAATATTAAGCGTAACTGAAGAGATAATTCCCTCGTAAGTCGTGGACCGTAACATTCACCAGCTGGAGGAGCACTCCGCCCCAGGCTTCCTGCTCCTCTTCCCTCTGCTGATGGGAGGCCTGGTGGGCAGAGTACACCATGCTCAGGACCAGACTCTCAAACTGCTTCTTAGTCAGCGGCCTCCTCTTCTGCCTTTCCATCGTGGTCACCATCTGTACCATGGAGCTCAGACTTCTGGGAATGTTGTCATTGATCTGAGACAGGAACGACCGCCCCAGCCTCATCGATGCCATCTCCTTATCGAGCAGGATGATGTTGTTGTCCCGGTCGATCTCTACCCCACCCAGCAAAAGCTGCACACAGGAGAGTAAAAGAAATATCTGCCACTTACTCAAGTAAAACAACGCAATATGTTTAATTTATCTGCATGTAGACGTTTGTAGAAAGTACCTCAAACATCAGGTTTGCATCAGAGACTGATGAGTCAGTCGTTTGAGAAGTTGGACTTATTCCTGCAGCCACATCTGAAGTAGAAAATACTGAGGTTTAACCGTGACCTAAATGAAATAAGTAACTGCACATAAACTTTTAGTGTTTTTGGACACTAAGGAAGCATCTATTTTGCTATTTTTAATGCATATTGCACAATGCATGCAGTATCATTATGTAACAACATTTGAAATTCCTTTCCACAGCCCTGTGTTGCGACTTGTTGTCTACCTACCTTGCAGCACTTGTTCAGACCAAAGCCACAAAAGGACCTGGAGGCAGATTTTAAGCTGTATTTTTGTGGTCATTTTTCTCCTGATTATTACCAACAGACAATCCACCGCATCCCTCTCACCTCAGCTCTCCCTCGTCCACTTTTGTGAATCTAGGCAGAGGAAACTGAGACCGAATACCATGCGTTTTTCCATCTTGGAAAAAGGGTCCAAAAGCCAGTTGGCTGTGATGCAGAGCAGACAGCAATATTTTTGAATACTGGTGCTTCTTATCCACACATGCAAACCTTTGAGGACGCAGAGACAACTAACCTTTTTTCTCACCTTTTACTGTGCAACGTTAAAGTAATAACATTTACGGCTTTACTTGAATGATAGATTTACCCAGTAACAATACAAAACAAACATAAACAAACATCCGTGAAATTAATTCGAACTATACTTACATACATTGACTGTAAAAATAATGAATAGATATTTCAGGTTTTATAGACTGCATGTAAAGTATTTTTATAATATAACATAGTCATTCTGCAGCCCTTTATGGTCCATGGTTGCCTTTAATATTCCTTGGTAGCCCTTTCCTAAAATCATTTAAGTGAAAATAAATCTACTTCCCTAACCACTTTCTTGACCTCGATGAACAATGTCATGAGGTTAAGGAAAGATGTGAAGGAGAACTGATAAGATAAAAACAATTCAACTGCAGCCTAGGGAACAGTATGTTGTTCTTCCTCTTTCTTTTTGCCTCTCAGGGCTTCCGTACTAAAGTACACACAGTCTGAAAAACAAATGACTCTGATTCATCCTCATACCAAGCTTCATCTGAGCGAGTCCATCTACGGAAGAGCAAAGTGGAAAACTACAACACTGCTGACTCACCTCCTGACTCTCCACACACTGAATGTGAGTTTGACAAAAACCATGGCTCAAAATGGAAGTAAATTTCAGGCATGACTGACTGTACTTCTCTTTCTTCTTCTTTTCTGTTGTGTTTTCAGCTTCACTCAAGAGACTAAATGGCATCCAGATCAGAGGAGGATTTCTGCTGTCTGGTCTGTCATGAGGTCTTCAGAGATCCTGTCATTCTGTCATGTAGCCACAGCTTCTGTAAAGACTGTCTGAGGAGCTGGTGGAGAGAGAAGCAAACACGAGAATGTCCAATCTGTAATAGGAGATCATCAAGAGAGCATCCACCCTGTAACCTGGTGTTAAAGAACCTGTGTGAGGCTTTGTTACAAGAGAGACATCAGACATCTTCAGGGGCTGTCTGCAGTCTGCACTCTGAGAAACTCAAACTCTTCTGTCTGGACCATCAGCAGCCACTGTGTCTCGTCTGCAGAGATTCAGAAAGACACACCAACCATAGATTCAAACCCATCGATGAAGTTGCACGAAAACACAAGAAGGAGCTTCTGGAAACTCTGGGGCCTTTAAAGGAGAAGTTGAAGGTTTTTCAACAAGTTAAAGTGAAGTTTGATCAAACAGCAAAACATATTAAAGTCCAGGCCCAACGCACAGAGAGGTGGGTTAAGGAGCAGTTTAAGAAGCTTCACCAGTTTCTACAAGAGGAAGAGGAGGCCAGGATGGCTGCACTGAGGGAGGAAGAGGAGCGGAAGAGTCAGGTGATGAAGGAGAAGATGGAGGTTCTGAGCAGAGAGATAGCAGCTCTTTCAGACACAGTCAGAGTCACAGAGGAGGAGCTGAGAGCTGAAGACTTGTTATTCCTGAAAAACTACAAGGCTGCAGTGGAAAGAGTCCAGCAGCACCCCCTGCTGGAGGATCCACACCTGCTGTTAGGAGTTCTGATGGATGAGGCCAAACATCTGGGCAACCTGACCTTCAACATCTGGAACAAGATGAAGGATATGGTCTCCTACAGTCCTGTGGTTCTGGACCAAAACATTGCTGGTCCAGAGCTCATCCTGTCTGAAGATCTGACCAGTGTGAGACGAGGAGAGAAACAGCAGCTCCCTGACAATCCAGAGAGGTTCATGGGCCGCATCGTCCTGGGCTCTGAGGGCTTTAACTCAGGGACTCACAGCTGGGACGTCGAGGTTGGAGACAATAAACACTGGACACTGGGTGTGTTGGCAGAGTCTGTCCTGAGGAAGGGAGACATGCTGTCTGGATTATGGAGAGTAGGATTCTACGATGGTACGTACAAAGCATGGTCACCATCAGCTCCGTTCACTGTCCTCCGAGTACAGAAGAAGCTCCAGAGGATCAGAGTGAGACTGGACTGGAACAGAGGGAAGCTGTCATTCTCTGACCCTGATGCTAACACACTCATACACACCTTCACACACACTTTCACTGAGAAGCTGTTTCCATACATCGACACTCGAGATAAACTCCCAGTGAAGATCTTACCTCTGAAGGTCTCTGTGACTGTGGAACAGAGCAGTTAGAGATAAAGAGGTTGGTTATATTTGTACAGTTGTTTATGTATAAAAGGGGAAAGTCATTGAATCTAACTTCTTAAACTGTTCCTGTCCTCCTGCTGCCTCATTATTCCAAAGGTATGTTTATTTTTCTTTTAGTTCTCACTATTTTTTATTTCGTTTTTGTTCTTTTGTAGTTTAACAATTTGCTTTTGCACGGCTGTGATGATACCACGGCAACAAAATCTGTCCACAGACACATAAAAACCTGCTGAAGTACTCAAAACAGTAGGTGTCTACAGGACCACATACAAAGACTCATAAGATGAAAACAATACAATCACAAAACAATACCAGCCTGCAGTAATTAATTAAAGGTGACGGTCCCTCACAGTCACCACAAATAAATTCAGTAAGGAGAGAGCTTGTGCCATTTTTGTTCTTTACATACAGAGAACAAGTGCGAGTAGATTTAGTTCCATTTGTTCAGTCAGGAGGCATTTATAACAATACAAACAAGGTCAATCAAAAATATCTAAATGTTGTAATTGTAATTTATTTATTTGAACAGACACAGTGCACACTAGAGAGAGAGAGAGAGATGCCTTCTACCAGGTTTTAGCAATTGCTATCTTTCACCCGCAGTCCTGTACCACATAATACTCCAGCTTTTACAGACACTACATTCAGTAGGTGAGGACTGCTCTCTCACTAGAAGAAAAATACATGTTATAAAATCTTAATATATTTCTCACAGAATCCATAGGTGTTATTGTCACATTTAAATATTAAATGTAAGAATTTATTAATGGATAAATGTTATTTAAGATTTTAAGATTTGTTTTGTCTGTGGGTAAGACAAGTATATGAAATAACGCATTGAAATTATATCTTGTGAACTTTTTATTTACATCAAAAAGATCTAAGCACATGAGAGGATCTGCTCTGTGCTACCATGTCATTTATGAACAGCAGCTAAAAGTATTTTGTAATTTGTCAAGTAATTAAATAAAGTATATTGACACCTGCAGTAATACCACTCCTCCACATGGCGGCAGTAGCAGCGATTGATTCCAGTGAGGCGAGTTTATTTACTTCCGGTGAAGAGTTCAGGTGGTCCTGAATGATAAAGTAGTGAAGATAAAGGTAACCACACTTGTTATTTTTTCTTTTCTAACGCTTTACGCCTCTTGTGTCTCATGTACAATCGTAGTAAAAAACTATTCCTCCACAATAATACGGTTGAATTTTCACACGAGAAGGGGCGTTAGCCAGTTAGCTGCTGTAGGTGCTAACGCTAGCTAGCTATTCATAACCGTAAACATAACGTAGCGTACACAGTCAGTAAACATGAACACTCATGGACTTAGTGAATCAGCGTCTGCAGTTAATCTGTTTTCTATAGTGTTATATTTTAAATAAACTCATGTTAAAGGAGACATCATAAAACGTGCGGAGATCTCGATCCTGTCTGTAAAAGTATCTCAGTCACAACGATACACTCGTGTGTATGAATCGCTGACATTAACTTACCTAGACAGAAAGTGTGATCTGTTCGTTTTATGAAAATATATCCAAGCTTCTGGAGAGCTTTCTCTGTGTTGTTGCTTATTATTAAGTTGTACTGTCAGTTACCAGTGTGTAAGACAAATAACTAAAACTGGTGCAGTCTAATACAACAGTTGTGCTGTATATCCTAGATTCATGAAAGTTATAATGTTTAGTTTTTATGAAAACTGTTTCAGCGAGATGTTGATTTAACTTCAAGGCGAATTTAAAGGTTGTAGTTGGTGGATTTGTTGAATTATATTGCGTCCTGATATATGCTGTAGTCACCCCTAGTTGATACAAATGGGGTGGGCAACTGATTAAAAACACTCGTTAGAATGAAGCAGTATAATTTAAATGCACCACAAATTGCAGCCTCTCAGAAGCACCACTGAGCTGAATCAGCACCAAAGCATAAGGGTTTAATCAGTCTCACCAATATTGGTGTATTTTAGACTAACTGTTTTAGTAAATCAGTTGATAAGTAATGAGAAACTGCAGTCCAGAAATGCCAAAATGCCCTGATATAATTTAGAAACCTGTGTAATCATCACACAGTTTGCCCATTAAAGATCACTAACAAACTTACTTTTGAGCTGTAAAGTTAAAAAAAAAAAGGTGCACCTAATAAACTCATCTGCGTGTACATGGTTGACAATCTGTGTGGTGGCTTTGACAGGTGAGCAGCAAAGATGGAGTCCAGTGAGGAGGGGGGCCTCAGTGTCGGGGGCTCTATGGGAGAGGAGAACTACTTCTTGGGATACACCTTCACTGACCGCTCCCACTCCAGCCGGGTGGTGAAGAGCATTATGGACCTGTGCCTGGAAGACGGCCTGTTTGCCGACGTCACCATCACCGTGGACAGCAAAGAGTTTCACCTGCACCGGCTCGTGCTCTCGGCGCAGAGCAGTTTCTTCCGCTCCATGTTCACCTCTAACCTCAAAGAGTCCCACAACCGCACCATTGAGCTGAAGGATGTCAGCGCCACTGTCTTTCAGCTGCTGATCGACTACATCTACCACGGCACGATTAAACTGAGGGTGGAGGAGCTCCAGGACACTTATGAGATGGCAGACATGTATCAGCTGACTGCTCTGTTTGAGGAATGCTCCCGCTTCCTCTCACGGACAGTGGAGGTCAAGAGCTGCCTGCAGGTGAGTCACTGTCACAGTGTCTGCCACTTAGCAGTGATTATGTAGCATCCATTTTATGATTACCTGTTTTTTTCCAGGTGATGTGGCTTGCAGACAGACACAGTGACCAGGAGTTGTATACTGCTGCCAAGCACTGTGCTAAAATCCACTTGGCTCAGCTGCATCAGACTGAAGAATTTCTCAATCTGCCTCTGTGTCTGCTCTTGGACATCATTAAAGGTATTACCGTTTGCTGACAAACCAGAGGTTTTGTATATTTAAGGACATTTACCACAAGTCACATACATTTACCATTACTGTCTCCTACACACACCCTTCTTTTTCATGTGTTTGAAGTTATTTCCTTCCACAAAACCTTTGTATGATATAAAATGCAATCTGAGAGAGTCTTGAAATTAATCTTAGATAGGTAATCCTCCATTCAGATCAAAGTACAGATTGATTTTAAAAGTCTTGACTATGTTATCATGCAGTGGTAACAGATTTAATCTCAACAAATGTAGATATTGTCCTCGCTGTGGTGGGTTATGTGTCTCACATCAAGTTTTCACCCAGTTAACTCAAAACAAATGACTCCATGATTTTGATTCAGAAGGTCTTGTGTTTGTGGTTAGATGGTGTTCCGAGTTCCCAGAATCCAACAGTGGCAATCGAGTCGTGGATAAACCACAACAAGGTGGAGAGAGAGGAGTTTTCTTGTATCCTCCAAGAAAATCTCAAGGTAACATTTCTTAATCTAGATCTGGAAAATATTTTTGAAGAGATTGCTTTCATTTTATTTTGAAATTATTTGTATCTGTGATGTGTGATAAATCTTTATCTTCTGTGTCCACAGGAAATTGGTGAGAACGTCCACATTTACCTGATCGGTAAAGAGGAGACGAGGACTCACTCCCTGGCTGTGTCACTTCACTGTGACGAGGACGATGCGATCAGCGTGAGCGGCCAGAACAGTTTGTGCCACCAGATCACTGCCGCCTGTAAACACGGAGGGGACCTGTACGTGGTGGGGGGGTCCATCCCTCGCCGCATGTGGAAGTGCAACATGCACACCATGGACTGGGAGCGCTGCGCCCCGTTGCCCAGAGACCGCCTCCACCACACCATGGTCTCTGTCTCTACTGAGGACACTATCTACTCACTAGGAGGTAAGACGCTGCAGGACACACTCTCTAACGCCGTCATTTACTACACAGTGAAGGACAACATGTGGACAGAGACCAGCCAGCTGGACACTGCGGTGTCCGGGGCGGCTGGCGTCAACCTGGGAGGTACCATCTACCTACTTGGGGGGGAGGAGAATGACATGGACTTTTTCACTAAGCCATCCCGTCTCATTCAGTGTTTCGACACTTCATCCCAGAAGTGTCAGATCAAACCTTACATGCTGCCGTTCGCGGGCTGCATGCACGCCGCTGTCCACATGGACGTGATCTTTATCGTCGCAGAAGGAGACTCCCTGGTGTGCTACAACCCCCTGCTGGAGAGCTTCACCCGCCTGCGCTTCCCTGAGGTGTGGAGCTGCGTCCCTTCGCTGTGGAAGGTGGCCAGCTGTAACGGCTGCATATACGTCTTCAGGGACAAATGCAAGAAAGGCGATGCAAACACGTTAAAGTTCAACCCGGCCACATCCGTCGTCTCCGTCATCAGAGGTATAAAAATCCTCCTCACAAACTGGCAGTTTGTTTTGGCCTAAACCGTCCTCTGGATGTTCACGCTGTTGTCCACACACTCGCCACGGAGAATCAGGGAAGACTGTTGGGATAACTCACCACGACTTCAGCGTTCAGACATCCAGTGAGGAGACCTTCTCTAAATGTATTTACTCAGCTGGTTTCTGTGTCACTCATTCCATTCAGACTCCACCACCCGACCAGTAAAAACAGTTCAGTGGTGTGCGTCATTTGCTTGCGGTACAGTGTGTCTCATTGTGGATCCCTTAGCTGAGAAGTCAAAAAGACGTTTGTGGTGATGCTGTAACCAGTGATGAACTAATCAACATTGTTTCCTGTGCACTGCTTGTTTACTGACACGCATGAACAACTTCAGCATAAAAAACTTTTACTGAACATTAAACATTCTTCAGTATATTGTATGTGAACCAGTGTATCATGATGATGTAGGCCGAATATCCTCAGATGTCATAATTGAAGTCAATGTGCATAAACATGATAACAGAGGATGTTTTCTAACTTTTCAGATTTTCACAGTTTCTTGTCTTAAGATTGTATTTTTTGATGTACAATGTACATGTTCAAGCTGTTAACATAAATGTCAAATATATCGCTGTAGCTACAAGTTATCACTGTTTGGTTTTTTAAATTTATGCATTAACTATCTCTTACTGATTTTTCACTGTAGCAATTATACAGTACTGCATGTAGAAATGGTACACATAGCAGAGCTATTGGCAGCTTTGTCTCAACAAAGATATAACCTCTAACCGTATTTATCTTTGGATTGGCAATGCATCTTGTGAATGGGGAGGTGGTAAAGGTGTCTCTTTGTGTCCTTGGGGTGGGGCTGGAGGGGGGTGAGTTGAAGGAGAGAAAGCTACTACAGAGAAGCCAAAACTTTGATCCCATTGATGTGCTGCAGGAGGCTGTGCAGCTGAAACCCAAGCCCAGTAACATGTCAGACTTTGTGAACTATTCTAAGCATCAGTTGCTGACGCCGAGATGAGGGGTGGGGGTTTCTGGGGGCACATATGTGCCTCCATAAGAACTCCCAATAGGAACTGATGGTTGCTACAAGCACCATCTGACATGCAGTCCCTTAATGTTGGGAAATAAAGCTGTTTATAGCCCCCCCCCCCACCCCTGTATCACAGTTCACAGTCCCCAGTGTGAGAGTCTGGTCAGATCCATTTGTGGATGAGTGTTTTTTTTAATGCTCCACAGGGTTGTGATGCAGAAACGTAGTCCGGCGTTTGGTCAGCGAGTGAGGTTTGGTGTGAAGGCAGATCGCTAGGAGCTGTAGTGACCTTGGGACTGCTTGCTGAGGGCAGGACAGAATTCCTGAAGGGACACATGGTCTAGAGTGACAAGGCCATCTGCTGTAGCGCCAGCAGTAGGAGGAAGGTGGAGGGGGGTTGGACACGGAGGGGGGGTGCTGAGAATTCCTTTTGCTGGGGTGTGGAGGGAGTAGATATTCTGGGATATCGCTGCTAGCACTCCACCAGGAAACGTGTTTCTTTGGCGTTTTTCAAACGGAAATCTTGAGGGAGAATTTTTGAACACTTGATGGTGAGTGGGGATCATTGCAGGGTTAAATGGGGAAGATATTTTCCTGGCCCGCCACCTCTCCACGAAGCGGTTGGTGATAATGGTCTTGGTGCGTCGCCGTTCTACTTTGGTGGATCCAGTTTCCTTTCCATCTCAGCACAGCCGGAGCTGAGAGAGCGGGATCTGGTAGGCCTTCTGGCACCGACCTCTCGAGAGGATCATCTTCAAGGGATCTTCTTTGGAGTTGTACTGTGCATGGCAAGGATCTACTTTCCTGCTGCCTCACTGAAATTGCATGGCCTAAACGAATGAATATTTTTATGAGGCGCCTTGCACCAGAGATGGGCCAGGACCAAACCAAGCAGCAGATAGAGAAGGGCCTGAGGTTGTATCAGTCCAATCAGACAGACAAAGCCCTGCATGTGTGGACAAAAGTGCTGGAGAAGACCTCAGATCCTGGAGGGAAGTTTCGGGTGTTGGGGTGCCTGATCACAGCTCACTCAGAAATGGGAAAATATAAAGATATGCTCAAGGTAAGAAACAACAGTACGCTACATACAGTAACTTCATGCAGTTTAATTACCCAAATAACATATAATCAGTCTGTATTGATGATTATACTCTTGTATTTCTTTAAATGTTCACTTTTGGGAAATTCTCAATCAATCAATCAGAAATCTTAAAAAGTTCATTAATATTTCTCTTCTGAGGCTTTATGATCGCTTGGCATAAATAATTTGTGTCACATTTTTAATGCTGTGTGATCATATTTTGTGTTGTGCAACCAGCAGTGGGGTGTGTGTCTCTGTGTGTGTGTGTGAGAGAGAGGGAGAGAGAGAGAGAGAGTGAATGAGGTTGAAATCCTAATGAGTGAATGCCACTGAATATCTCATCAGTTTTATATGTCATCGTGTCTGCTCCGTTCACGCTGTCGCAGCATTTTAACATTTCCCCAGCGTCCAAGTGATTATCAATCGAGAGGAGGTCAAAGGTTCCTTTCTTTCGTTCCATTTACAGTGGTCTTGAGAAGCATGGGTTAATTTGTGGCTTCCACACGATGCAGAGTAAATAAGTGCCCTGCAACCTGAGCATGAGTGTGGGGTGTCTTGTTGACATAATCATCTTTACTCAAGCAGCACCCACTCTCTCACCCTTAGGACTTTATAAAGTAGGGGCCTTATGTCTTTGAATTTATCAGATCATTTCTCTTTAATTCTGTTTTAATTTGAATTTAAGGCTATCCATGTGATTATTTGCAATCGCCTGCAAGTTTTCCATCACCTTCCACTCACTCGCTCCCTCCCTGCAGTACGCCCTCGATCAAATCGACACAGCCAGAGAAATGGAGGACCCGGACTACCTGACAGAGGGCTACCTGAACTTGGCGCGCAGCAACGAGAAGCTATGCGACTTCCAGAAAACCGTCTCGTACTGTAAGACCTGCTTGAACATGCAGGGCACCACCGTCAGCCTGCAGCTCAACGGGCAGGTGTGTCTCAGCATGGGCAACGCCTTCCTGGGTCTCAGCGTCTTCCAGAAGGCTCTGGAGAGCTACGAGAAGGCCCTGCGCTACGCACACAACAACGACGACAAGATGCTGGAGTGCAGAGTCTGCTGCAGTCTGGGAAACATATACGTCCAGCTTAAGGTACTCAGTAGACTGCTGTTATTCAGTTGAGATTGTTGTTGCTGTGTTGTTAATACGTAGTCGCAGACTTCTCAGCTGTTATTTTGGCGAAACATTCATCAGGCTGCACGTGCGACTTGATTGTGCAATCAGTGCTGATGTTGCCAGTGTATTTGCAGGGTATGATAACACTGCAGAGCATCCAAGCAAACATCATCAATGGTTAGCTCATTGGCATTGTAAAACAAGGGTGGAGTGAGTAGGCTGGCTGGCAGGGGGACGGGGGGCTTATGTAGTACCCTTGACATCAGAGATTTGTAAGAGTAATCCCCCGGCTTCCCAGGCAGGATTGGTTTCAATGGGATTGTGATGAAGTGGTGTTTGAAGAATGCACTCATATGTCACATTATTTTATGAAACAAAAAATATAATGTGCTTGTTAGTGATACTGTGATTCTGGGACATACAGGTCAACAAACACTAACACTAACAGAATTATTGTTTTAATAGCATCAAAGGTTGAATCATCTTAGCAAAAAAAGTGCAAACCATAAAGTCCATGTCAGTAGTATTTAAATTGGGAAATTGTGGGCAATAATTGGACATCAGAAGTCTTACTCATTGTTCACATCTGCCAACAGGACTATGAGAAAGCCCTGTTCTTCCCCTGCAAAGCAGCTGAGCTCGTCAATGACTACGGCAAAGGTTGGAGCCTCAAGTATCGGGCCATGAGCCAGTACCACATGTCTGTAGCCTACAGGAAACTGGAGCGCCTGCCAGACGCCATGGAGTGCTGCGAGGTATTGTTTTATAACCGCCCAACACATGATTGCCGCCCTCAGAGACAAACTTATATAACTTATGGAGAATGTCACAGTTTTGGTTTCCCTCACCAACTCGCTGTCCCCTGAGATGCCTTTGGCTGCATGTACAGTAGATGTTGTTGCCGCTGACAGGTGCAAGCGCCAGTTGCTCTGTTGTACCTCGACAAAAATATGCTCACAGAGGCACTGGTTTAAAGTGTTAATGAAGAGGGTGGCTTTAGTCTTCACCCTGTTCTAATTATGTACCATGGGTGAAAAATAACTCGATGTCAATGACTTGGGAGTGTAAAAGTATAGTAACAAGGCAGCAGGATGCATTTCAGATTTATTACATTTGCCAAACACATTTAGCCAAACAATTTACACATCTTGTCATGTTCAGAATGCCAGAGAACAAGAGGAGTCCTAAAGGTGAGACCACAGCGTCTCACATTCCCCATCACTTCTCACTGTGGCACATTTAAAAATACATTGATAATAGAACTGCAAAATAAAAATTACTGAATGAAATGTGTAGCTGTAGTTCACTGGAATACACTTGCTAATAATAAATCTAATTTAAAGCTTCCCTTAATTTCCAGTTACATCTTAGTAGTATGCTGGTGTCACTGGCGACAAGGACTGTCGCCTGCTCTTTAATTTTTCTTCGTTACCTCTGTCTTCTGCTTCTACAGGAATCTATGAAGATCGCTCTACAGCATGGTGACCGTCCTCTGCAGGCTCTGTGCTTACTAAACTTTGCAGACATACACCGCTGCAGGCGTGACACTGATGTAAGGTGATGCCATTTGTGCAAATTAGTTTTAAAACTTTTTGAAAGTCAAATGTTTTGTCTCTAATACTTATATTTTCGTATTTTCACTCGGACTGCGTGGTTCATCCAGAAAGCATTCCCTCGCTACGAGTCTGCACTGGGTATCATGACTGAGATCGGAAACCGTCTTGGACAAGCACACGTCTACCTGGGTGTCGCAAAATGTTGGCTTTTGCAGAAAGAATTTGACAAGGTACCTGTATTTATAAATTTAATGAAAGCCTGATTCCAGATCTCTGACTTGCCACCCAACTATCTGGTTTGTTCAGCCATTAATAAATAATACAATAGAACAAAATAAATTTTTAAAAATTGATAATTCAGTGTGATTTTCAGTCTGATACTGTATGTAAATCTCTCTGTACAGCTTTGCAAAATGTTAAAATGGCTCTCTTAATTAGTATTTATGTAGTAATTCTGACACACTCTTCCTCCAGGCTCTTGATTCTTTGCAGCGAGCACAGGAATTAGCCGATGGAATGGGAAACAAGGTATTTGATGTTCTTTAATGTTCTCTAATTGCAATCTCTGATGCCACAGTATGTATCATGTTGACAGTCTCCTTCCTGTATCTTAAGCTGTGCACACTGAAGGTTCACTGCCTGAGTGAGGGGATTTATCGAAGCCGGGGGCAGCAGGAGGAGCTCAGAGAGCAGGTGGTGAAGTTCCTGCAGTGTGTCGAGGAGCTGGAGCTTTACTGTGGCATGTGCGGAGAGTCCATTGGGGACAGGGACCAAAAGCTGCAGGCATTGCCCTGTTCCCACATTTTCCATCTCAAGTAGGTGTTATAGCGCAGCATTTTTTTTACCTTCTATTATTTTTGACATGTACATTTCAGGGATAACACAAACTGTTGATTGTGATTTTTATTTTAATGCTTACATCACCCCGGGACAGGTTTTCACATCTGGTCTCAAGAAGAAATTCAGTCAGACGAACTGAAATATGCACATTACTTTATTTTAACACACATTTACAGGTAAAGCTGTTGACAGTGCTGTTTTATCCCTTCAGGTGTCTGCAGACAAACGGGACAAAGGGTTGTCCTAAATGCTTCAAATCCTCCATGAAGCCTGGATTTGTGTGATTGTGAGACAGTGTTTGTGTGTTGGATCTGCAGACACAGCGCGACGCCTCGCAGGCTCCTGACTGATCTGAGAGAAGCAGGTAGCCTCAGGTTGTGCTGAAGATGTTTGAGGAGTAATAATTCACTGCTCCCGTGCAGAGGATGCTGAACCGAACCCAGAGTGTCCCAGAGTACGGCTCTGAGGACGCGATCAAGGCATCCGTTTTATTTACAGACAGCAGTCTATGAGCGACTGACGCTGACTGAGGAGGTATAACTGACAGTTACATTTCAATATAAGCTGAAGAAGAGACCCTACATTGTCTCTGATGACTGGCCATTTGTTGCAGAATTTAAACAGAGAGGATTATGTACTGTCCAAAGAGCATTTATAACGTGTACTTGCTATTTCGTGCATTAGAACTGTTTAGTAAAAGTGAGATGAAATGATCTTCAGTGATATCTCAGTAGACTTAGTCACAGGGTTTGTCGTTCAAATTCAACACCACATCTGCTCATTCTTTGCTCAACAGTTTTCTGATTTTTTTAAAATCAGGACACAAAGCCATTTCTGAATTTAACTGATTTCATACTTGGTATATTTATTATTGTATTCATGTACATACTATTCTCATATTAATTTGTTTTAATGGTTTGATTTTTTTGAGGTGTTTTGTAAAACCTAAAACTAACTAAAATCTCTTAACCATTCAAAAACCAGTATGTCTTTACAAAACAGGTACATGCAGCTGTTTTTTGTTTTTTTTCCTTCTTCACACAAGATTAAGGAGCAGGCTCAACACACATTGTGTTCATACAAATTCCTTTTCTGGAAATGTTTTAACTCTGACACCACATAATATTGTTGCAATTGGGAAAGGATCTTCTTTGACCAATCACTCACTTGTCAAAAAATTATTTAGGAGATACATACAGTCTGCTTTAATGTAGTGCTTTCATATTTGTAGTCATATGTAAATATGAATTAACTTAAAATCGCAGTCGTCAAATTGAGATTATTTCTTCGCAAAAGCATTGTATTTTCAAAGCGGTTTTAAGGGCGAAAGCTAAAAAGCTGAGCTATCACGTTAACTGTTGCATGTTTTATTCACAACACCGAGCAACAGGGTTGGATTACATCAAATTATGTATCCATGTAACTGTGTATTTACTTATTTCATAATTGTTTGTTATAGTATTTCTTAATATTCAGTGGCTTTTACCATTCATATCCATTCTATATCTGTTCAGTTTATTTGAAACATTTTGTCATTTGGAGAAAAAAAAGCCATCAATCAACACCATCATTACTCACAATATTTTTCATATACAGTAGGTTTACCTCAAAAACCGGGTTTCTAAATTTCTTCTTAGTACTCTTTTAAAACATTAATATGTTCAGTTGTATGGTGAAAATGGACAAACTCACATACACTCAATACACACAATTTTTAAAGTAGTTTTCTCTCTCCCTTACATCATGTGAGTAGCTTGACAGCATGAGAAGAGAGAGACACATTTACCTTTACTGCACAAGCACTTAACGTTTCTCACTGTAAGAACAAATATCTGCTTGACATCAGTTGTTGGTTCTTGTTTGAGGTCCCTGCAGCCAAAGTAATGTTAATGAACTGTCTGTTTACCTGTGGTACAGTCAATGTAAAACTCTTGTAAAGCATAGATATTATCTACACTGTTAATTCTTGTCGTCTGAGGTGTAGAGAAGATCTTACTGACAGAGCAGCCACTCATCTTTAACGGTTTAAACTACCTCTGTTTTTGACTCCTCCTCAGAGGATTAATGCAGCAATAACACAACATTTAAATCCATGTAGAATTGTTATGTTTTTCTAGACATTATGTTGATATAACCGTGATTTAAAGTCTGACTAAAATGCATTGTTAATATATTTATGCATTGAGTCAATCCATGTTACTGTGTCGAATATGGAGACATTTAATTATGGAAAATAAAGTACACTGAAAGTGAATTTAAGTGTTTTGTAATTTTAGCACAGCTATTTACTATATGTTTTTTTAAACATGATATATACATATATGTTTTTGGGTGATTTTTGTTTATTATTTTCAAACTAAAGCTAAATGTCAGTGTGTCACCATGACGTATGATTGCTTTGACAAACAATATGTGGAATACCGTATGCCTCTTTAACCAGTCATACAAGTTTGCCAGCATTTACTGCAGTTTCAATCAGCCGTTCAGGGTGGTACCGCCTGCAGTCACTACACCTGAGGAACAGGAAAGAGGTTTTCCTGTAACCTCACTTTACGGGTAACACTTCAACCTGATGGCAGCAACAAGTTCACCATCTGAAGAGGCCTTACTTTGTCCTCAGTGCTCGGAGATTTATTGCGTTCCTGTTCTTCTGAAATGTGGCCACAATATTTGCAGAGTTTGTTTACAGAAATTCTGGGAATGGAAAGGATGTCGAGAATGTCCAGTGTGTCGCGCCGTGTCTGTCCCTGGGAGGCCTCCTATCAATTTGGCACTAAAGATAGCTGCGGACGAATATCAAGTGCTACGGTCCAGCAGGAATCAGGAGGTTTGTCTTCTTCACAATGAGAAGCTGAAGATTTTTTGCCAGAACGATGAAGAGCCCATCTGTCTCGTCTGCCAGACATCAAAACAGCATAAAGTTCACGAGTGCTGCCCGGTAGAGGAGGCGGCCCAACAGAAAAAGGTAGAGTAAAAATAGAAACTGGAAAATATCTGGGGGATTTCTGTACACTACAACACAAGAAACATATGATTCAGTGAGAGCAAAGATTTGCAGCTATTGTGGTTTCATTTTTTGGTGTAAAAGAAGTTTTAATATTACTGCAACTAACAATTATTTTTTCTCCGTAAAATGGCAGTTGTTTTCTCAATTAATGAATCCATTATTAAGTCTAAACTAGAATTACTGCCTTGTGGTTGTATGCCTCCACCAACCAGTCTAGTTAATTAGTGTGTGAATTCTTAAATTAGGGCCAAAAATCTGTTTTGTGCAGTCACCATAATCTTGACCTTTGACCTTTAACCACCAAATTCTAATCAGTTCATCCTTAAGTCCAAGTGAATGTTTGTGCCAATTTTCTAGAAATTCCCTAAAGGCGTTGCTGAGATATCGCATTCAGGAGAATAGGATGGACAAACAGACAGAGGCATAAAAATGTCAGAAAATAGTGACAAATGTCCATCACACACATATGTTACAGATGCTCATTAGCTTAGCTATTACAGATTACATGTGGCTCATGTCCACTTTGTCAGAAAATAGTCACAAATAAAGAGGTGTCATCTTCAGTTTGTGCACTGACGGCGCCTCTACGCCAAATCTTATAATACATCTAAGGCCTCTCTCCGTCTTGAGCTGACGTATGTCGTCATTGACCGGGACGTCTCTCCTCATTGGCCACGATCTACTGGGAGGAGCGCAGAGAGGCGGAGAAACGAAGTCGGAAAACAGATTTAAACCACGTTTGAACCACAGCCTTGGTTTGCCAGTACTGTGAGAAAACGTCATTACCGAAGATACATGGATGATAAAACAAACTCTGGAGCTGCAGTTTTCGTCGAACACGAGTGAGGCTGGACGCTGAACACACCTGCGGCACAAAGGTAAGGCAAACAGTTAGCGGCTAGCGTTAGCATCAGCGATATCGGAGAGCGTTAGCATTAGTGGCTAGTGTTAGCATTACCTTGTAATGATATGCTTAATAGAGGGTATGCACGTGGCGTGACAGCACGCGGAAGTCGCTGCGGTTACGCTCACTGAGTGGCAGAAAGACCGAGTGGCAGCGTTAGTCAAAATGGGGAAGAGCTGCTGTGCAATCGATTGTACAAACAGATTTGCGAAGGAGTCCGAGCTATCTTTCTACAGGCTACCGAAAGCTACAGAAAGGAGAATCCAAACCTGGATTTGTGGTTCCCATTATACTGTTATGCTGTATTTTTGGTTAAAATCATACCTTAAGTTACATGCTGTATTGGCTAACGTTACATATCGGTAAAGCCCTTAACGTTAGCATCTTTCATTTAGCTATATTCATCATAACTGACACGTTTTTGTCTTCATTTGTTAAAAAGCATCCATGATTATGAACCTTGTATTTTGCAAGATTTGTTAGCTAACTTGAGGTAACTGATGTACCCAAAAGTCACTTTTAAAATACTTTAGTAGAAACTATCCTGTTAAAATATTACTTTGGTAAAAGTGAAAGTCACAAGTAAATTATACATATATTTACTTGTGTCAATAGACTGTATACTGCAAACGGACTTTTTATCAGCTGATTATCTGCTATGATATTTAGTTTTGGTTTGTTTTTAAATCTAACGGCTGATTAAATAAATTAATTTTGAAATGTGCTCATCTGGCACTGATTCATATAGAAAATCCCGCCTTGAAGTATGACTAAGCGTCAAGGCTTTTGTATACCTTCAGGCTTTGCATTGTGTATTTTCCTAATGTTGAAATCAGATACATATAAATGTCAGGATACCCGATTCCTGGCCACGTATCAATGTCCGTGGACCAGTTGATTTTTGGTAGCTCACACGGATCACTGTCAAGTCCAATAATTAGTTCTGATAATCCATATTTTCACCCAATTTCGCTGTGTCTACCACTGCACGCCATGTTGAGGGAGGTTTGTTTTGCTACTCAGTCCAACTGAAAGGGGCATGTCCGGGGGGGTGGGCATAAACGCATACCCTCTATTCTACTTCAGTCGTTTATATTGCGTGGATAAGAGTGTGTTTGTGTAATCTGTGTAAATCCTCGTCTCTTTGTTATTTTGTATTCCATCCTGATCATTTTACCTATGTTTGTGATGGTTTATCACGTCGTCGTCACCGGTTTGTGGCTATTTGTGGTCATTTTCTATCATTTTGCATCTCCGCTTGGCTGTTTTATGTCTGTGTGTTAGCATTAGCATTAGTGGCGAGCAATAGCATTAGTCGAGTATTAGCATTAGCACTGATGTCTTGTGTGGCTTTTTTCCTTTTTGGCATCGTTTTTATTTGCATGGGCCAAAGTGTGTTTGTGTCTCTGTGACTAAAACGTCACGGACATGGGTTGTGGAGAGTGGTAACTGTTGGATTCAGTTTGTTTAAAACTCCGCTTGCATCTCTTTACAATAACTCTGAAGACATTTTACATTTTCTTTATAATTTTGTGCTCCATCTTGATCATTTTAAGTCAGTTTTTGGCAGGTATTAATGTGATCATTTCTATCTGTAGTGGTATTGCATCGTTTTGCGTCTATTCCAAGTCATTTAACGTTTCTTTGTGTTCAGTGTGTCCCTTAAGCATCTCATGATCATTTTGCGATTTCTTGCTTTTGTCGTTTTGTGTGTCTTTGTAGCGTTGTGGTAGTAATCTGTCCATAGCTATCCATAGCTATAATATTGATTAGAAATATGTTTGTGGTGACTTGAGACTTTACTGAGCTCAGTTTTGTGTGAAATATAAGCCTGAAAACTAGATTTTAACTCTGTGCTCGTCCACAAGTTTTAGGCCTCAAGAGTAGGTCACAATGTATGAGCTGAGATTACTGTTAGAGATCATTTTAAAAACTATTTTAAAAATGGCTTTTCTCTCTGAGATCAAAAAAGTCATATTCTAGTAACATAATTAATTTATTCACCTCAAAACTCAAAGTGTGATTGTCAAGGTTCTAGTGTTTAGTGTTTTTCAAGTGTTGTACTTGTGTTTTCCAGGTTTACTCGTTCAGCTGCTGCAGCCTGGACAGAAACACCAGCTCTCACCTTAGAAACCAAACAGGTATGTGTCCTTAAGATTTACCCAGTCTGAAAAAAAAACGTGTTAATGAGCTGAATTATTAATGTTAGTAGCAGTGCTATTGTTTACATCCTTAATATTTAATTAGTCTAGTATTGAATCTAATAATAACTGATTAATTGTGTCTATAAATTGTCAGAGAATAGTACTAGTTATCATAATTTTTAAAAACTCAAAATAGTTGTCACTTAATTTTCTGCCTGTGGACTGAAGTATAATTAAAAATACCACAAGTTAAAACCCTGCTTTCAAAAATGTACTTAAGTGAAAGTTTGTATTATGCAGTTCACAGTAACATGATTCCTCCAGTGATTAGTTGACAGACAATTAATATAGAAATTTAAGATTGTTTAAGACAGTGTTGTGCTTCTGTCTTCAGCCAGCTTGCTTGCTTGGTGTGTACCCGGCTTTACTCTCTCTAATTCTGTCTGTCTGCTTCCCCCTCTCTCTCACTGACTCTCATTCTCTGCCACTCCCTGCACCACACACACACACTTTCTCTCCCTTTCTCTGTCTCTCTCCCTTCCCCCTCTGTCTTTCTTATTAGTATAGTAAATCATAAAAATGTGAAGAACCTATTCAGTTCAGTGTCACATTAGAAACATTTTGCTTCATTTTGGTTTCTATCAACCAAATTTAGTTCAAATTTTAACTGACTTTGGAGAAAAAAACATTCCCATCCATGGCTGTTGTGTGGATATCAAGAGCTGGTGGAGTCAGTTCTCCAGTCAGAGCAGCTTCTTTTGTGTTTGTGTAGAAAGCAAATTTAACTCTTGGACTAGTTCTGATTAGTCCAGAACCAGTTAGTCCACACTGGATTCTTTGTAGATTTAGTGTCTTTTACTTATCTTTTGACAGTTTGATGTTCAATACCCAGAAACTCACTGTGCTTTAATTTGATGTGTTAAAAGTCGCATGTTTATATTAATGTCTGTTGCATTTTTCTTCACAGGACAGCACATAAACCATTAAATCACAGAGAGAAGAGACAGACTTGAAAACATTTCCAGAAGGTAAGTGCTAGTTTATTCTTTTCAGTCTGATTCTGTCATTATCTTAGCTGCAGTTTGACACTTTTAAAACCTTTTGTCTGGAACAAAGCAACAAATTAAAGCTGCTGTAACTTATCAGTTTTAATTAGTACTAATTAGGTTTTAAAATATAAAACCTTAGTTTAGAATAGAACAGAAACCCTTGTAATAAATAGGTTTAAATAAGTATAAAACCTGTAAAAATTAAACTGTGTAAAATAAATATAAAATCTTTAAAAAATACAGAATAATACCTTAAATAAATATGTCTAAAAAGTAAATTTAAAATCATTTAAAAATACATTTAAAACCTTACAGGAATAGGTCTAAAAATACAGATAAAATAGGTTTGATAAATAAGGTTAAAACATTTAAGCATGAAACCTGTTTTTAAAAAAAAGAAATTTAGAACCATAAAAATGTAACATACCATAAAAAAACAATTAGTATCAAACCCATAAAAAGTTAAAAACTTTAAACAAACTAAAAACAAGTATAAAGCCTTTAAAAATATTTTTAAAACAAAAAAAGAGAAATTTTTTTAAAAAGTAAAACCTTTTTATTACCTTTGCATATTTAAATATATTTTCAAAATGTTTAAAAATGGGTCTAAAGAATTAAACATGAGAATAATTACATTTTTCTTAAAATAAAATGCAATAAAATGATTTCTATAACATCACTTTCAAAGTATAGAAAAGCAACTCAAAAGTTTAAGAAGAAACTTTTACTGATTTTATTCCAGACAACATTTAAGAAAAGCAGCAAAAATAATGACAAACATTTGACCACAAGGAAACACTTGCTAGAGCTGGTTAGGGTTGTGAGCACATTTTCCAAAGATGAACATGTCTACTAAGCATCTTTGTGATCATTTAACTGCTTGTGGTACAATTATTAATTAAATAATTGTATCACAAGCAGTTGAATGTTCTCACAGGTGTTTAATAACGACATACTAGTCTTTGGAAAATGTGACCATGACTACATTACAGATAGTAGAAAAAAACTGTGTTTTCACTTGAACAACAGGAAACCAGCACTGTTTACAGCAGTTAGATGGTGGAGGTCTTTCATATAATTAACAGGTTCGTAACACTTGTTTCTTTCATCCACTTCAGGTCTTCAGCTGCTGTGGTCTTCTTCCTCTGCAGAGACAAGAACATGTGTTAATCACAGAAACTGATCAGTAAATCGGAATATTTTTAACGACATACTATTCTGACATTTTTTGATGTTTTTATGCCTCACTATACAATGACATGCGGCTTAAGACAAAGGAAGTATCTTAAAGTAGCCATCTTACCTTTGTTTTACACAGTGTTTGTGGGTTATGTTAGATTTTCATTTTGGTATCAAGCTGTTTCAAACAGTGCAATATCAGTCATCAAATCCAAGCTATTACTGTGCATGATGTTTTTATTTTGTTATATATTATCTTGTTTTATATCTTGTCTTGTATATATAGTGCCCTTTTCTATTTTTGCTGTTGGAACACTGAATTTCCCGCCTGTGGGACTGATAAAGGGTTATCTTACTCAAATAAATACTTCTGAACACTGAATACTTTGCCATTTGGTTTAATTTTGTATGAATGTGAATGTTTTTAGCCTCAATTATACATTTTAATTGCAAGCTGCAAGTAGAGAATATTTGGCATTTCTGCATTACAAAATCACTTTTGCGATATTAATTTGAAAATAGAGAAACTGAAGTCAAAAGTTTTTGACCATTTTTGACCCCTTACTACTATGACTTTTTGACACCTTACTACTATGACATTTTTTTGACCATTTTTGACCCCTTACTACTATGCCATTTTTGACCCCTTACTACTATGACATTTTACGACATTTTTTGACCATTTTTGACCCCTTACTACTATGACATTTTACGACATTTTATGACATTTTTTGACATTTTTGACCCCTTACTACTATGACATTTTAGGACATTTTTTGACCCCTTACTACTATGACATTTTAGGACATTTTTTGACGCCTTCCTATACTATGACATTTTTTGATGCCATACTACACTATGACATTTTATGACATTTTTTGACATTTTTGACCCCTTACTACTATGACATTTTAGGACATTTTTTGACCCCTTACTATACTATGACATTTTACGACATTTTTTGACGCCTTATTATACTATGACATTTTATGACATTTTTTGACCCCTTACTACTATGACATTTTATGACCATTTTGACGCCTTCCTATACTATGACATTTTTTTGACCATTTTTGACCCCTTACTACTATGACATTTTTTGACCCCATTCTATACTATGACATTTTTTGACCATTTTTGACCCCTTACTATACTATGACACTTTATGACATTTTTTGAAATTTTTGACGCCTTCCCATACTATGACTACTATGACATTTTTTGACTTTTTTGACCCCTTACTATACTATGACATTTTACAACATTTTTTGACCATTTTTGACCCCTCACGCCTATGACATTTACATTTTTGATTTATTATACTATGACATTTTATGACATTTTTGACGCCTTCCTATATTATGACATTTTTTGATGCCATACTACACTATGACATTTTATGACCATTTTTTGACACCTTTATACTAAGACATTTTTTGACGCCTTCCTATACTATGACATTTTTTGATGCCATACTACACTATGACATTTTATGACATTTTTTGACCCCTTACTATATTATTATTTTACGACATTTTTTGACCATTTTGACTTACTACTATGACATTTTAGGACATTTTATGACATTTTTTGACATTTTTGACGCCTTCCTATACTATGACATTTTTTGACCATTTTTGACCCCTTACTATACTATGACATTTTACGACATTTTCTGACGCCTTATTATACTATGACATTTTATGACATTTTTGACACCTTTATACTAAGACATTTTTTGACGCTTTACTATACTATGACATTTTATGACATTTTGACGCCTTCCCATAATATGACATTTTATTCATTTTGACCCCTTACTACTATATTACATATTTTTGACCCCATACTATACTATGACATTTATTGGACCATTTTTGGATCCTTACTACTAAGGACATTTTAAGTACATTTTTTTGATTAATTCTCCTATACTACATATTTTTGATATTTTTGACCCTTACTGTTTCATGACATTTTATGACATTTTTTGATACTTTACACCTTCCTACTAAGTAGACATTTTTTGACTTACTATACTATGACATTTTTTTTGACCATGTTTGACCCCTTACTACTATGACATTTTAGGACATTTTTTGACGCCTTACTATACTATGACATTTTATGACATTTTTGACCCCTTACTATACTATGACATTTTACGACATTTTTTGACCATTTTTGACCCCTTACTATACTATGACATTTTTGTCCATTTTTGATGCCTTCCTATACTATGACATTTTATCACCATTTTTGACACCTTTATACTAAGACATTTTTTGACGCCTTACTATACTGTTATTACATTTTTTGACCATTTTTGATGCCTTCCTATACTATGACATTTTATGACCATTTTTTGACACTTTTATACTATGACATTTTTAGATCGCCTTACTATACTATGATATTTTTTTTACCATTTTTGACCCCTTACTATACTATGACATTTTAGGACATCTTTTGACACCTTTATACTAAGACATTTTTTGACCCCTTACTATACTATGACATTTTACGACACTTTTTGACCATTTTTGACCCCTTACTATACTATGACATTTTAGGACATTTTTTGACCATTTTTGACCCCTTACTAAACTATGACATTTTACGACATTTTCTGACGCCTTTATACTAAGACATTTTTTGACGCTTTACTATACTATGACATTTTATGACATTTTTGACGCTCTTCCTATACTTATGACATTTTTTGACCATTTTTGACCCCTTACTATACTATGACATTTTATGACCATTTTTGACGCCTTACTATACTATGACATTTTTTTGACCATTTTTGACCCCTTACTACTATGACATTTTTTGACCCCATACTATACTATGACATTTTTTGACCATTTTTGACCCCTTACTATACTTATGACATTTTAGGACATTTTTGACCCCTTACTATACTATGACATTTTATGACATTTTTTGAAATTTTTGACGCCTTCCTATACTATGACATTTTTTGATCGCCTTACTATACTATGACATTTTTTTGACCATTTTTGACCCCTTACTACTATGATACATTTTAGGACATTTTTTGATCGCCTTACTATACTATGACATTTTACGACATTTTTTGACCATTTTTGACCCCTTACTATACTATGACATTTTATGACATTTTTTGAAATTTTTGACGCCTTCCTATACTATGACATTTTTTGACGCCTTACTATACTATGACATTTTTTGACCATTTTTGATGCCTTCCTATACTATGACATTTTATGACCATTTTTTGACACCTTTATACTAAGACATTTTTTGACCCCTTACTATACTATGACATTTTACTGACACTTTTTGACCATTTTTGACCTCTTACTATACTATGACATTTTTTGACCATTTTTGACCCCTTACTATACTATGACATTTTATGACATTTTTTGACATTTTTGACCCCTTACTATACTATGACATTTTTTGACGCCTTACTATACTATGACATTTTTTTGACCATTTTTGACCCCTTACTACTATGACATTTTAGGACATTTTTTGACCCCTTACTATACTATGACATTTTACGACATTTTTTGACCATTTTTGACCCCTTACTATACTATGGCATTTTTTGACCATTTTTGATGCCTTCCTATACTATGACATTTTATGACCATTTTTTGACACCTTTATACTAAGACATTTTTTGACGCCTTACTATACTATTACATTTTTTGACCATTTTTGACACCTTACTATACTATGACATTTTATGACATCTTTTGATGCCTTACTATAATATGACAATTTATGACATTTTTGACGCCTTCCTATACTATGACATTTTTGACGATTTTTGATGCCTTACTATACTATGACATTTTATGACCATTTTTTGACACCTTTATACTAAAACATTTTTTGACGCCTTACTATACTATGACATTTTATGACATTTTTTGACCATTTTTAACGCTTCTTATTATACTATGACATTTTTTGACCATTTCTGACCCCTTACTCGTACTATGACATTTTACTTAAATTTTTGACTTTCTCCTATACTACATACATTTTTTTACCATTTTTGACCCCTTACTATACTATGACATTTTTAGGACATTTTTTGACCATTTTTGATCCCTTACTATAATATGACATTTTAGGACATTTTTTGACCATTTCTGACCCCTTACTATACTATGACATTTTTTGAACCCTCACTATACTATGACATTTTAGAACATTTTTTGACCATTTTTGACCCCTTACTATACTATGACATTTTTTGACCATTTTTGATGCCTTCCTATGACATTTTATGATCATTTTTTGACACCTTTATACTAAAGACATTTTTTGACGCCTTACTATACTATTAAATTTTTTGACCATTTTTGACCCCTTACTATAATATGACATTTTAGACGCCTTACTATACTATGACATTTTATGACCATTTTTGACCCCTTACTACAATATGACATTTTTTGACGCCTTACTATACTATGACTTTTTTTTTTCATTTTGATGCTTTTGACATTTTTTTTCTACATTCATGTGTCTTACTATGTTATCCATTATTTTTTAAATTTTGATTCCTTACCAAGTCATTTTTTTGCTTAAATTTTTGATGCCTTACTATACTGTCACATTTTCATCTTTATTTCAGATTACTATTACTTCTGCATCACTTTTATATTACAGAATACTTTTAATATAACCTTTGATATTAGATAAATTCTTTATCATTAAATATCACTACACTATATACTGTATTTATAGATAACTTTTACTGATGCAAACTACACTGAATGCTGCAAACTACTTTTGTACTACAGATTAGTTTGATTATTAGATTTTAATTATATTTTATTAACTGAATAAACTGTTGATAAGAGGTTTCATGGATCTGGATTTTTTCACAGAAACAAAAATGTTTTCTTACCTTCACCTTTGGTGGATTCTGTTCCGTGAATTCAGCTGAAAACACACAGAACATTTGTTTAATACCAGGTTTATCTAAACACAACATTAATGAAAAATAAAATGATCCTTAAAAGTCCTCCTTATCTTTGAACTCTTCATACATGAACTAACTAAATGAACTTCATTAATGGACAATTTAATGTTAGTGCTCTGTGTTGGACAGTTGATGTAAAGCAGTTTACCTGGAGGCCCCGGGTCTTGGCCCAAAGAACTTTCATTGTAACGAAGACTCTTCAGACTGGACCACGCCCTGCATCATGACAAAGTCTCACATCGTGGACTGCGTCGCACAAAGTGGGTGACACCTGAGGAATCAAGAGAAACATACAAAGGAAAGATCATCACATCACTACCTATTCCTCATCAACAGTTTAACCATGAAAACAGAGATAACATTCAACATTGTTAGCTGAACCCGAATATTTAACATTTTTTGACCATTTTGACGCCCTTACTATACTAAGAGATTTCTTAATTCATTTCTGATGCCTACTATACTGTATTGGCTTTTTCACACCTTACTACTATGAGAGATTTCTTGACCATTTCTGATGTTTTGATTATATACTAAAAATACTTATGACACCTCACTATACTATGACATCTTATGATGGTTTTTGACGCCTTACTATACTATGACATTTTTTGATCATTTTTGACACCTTACACGATACTCGTGACATTTTTTAGAACATTTTGATGCTCATTAAACAGTACCTGTAAAGGAACAGAAGCTTGATGTAAAGCTGTTTGTGAATTACCTGAGGCCTCTTGTCTTGGGTCTGAAAGAACTCTTCATTGTACCTAAGACCTCTGTGACTACATCTCTGTGATCGTGGATCACGCCTTCACATCGCGACAATGTCTCTGAGATTATGGACAATGTCTCGCGATCATGGATCACGCTTTGTGATCGTGGACGGTTCTGAGATCATAGACGGTGTCTCTGTACTGACAATGTCCCTGATCGCTGGGCAATGCCACAAATCAGACCCCGTCTCCGCCGAATTCTATCGCAAGGTCTCTACGAAGCATGGGACACGTCTCTGATCAACACGGACAACGCCTCTCTCTATCTTTGACAGGTCTCTACATCATGGACAATGTCTCTGATCGTGGACGATGTCTCCCCATCCTCAATAATGTCTCCGATCATGGACAAAGTCTCTGCGATCGTGGACGATGTCGTGGACAAAGTGGTGACACCTGGAGGGAATCAAAGAGAAACATACAAAGGAAAATGATCAATACACTACTACCTATTCTTCAGCAACAGTTTAACCATGAAAACACAGATAAATATTCAACATTACAGCTGAACCCGAACATTTAACATTTTCTGACCATTTTTGACACCTTACTATACTATGAGATTTCTTGACCATTTCTGATGGCTTACTATACTATGTCATTTTTTCACCCCTTACTATACTATGGCATTTTTTGACCAGCTTTTACACCTTACGATACCTGCGACATTTTTTTGACCATTTTTGATGCTCACCAACAGTGCTCTGTGTTGAACAGTTGAGGCAAAGCTGTTTGTAATTACCCGAGGCTCTGTCTTGGTCTGAAAGAACTTCATTGCAATGCAAGACTCTGTGACTACATCTCAGGATCGTGACGCCTCAAGCGATCGCGGGACAATGTCTCTGAGATTATGGATGGTCATGTCTCATGATCATGGACTATGTCTTGTGATCGTGGACGATGTCTCTGGAGATCATAGACGGTGTCTCAGGGTCATTGACAATGTCCCTGGATCGCTGGCAATGCCACAACCGGTGACCCCGCCTCCGCCCGATTCTATCGCAAGGTCCTCACGGCTACGGGACAACAGTCTGATCGGCGGACAACGCCTCCTCATCTTTTTAACAAAGGTCTCCGCGATCGCGGGACAATGTCTCTGATCGGCCTTATGTCTCCTCTATCCTCGTCAATGTCCTCCCGAATATGGACCAAGGCCTCGCGACCGTGGGATCATGTCGTGACAAAGTGGTGACACCTGTGAATCAAAGAGAAACATACAAAGGAAAATGATCAATACACTACTACTCATTTCTCATCAACAGTTTAACCATGAAAACACAGATAAATATTCAACATTATAGTTGAACCCGAACATTTAACATTTTCTGACCATTTTTGACGCCTTACTATACTATGACATTTCTTGACCATTTCTGATGCCTTACTATACTGTGTCATTTTTTCACACCTTACTATACTATCAGATTTCTTGACCATTTCTGATGCCTTACTATACTGTGTCATTTTTTCACACCTTACTATACTATGAGATTTCTTGACCATTTCTGATGCCTTACTATACTGTGTCATTCTATGACACCTTACTATACTATGACATTTTTTGATCATTTTGACACCCACGATATCAAGTGACATTTTAGAATATTTTGATGCCTTATTAAACAGCAGGCTCTGTGTTGAACAGTTGATGTAAAGCTGTTTGTGAATTACCTGGAGGCCTCTGTCTTGGTCTGAAAGAACTTCTTCATTGTACGAAGACTCTCTGTGACTACATCTCTGTGATCGTGATCACGCTCTCATGTATCATGACAATGTCTGAGAGATTATGGATAATGTCTGGCGATCATGGACTCACGCCTTTAGATCGTGGACGTTCCAGATCATAGACGGTGGTCTCTGTGGTCATTGACAATGTCCCTGATCAAGGGCATGCCGGGCTAAATCGGTGACCCCTGCCTCGCCATCTCTATCGCAGTCCTCTACGAAGCATGGGACAATGTCTGATCACGGACAACGCCTCCATCTTTGATTAAGGTCTCTGCGATCATGGACAATGTCTCTGATCGGATTTATGTCTCCTATCCTCAATAATAATGTCTCCGACTGTTGGACAAAGTCTCTGCGATCGTGGATTATGTCAGGACAAAGTGGTGACACCTGAGGAATCAAAGAGAACATACAAAGGAAAATGATCAATACACTACTACTCATTCTTCAGCAACAGTTTAACCATGAAAACACAGATAAATATTCAACATTACAGCTGAACCCGAACATTTAACATTTTCTGACCATTTTTGACACCTTACTATACTATGAGATTTCTTGACCATTTCTGATGGCTTACTATACTATGTCATTTTTTCACCCCTTACTATACTATGGCATTTTTTGATCATTTTTGACACCTTACGATACCAGGACATTTTTTGACCATTTTTGATGCCTTACTAAACAGTGCTCTGTGTTGAACAGTTGATGTAAAGCTTCAGACCACCTGAGGCTCCTGTCTCGGTCTGAAAGAACTTTCATTGTACGAAGACACCTAACGGACCACGTCCCCGGTGATCGTGACAATATCTCTGAGATTATGGACAAAGTCTCAAGTATCATGGACTATGTCTTTGTGATCGCGGATTTATGTCTGAGATCATAGACGGTGTTCTGTGGTCATCGACAATGTCCCCGGATCATGGCAATGCCATCAAATCGGTGACCCCGGCTCCACCGATTCTATCGCAAGGTCTCTCACGGGCGCGGGACAATGTCTCTGATCAGGACAACGCCTCATCTTTGATAAGGTCTCGCGATCGTGGATACGTCTCTGATCGTGGATTTATGTCCCTCATCCTCACCAATGTCTCCGATCATGGACCATGTCTCTGCGATCGACCTATGTCGTATTAAAGTATGACACCTGGAGGAATCAAAGAGAACATACAAAGGAAATGATCAATACACTACTACCTATTCCTCATCAACAGTTTAATCCATGAAAACAGAAATCTATTCAACATTACAACTGAAACTGAACATTTAAACAAAAACATTTTATGCTCTAACTATAGTATGGCATTTTGGATATGTTTATGCTCTTTACTATGCTTTGACATTTTTGACCATATTTTATACACGGTGACATTTTAATGTCCACTATAACATGATATTTTCCTTCTATTTTGGATTACTATTACTTCTGCATTGCTTTCTTTATATTACAGCTTATTTTACTGTTTATTTTACTGTACTAAAACTCACTAGACTTTGCACATGTGATCAGACCCAAGCTAGACCTATATTTTAGGGTCTCACGATGGTTATCAAAAGCTTCAGTTTTCGCCAAAAGCAGCCAGGCACAGGTTAATATAATACAAAATGACCACAACAGAAAAACGAAGGATGTTACGATAGATTTCCAAGCTATAAACTGAGTTAAATGACCAGGATGGAAACACAAAGTTACAAAGAGATGCAAATGTTTCAAAGTGATTGTAAACAATTACAACAGGGATTTGGGAACAGACTATCAAGAGCCTGTGTTTTCACCCGCCCATGTTGGGGGTCTCAACTCATGCCAGGGACACCTCAGTCACGGAACACAAACGCACTCTACCTACTTAACATAAACGGCTGAAATGATTTATGATATCATTACACGGTAATGCTAATGTTAACGCCACTCCGCTAACCGTTTGCCTTACCTTCGTGCCACAGGTGTGTTCAGCGTCCAGCCTCACTGTGGTTCGGCTGTAAAGGTAGCCTCCAAGGCTTGTTTTAGCCTACTGTAATTGCTCTAACAGTACTGACAAACCGAGGCAGCTGCTCAAGTGTTGGTTTTAATCTGTTTTTTTTTTTTACTGAGCTCTGAGTCTTCTATCATGCAGTCACCCTTACAGTGGAATAGTACCTTCCTCCCCTTATCACTCTCTCCCCATTTTAAGATGCTTTAAGCACTGATATTCACTTTCCCTTTCTTCCAAACTGAATCATCATTTCATTTATTTCGTGAACTATGTGAACTCTCCTGTGCATGGCATATGTTCTACATTTTTTATCAGAGTTGCCACCTACGCATACGTAAAAAATGTCTGTCTCCGGGTTTATTTCATGTAATTCGCCCACTGAATATGCGCAGTTATTCTCGCGCCCTCTGGGTTACGAGCCAGGAACCGCTGTCCTGGCCATGACCTGCCCTGGCGCAGCTCTGCTCGTGAGTGCAAGTATTCAGCGACTCTACATGTACAATGGAAATTAAACGACTCAGCTCTGGCTTTTAAACCATGGATACCTCGGCGTATATGACAACAGCAACCAACAATGAATGGATCCATAAATAAGAGAGTATTAAACGCTGGAAATCATAATATCGACTTTAAACTACTGCCATTAATTACGCTAACTTGTAACACATTCTTTCATTTGACACTATTAAAACTGTGTTTCTAAACTTCAAAAGTTTGATTTGAGGGGGCAAGACATTTGTTTGGGATGGGCGCCACCTCTTGGCCCCTGCATAGATCCGCCCGCTGAAATAATATGAGGCCACAAGATATACAATCACCCTGCTGACAATTGATCAAATGTTTTAGTTCCTACATTTTAAAATTAGATTTCTTCTGTGAACATTTCAGACAGAAATTTCGCCCCACTGAGTCCTTAAGAAAAACTCAGAATACTTAACAAGACAAGGAACACTGAGGAAACAAAACTCATATACAGGTAAAAAAAAAAAAAAAATTGCACATTTTGTTGTGTCCATCATTCTGGACATAATATCTGCTTTTTGGTTAAAATTTTCACTGTACACTTTCAGTATTTATGGAGGTTTTGTACCAGAGGTGATTTGAATCACTCACACAAACATTCCTTTTGTGGTACTGCAATAAATAAACTTTTTACTCGATTTTACAGACTCAAGCACAACAAATGAGAACGCACTAAGGAGGAATTTGTGAAGTTGCATCTGTTCCTTTGGGAGGAGGAAAGCACTAGGATTGAAGGTGTCAAACAGGAAGAGGAAGTTAGACCCAGGTGATGCTAAAAGCTGAAACATCATGACCGATCAAAACCCTCCTCCAGCACCATCAGTGATATTAACGCCCTCAGAGCAAAGGATCTACCAGCCTTACAGGTACATTTACAGCCATTATTTACACACATGCACATTCCCAAGCTCTGGTGAAGAGAAATGCTCAACACTAACCCACTAGAACCTTTTGAATGGACAGTGTTTTTACCTCTGGGCAGCTCTTCCTCAGGTCTAGATGTTAAAATTGATCACCATACCAACATGTAGAAAACAACAGGCTTTGATGACAGGGAGAAACAATCCAGCCTTCCAGGCTGATTGACATCTCCATCTGCATTGTTATACTATAAAGTGTTTCATTATTTTGTCTATCCCATCTCGAATCAACCCAGGCTATTCCAAACAACAGACACATGACATTTATGCTGATTTTTCAGAAGCTGCAGTAATTTTCATGATGTACATATAACTATGCTGCTAGTTTCTTCCAAGCCAACAATCATTAATTACATGTATTTCTACACTTTCTTTCTTTAACTACAGGACCACAAGCAGACAAAGAAAAGGTATGTATTACCCACTATCTGCTAAAATTAGTTTCAACTAGCTCTAACTACACCTAGGCAGGCATCACCATTGTAATTACTTCAATATGTTTTAGAGTCAAATGCACCATTCAAGAGCCTGAGTGTCAGGAGACATCCTGATAAACTCTGCAAAGCATCTGGGGATTACCAAGTTTGAATTTGGAAGAAGATGGCCAACATTGTCAAAATATGGTGGTGAATATGACAATGGCCTGGCCGCCTGAGTGTTAAAGTTTACTGTTAAGGAAGTATTTTAATCTACTTGACGTTGTTTTACACCTCAGTTCCCATCACCTGGACCCAAACACAGCCCATTCCAACTTAAAGTTCTCTTGAGGAGCTGACCAGTGTGTGCAGTACAGTGTTGCCCCACCTGACAACCTCACACCTGCAATTCAGCCGCTTGAGTGCTGGGAGCAAGCGGTTTCACATCTGGAAAGCACAGCTGGACTATAGAGGTGGGCCAAAGTAAAACTGGTACATTGGAGTGGCCCGAGAGTCCATCCAAAGGAAGAGCACTATCTCAACCCTGCCGTAGGGTTTCTTAAGTTATTGGATTGTGCAATGGAGACTCCTACTGGGCTCAGACCTCACCTCGCACCAAGCTCATGTTGAAGCAGAAGCCTGATGGAGGATTACTGTAGAGCTGGACTGTGACAAAGGAAAGGTAGTGTTCATCAGCGCTGTCGATTTAATAACAATACACACATTTAAGGACAGATTTACAGTGAAGATTTTCCCCTTTGTCTCCCCTGGATTGTATGAGGGGAAGATCTCCAGCTCACTGAAAATCTGTCCTCTGACCATTACAGTGAATGTAGAATAAACCCTTATACAGAAGATGCATCTCTCCATAGATAAACAGGACTCTGTGTTTCATATTAAGAGGGTGTTATAGCCTTTAAGACTGGGTACATTATTTAAATATTGAGGAATCCATGATTCATATATGACTTTCAACAGCAAACTGTACAATACCATGCTGTATCCAATGAAGGTCAGAGTAGCAAAATGTATGTATGTGTTATTATAACTGAAAAAGATAATGGACATTTAAATTTTTATTTTTAATCTTCTGTTAAATTATAACATTGATTTGGTGACAATTAACTGTCCTTTTCTTTGTTTTTTGGTTTCCTCTGTGATGCCATATCTTTCAGTTTAGAGTCCAGTCTTCTTTGCAGATAAGCTTTCTTATTGGCATCCATGGATTTGTCTTTCTTCCCACTGCCGGCATAAAGAACGCCTTCTTTGCTGATTCTCATCCGAGCATGAGACTTGGCTTTATCGCCACAGCCGTGAATCTAAAAAAGGATTTACAACATGATGATTAGGTTTGTAGAAAAAAACATAAAACTTCACACACCACCATTTTCTTAAAGCACCAGTATATGGGATTCAGTGGCATCTAGTGGTGAAAATGCAGATTGTAACCAACTGAATACCCGTCCCCTCACCCCTCCCTTTCCTATAAAATAAAGCTGTAACTTATGCTCACACATTTTTGTTATCAGTTGCATTAGCATATCTCATGAATCACACATACATAGTCTACTATAAAACACAAACCAAACCAAACACTATTTGGTTGTCTTACCTCTGGTATATGATGACTGAGACAGTACTGTCTGTTGCAAAAAAGGCAAAGCTGTCCAAGGGTTAGCACAGATACTTTACACTTGACAAAGCTACACACACTGTCAGCCTTCATGACAGCGCTGATAAGTGTGTCAAAGTCATCATCGGGAGCAGCAGCAGCAGCAATGTCACAGGCGCCTGCCTTGGTTCTGTTCTTTCCTGGAGGAGAAATGATAGAGTGGAGTCAAGAAATGCTAAACAAGAGTTCCATGTGGCACAAATGTAAGAAAACTGTTAAAAATTAGATGTTTCTAATGCAAACCTTTGGCCTTCTTGGATGATTGGGTGTGAGCTGGTGTGATTTTGTTTTGCTGCTTTTTCTGATCATTTTCTTCTCTTTTCTGTCGCTCCCTTTTCATTCGCTCCAAATGTAAACTTTTCAGATCTAATGGAGGTTGACACTGTGGCTCAATTTGTGGATTTGGGATTGTTTCCTCTTGTTGAGCTTCTTCACCTTGTGCTTGTGTCGGTTCCTCAGCTGGTGTTGCCTCCAGGGGCCTGGAGACAGTGATGCACCTGTCCTTCCCTTCACCTTTGCTCTCATGCACCAGGCCCAGCTCCTCGGCAATCTGGTGAACCAGCAGGCGGTCATGAGAGTTAAAGGATGATGGGAACTGTAGTTCACTCTGATTTAAGTCCTTCAGAAAGTTCTCCACCTGCTCTCTGATCTCAGTGTATCTGTTCTTGTTCTGTTCTTCCTCTGTCAGTGTCGATGTGCAGGATTTTACGTGCTTCTCTGAACCTGCAGTATTTTCCTTACCGGTGCTACCAGTGGATTTCTTCTGCCCTTGCTTGGCCTTGCTGGCAGTCTGATCTTTGACCCTTTGTTTGGTAGCTGTGGAGCTGCTGGCGGTGTTAGCCTTGGTGTCTTTGTGGTCACGGGTGTAGTTCTGTGGCACGATATCTTGGATGTACTCAAAAGCAGTTCTGACCTCACCAAACGCAGTCATATGATCGATCAGGGACTTTAAGAAAGTATGATTCTTGACAGTTTGCGTGTCGCACACTACAGCAATGTGGCGTCTCGCACGTGTAACAGCCACATTTATTCTTCTGTCCTCCGCCAGAAAGCCAACTTCCCCTAAAATAAGAGCATGAACAAATATGTTTATATATATGTAAATTGATTCGGCTAACATTCATGGTGTGGTGGCAACAGATAAGACTTGACAGCAGAAAATAAATAAATAAAAATTACCCTTTCTGTTGGATCGAACTAACGACAACACCACAGCCTCCTTCTCTCTGCCCTGAAATCCATCCACTGACTTTATCTCCAGTTCTGGATGCCTCATGGACAGTTTCTGCCGCAGAAGATCCACCTTTACAGAGATAAAAACATTAAAACCAAAGCACTGGGTCATTTTCAGACACAACTGTTTAAAAAGTTTAAAATTATATTTTCTATTTGGGGGAATTTTATTTTATTTACTGTATAAGTGTGTATTTTCTTTATTAAAGAAATGTAGAAAATTTTTTGCATTATAACAGTAGTGGCAGAGTTCCGATATATTTTAAGATACAGCTCCTCAAATTGGTGACTTACTTGTAAATTGTACGGGGCAATGACAGCTATGTCTTTAGCTTTAACTCCAGCTTCAGTCAAGGCCTTTATGTGTAGTTCAACAATGTCTACCTCACCTGAGGATACAGCACAAACACAGTTAGATCCCATACAACTCAAACTGTTAAAGCATTGTTTTTCTATAATAAAAATGACTGACCTTGATTGCCTTTGGACTGCTCATCTGCAACCTCCATTTCACTCAGACCACAGCCTGCAGTGTCGATCAGAAGAAGCGGTGTACTGGTCTCTTCGACACAGGTTACTCCTGGTAGATCTCTGTTTGGATCAATGATTTATCATTCACTGAAATACTTAAGTAAGATATTTTCCATAACTATGCTGATTCTCACTTTAATAAATGTCCCTCCACGGAGCTGTGAGCAGTCAGTCTTCCCTGGTACATCTCTTTGGAGGCCCACTCCATGATGGCACTGTTCATACGGTACTGAACTGTCAGCATACGAACCACTGAGTCCCCATACATCTGGATAAGTCTCTCCATAAGACTGAGAGACAAACCTTTTGATGCAGCGCTGTGGGAAACATAAGAGAACAATATGCACCAAACTATCTGAATAATGTAACAACTTACTTTTTAAAAAGCCCTATATTTCCCTCAATTAACTTTTTACTTTGACGGACAAGAAAACACTAGTCACTGCCAATGTTACAGTAGTTTAAAGCTGAAAGGAAGGAGCTGACAAATTAATTAGTTAATAAACAGAAAATTAATTGCCCACTAATTTGATAGTAAGTTAATGGTTTCATTCATTTTGCAAGCAAAAATAGTCAAAAAAGCTTTAACTTTCTTCTCAAGATTTTCTGCTTTTGTTTATTTTGGACTGTTGCTTAGACACTACCTTGGGATCTGAGAAGGGAAATTCTACAGCATTTTCTGACATTTTATAGACAAAACAACTCATCGGTTTTGTTTTTGCCTGTGCTCCTCAGTCTGGTTTAAAATATGATGACAGATGCTGAGTTATTTGGTAATGTTGCCAGCAGTGTCCATCAAATCTGATCAGACAACACCCACACAGCCCTAAAGTAATTTTCTTTTACTTTAACCCTGATTGTTGCGTATTTAGTCATACATATTTACAGTTACAGAAAAATGCTTCAGATTTAAAATTTTCAAGGAAAATGTTTTAGATGCAGAGACTATTAAATATTAAGTCTTTAATATCTATATAAATGAATGCGAAAAGGAAAACCTGTGTTTTACGTTTGTGATTTGATAGTAGGTGGTAACTGCTTGTAGTCTCCAGCCAGAATGCACTTGCGCGCTCTGAGCAGGGCGATCCAACAGCTGCTCTCCAGGGCCTGAGCACACTCATCTATCACCACCCAATCAAAGTGATCTGCTGGCAGGAACTTCAGAGGCCCGTCATCACAAGCACCTGCAGACACAGATGAGTGCTCTCTGATTGCTTTTCATCATCACTACTACAAATGAATGACATTTTCGTCACTAAGGGCTGGTACTGACCTGTGTTGGTTGATAGCACGACATCGGCGCTTTTTAGGATCTGGGCGATTGCTGTTGCTTCCCTGGTTTTCAGCTCTTTTCTCAGCTCACCTATTTCTCTTCTGAAATTTCCCCGCTCTCCTTTTTCATGCATCTTCTTCATTCCCATCTCAAAGATAAATAAAATTAAATATTACAAATCATTCAAGACGGCGCAAACACAAGAAACACACACTAAAATACTTACAAAAGCTTTATCGATATCTTTACGGATGTCGGTGATGATGTTTGCGTTGTCACTCTGAGCAAGGATGGCATCCAGTGAATGTTTCTGAATGGACTCCAGTAGTCTGGCAGGATGACCAAGCCTCAGGACTTTGGCCTTGCACCGGGCTAACCTCTCCACTAAATTATCCACAGCCACGTTAGATGGGGCACAGCACAGGATCTGCACAAACACAATGAAAAAGAAATGAAAACAATCCTGTCTAGACTGAGACGCTGCAGTGACAAACGCAGCAAACAGTGACAAGGACACAACTAATCAGATGAGACAGAATGTTCCCATTTACACTAATAAAGTCAACTCTCTGCACCTTTTGGCCCTGTTTGACTGCTTGCAGGATGATCTCCACCACTGTGGTGGTTTTCCCAGTGCCTGGAGGTCCATGAATCACAGCTAGTTCTCTCTGAGACAAAGCAAAGGACACAGCTTCTCTCTGGGAATCATCCAGGTTCAGGTTGAAGAATTCAACTTCATCTGATGAAACATAAAAGAAATGTATCCAGAATTAGTCTCACTGATTTGCAAAGTTTTGAAATTAGTGTAAACTTTAAATTAGCATCCTGCATAGTACCACCAAGCACAATTCATTGAGCATTTAGAGGGCCTACTTTTTGATATTTGCTTTGTAAGGTATCACTTACTTGGCTGTGATTGAGAAGAGGGTTTTGTGTCTCCAAAAAGAACACTGACCAGATTGGCTGCTGGTCCATTGGTGTATCTATTTAATGCATTCAAGGCACTGCAAGCACGAAAACACACAGTACATGATAGTCGTTTTAAAGTTTTTCTGCTCACTTTTATCTGTATATACATAGTAAAGACAGAGTAACTTTACAGATGTTACTCACTTTTTCATTCGTTTGTAGGTGACGTCATTTGCCAACTTTAAAAGGTTGTAAAGAGTGTCTGTATCAAAACTGAGTCCATCCTTTGAATCGTCGAAGGCCACGCTCACAGAAGTCTGGCTGACCCTCGTCACTATCCCTGTGCCAATCTGAGAAGCTGCGGTGCATCCACCAGTGTCATACAAGCCAACTATATCACCTGTAACAAAAGACATTAACACCACATTTAGCAAAATATGAAACCAATGTCATAAAAAGGAAAAAACACATATCAAATGTTTCACTTTTCCATCTCACCAGGTCCAAAGCTGTTGCTTGGTAGAGCTGAGAAACCAAGATGCTTCCTTGGCTCTAGGACAACAACTGTGCGGCCATACAAGCCTGTGGACTGACTTCCTATCTGCAGTTTCAGCAGGCAAACACCTTTATTTTGAAGACCCTTGAGAGAGATGTTCTCCTGCCATATCCTGACAGCACAAAACAACAACATAATTTTACAGTGACACCTATCAATGATAGGATTTTTGAATTTTTCTCTTTCAAGTCCCCCAACTTCATGGAAGTGAAAGGCTAAATTGCTGGAGTGCCACAGTATCACAATCTGGATGTTATTTTACCTACCTGGTCTCCTCTATTTCAGCCTCCCTCTCCTCCTGTAGAAGCTCAAGTGTCTTTGATACAAATTGCTCAATCGCCATCACTCACTAAATGAACAGAAACAAAATGATAATCCATGTTGAAGCACAGTTCCCAATACCACTCAGTACGATTCACTTAAGATACAGGAAATACACAAAGAATTTCTGTTTATTGACTGATAAGTGCATTTATTCAAGTACTACATCTTAGTGTAGTTTTGAAGTACATATATTTGAGTATTTCCATTTTATATACATTTGTTTTACTTCAACCATGTATAGCTACAACATAAAATCCTGCACACACACTAATGTAGCAGAAATGGTAATCCCATAATAACATAACGCTGGGATGATCATGCTGCTGCACAATGAGCTGTGATGATGAAGTTGTACTGAAATAAAAAATTTTAGTGGAGTATTTTTAGATTGTGCTATTGGTAACTTCAATAAAGTAAAAAGCCTAAATACATTCCCACCACTGACTCCCATAATTCTTGTAAAAATGGTACACATTATAATATACAGCTTCAGATTTGGTCTCTTATGCATTATCATAATATTCTACTGTAGTTTATGTTTGGTGCAATACATTAGATAAAACAAGCAGAGTACAGCTTAGTAGTTTCGTTATATGTTAAAGCTTCATTTCCAGAAATGCTGACAAGTTAGCTTGCTAACTACACTGCACTAAACAATTTACTTAAGCTACAGTGAGTAAGCGAGAATGACACTCACCCGCTAACGTTAGATATCTGAAAAGACACCGAAAAGAGAGCAGACCGAACAGCTAATGTTAGTTAGTTAAGTAGGACAACTTGGTAGTCTCTTGGTTGTTTCTTCTGTCTCCAGTGTGGATATGTTTGACTCATGTCTTCTTCTTTGACCGTGCTAGCTTGTTAACATTTTAGCCACACTGCCCCCTACCGGACAGATGACTTCTCGTCTCATTCGTAGGCAGTGTTGCCAGATTTTACTGAAAAAAAAAAAAAAGCTGAATCAGAGCCGAGGATCCGCACATTTAAAATTTTCATGTAGGAGAGTTTTTGTCCGCCCAGTGTGAGCTTAAATATGTACATTTACAAGAAAGTATAATGTTGCCACGGAGTGAGAGAGGTATAATGTGGGCTACGACTTAGGCCTTTTTTTTGCTTATATTTGTTTACAAATAAGTAGGCCGAATTCGCTATTTGCAGTTCCTGCCTGCATTGTACCATGGGGTGTGTGTCAATACGCTTAATCTGGCAACGTTGCTCTCAGACCACATGCACAACTTTTATTTTGAAAAGCACACAATGCGGAAGTTACCCAGCTTCTTTCACTCTCTAGAAGACACACGTTGAGCTAAGTTGTCAATCACACTGGCACCAACCGCTCGACAGTCACAGGCAAGGTGTTCATCTTATATTTGGGTGATACGTTTTGGCAGTATGAACGGAGCCGTATCGGTTCGTTGCTCCGTGTAATTTCATCCTGCAGGGAGAATATGCTGGTTTTTATTCTGCCAGATCTCAGTCAGGAAGGAAGCACTTGAGCTGCAAACCTGCAGACCTGAGCTAACCCATTTTTTTTAACTGCTCCACGACTCTTTTTCACCGCCTTTTTAGAAATGAGAGCGACGTTAGTCCTGCTGCAGGCCATGTCATCCTGCTGGCTGGTCAGTGCCACACTTTCAAAAACTGATGCAAAGAAGTCTCATAAAGCTGAGGCTGAGGTGAGTAACTTCAGGTCTTTACCTTGAAATGGGTGTGAGCTGTGTGTGCTGTTAGGTCCTCTTCTATTTGTCTGGCAATGTCACTGTATTCACCTGAATTTTCTTGTTTCAGGGAGAGGCCCTTACCCTCGCCTTTCACCTGTTATCTGTCACTGAAATGTGCCCTTTCCTTTGTGATCCCTCTGTTTAGACATCTCCAGCTGAGTTATCTGTGTTGGAGAGAGGCCTTGTTGTGTCAGACCCACACTGGAAAGACATAGTGAAGGAGGAAAAGAGACATTGTGCTCACATCAAGAAAACATTTCAGGGACCAGTGCTGGGATACATTACACCTGTAAGTCTGAAATCCAGTCTTACTGGCACATCTACATTCTCCATTTTTCAACACTATTACCACAGCATCAAAAGAGAGCTTCACATGCCCATATGTACATTGGAGGAGTTCGACACTGTAGTTCTTGTTCTTTGCTAAACCTTTTCATTTCACAACAAGAATATAAGAGATATGGGGTCCAGTCAGAGGGAGAATCCTCAGTCCTCATTCTGTGCAAGAATGCATTCAAAAGTTCACAAGGCTTCATGGGTCTGAGCCAAATGAACTGGGTTCCTTCCAAAGTTAATCTTTTTATTGAAAAATCTCCTCTAAGAGTGTCATCGGAGCTACATAAAGAGGCAATCTCATATTAGAAAGATTGTAATTTAAATCAAGCTGAAACTATTAGTTGATTATTTCCAGAAAAATTATCTGCAACTCTTTTATCATTTCATCATTAAACATTAGCTGATTCTTTATAGATTTGCTGCTGTTCTTTGTCTTGTGTGTAGATAATGTTCAAATCTGTGGTTCTGAGACATTGTGATGGATCAAATTAATCTATAATGAAAATAATGATCAGATGAAGCCTTGAACTTTGGAGGATACTCAGTGTTACCATCTCATACATAAGAATTGTATGAGGAGTATTTGCATATGGGCCCATATACATATGGGTGTGTGAGTATTGTTTTAAGGGCAGACTTGGAAAAATATGAGCACGTCCTTGAATGTTTAACATGTATGTTTTGACACAGTATCTGAATTATCTTTTTCTCCCACCCTGCAGTGGAATTCCCACGGTTATGACGTTGCCAAAACCTTTGGCTCCAAACTGACCTCAGTGTCTCCGGTTTGGCTTCAGCTCCGCCGACGTGGACCTGAAACCTTTGACGTCACAGGACTCCATGACCATGATCCAGGTGGATGACTCACATCACTGACAGTCAAATAGGAAGCTTATTAGCAGTTACTGAAGCATCACCTCAAACGACTAAAGGGGTGTTTTTTTTGTCTTCTCAGGATGGGTCAAAGCTGTGCGCAAGTCCAACAAAAAAGTCAGGATGGGTGAGTACATGTCCTCCACACTGCCCACAGGTCAACTCAGATCTGTTAATGTGAGTCAGTGCAGGTGGTTTCAGATGAGACTCTATTGTTTGATCATTCAAATTCTCCGTTTCCTGTCCTCTCAGTGCCTCGGCTGCTGTTTGACGGTTGGTCTTACCAGGACTACATGAGCGTGCTGGGGAGCGAAGATGAGATAGAAGAGCTGGGAAATGAGCTGGTGGATGTCGCAAAGGTAATTAAGTGTTGCGTTTAGCTTTGACTCTCTTGTGTATAGTGTTTGTGCAGTTTGTATAACGGAGCTGCGGCCTTGTAGACTGAAGGTTTCGATGGCTTCACCCTGGAGCTGTGGAGTCAGCTGGGCGGTAACAAAAGAAAGTGAGTTATTCTATTGCCATAGCAGTGGTATTCTAACTCAGACATTTTGTATTTGTCCTTGAGATGATTCAAGAGGGAAATAAAATGAATCAAATGTGCAATCTTTTCCATTCAGGGAGCTGGTACATTTGGTGAAACATGTATGTGAGACTCTGAAGGCTAAAAGATTAGACTGCATTCTTGTTATTCCACCTGCTGTGACAAGGTGAGTGAAATTAAGTTACTTTCAGCGACTATAAATGCCCCCAAAAAAAGGTGCTGACTTGCCATTCTTTTTTCTTCTTCTTCTTCTTTTTCATCACGATCAGTACAGGGCAGCCAGGTATGTTCGGGAGGGAGGAGTTTGAACAGTTGGCCCCAGTGGTTGATGGGTTCAGCCTCATGACATACGACTACTCCAGTGGTGCCAGGTGAGTGCACCGGCTGCTATGAGAAGATTCACAGTATAATACAGACAATGCTCTGACCTTTTTTTTTTTTTAAATAGACCAGGCCCGAGTGCTCCCCTGCCCTGGGTGAGAGACTGTGTCCTCCAGCTTGCACCCAACACTCAGTGGAGGCAAAAGATCCTGCTGGGACTCAATTTGTACGGCCTTGATTTTGCAAGCCAGGGAACAGACCCGATCCTGGGAGGACGGTGAGACGATACAATGACTGCTGCAGGAATAGTTTTACATTTTAGCAAATAAAGTTTCATACGTTTCAATCTGCATAAGTATTTTTCTACATAAACATAAAATATTCAGGAGATAGGAAAAGAAAACATCACCTGTGTAGGTGTGGTTCCATCAGATTTGATTGTGTGATTTTAGTGATCTGGAAACTCCAAAGCTGTAATCTAATTTTAATTCAAATGTTGCTGAACTCTGGTGCACAGAGGTACATGACGTCACTTTTTTCCAGCTAAGTCCCGCCCTCATCAAACCGGTGAGAAGAGCAAGGACAAAAACACAAAAACAGAAACCTCTCATCGTGTGAAATAACCAACACTTTTCCAACTTTGGTCTCTAACACTTATGTTTCATTTTCTGTAGGTACATTGAGATTTTGCGAGAACACAGGCCCAAACTTCTCTGGGATGAATATTCTGCAGAGCATTATTTCAGTTACAAGAGGTAATAATAATATAAAACTTTTAATGAGCAAACATTTGCATCCAGTAGCATCTTTTAACAACATGTGTCCCTGCCCTGTCATTTCAGGAACAATGCAGTGAAGCATGTGGTGTACTATCCATCACTGAAGGTAAAACTCCTCATAACTTACATACATTTGGAGGTAAACACAACTGATGTTCACAGTAATGTGGAGATTAACATATTTTTTAATTATTTCACAGTCTATCTACTTGAGAATCTCTTTAGCCACTGAACTGGGAACTGGAATTTCCTTATGGGAACTGGGACAGGGACTGGATTATTTCTATGATCTCCTATGAGAGTTGGACTTCTTAGTGAAGACTGTGGACCTTGAATCATCAGCACATGGATTTGTTTTTTCTTTCTGGGACACAGTGCACCAAAAGCTCAGGTGCTATTTGCAGGTATCATTTTTCTGTTTCTCTCTGAGCAGGTGAAATGAACTCTGAAATGAGCCATTGAGTTTGGTTATTACTCAACCTGTTAGAGGGTCATGAAAAGTGTTGGGAAATCTTGTCAAAATGAATGAAACTGGGATTTGTTTGCCAATCGGTACTTCAGTGTGTTTTCCTCCTGTTTAATCAATGATATTGTGGGGAAAAAAAATCTACTTGTACAGTTCAGTCAGAGTGCAGTAACACATCTCCATTCAGCGACAGAAGGTGCATGATCATCAGTGTGTATCAAGTTTAAATGAAGGGGGTATATTGTTGCTCAGAGGCCTTCAGAGTTCATGTGCCACAGACATTTTGTTCAGTCTGTTTTGCCTACAAACATTTCTGCTCTCAGATGCAGCTTTGTTCGCAGCGTAGATGCAGCCTTTTTCTGACTTTGAACATCCATCATCAAGAATGCATCTGCTCCTGACTCCCTACGTTTGTTTTTCCCGTTTTTTAAAATCTCCAGCTCAAGACATCTGATTGTGTGGCTTTTATTGAATTTGTAATAAGCAGCAGTGACAAGTAATGAAGTTGTATTTACATTGTTGCCAAACATCTGTTCTGACCCAGCATCTTCCAATATTTGTCTGAGATGAATGTTTGTTTAATTACATGAATATAAATGTGAGACAACTAAACTGTTGAATTAGTGAGTGCTTCTCTATCTTCACTTGGCGCTACAGAGCAGGATTAGATTATTTACTGAAAGTGAGGTCGACTGCACGTTCTGACCAGTTATCAGGTGTCTGTCGACGACGACATGCACAGCATCTTCTTGACTTGCTGGAAAACAAAGAGATACAACAAGAGAGGGGTTTAGTTTGGTTTTAAAAATGCTGATGAAGTGTTTTACTCTCACAAAATCTGTGCCCTGCGGGTCGGCTCACCTGTGTATGACCCTCCACTGTCTTTCACAAAGTCCTCCACAATCAGGGGCAGGTTGGCAAAGTCAGGCCTCCGCACCAGTTCAAACACTGACGGCTTTTAACAAAAACAGTTACAATTATTAATTACATTTAACATATAAATATATTTGGGTATGTTCCCTTCATGTTTGTTTGAGGAAGACTAACCCCTGTTAAACTGTAGCCATTGAAGATCCACTGCTGTCCCTCAGTGGCACAACACAGAGCCGACACTCCTTGTCCCACTGCACAAACAGGCTCTACACACATACAGAAAAAAACAACAACATGCATCTGAATCTCTACAGCAAACACACAGATTACACACTGACTGCCTTTTAAAATGAGTCTCACACTCACTTTGGTGAGAGATGAAATGTGTGAGTATGCGGTGCAGAGAGCCACTGTGTGCCAGGTCATTCAGCGCTCCAGGGCAGTCTGGGATGAGCAGCGCCTGGTATCGGGCACCTGGGAAAAGGTCATTGTGACACAACTGAGCAGAGTCCAACCAACAGCAGCAACAGCAGCAGAAATGAAAACCGCAACGTGTCCATGAAATGAATTTTCTCACCATCTATAGATTCAAGTTTTGCTGGTGTTGCGTAAGGTTTCACATTGAAGTCCTGCACCCATCTGGCAGTGCTTTCATCCACTCCAACAAAGTCTATTGGCTTCCCCTGTTATTTAGATAAAGACTCAGCCCCATCACCTCAGCACAGAGTAACATATAATGACATATTACCTATTACAAGTAGGTATGTCCATGATCTCACAGATGCCTACAGCCAAGCTAAAATAAATAAAAAGTGTACCCAAGGTGAAACCAGTGTTAAAAGCCAGTGTTTCTGTTATTCAAATACCAGCACAACAAACATGGCTACACTCTTCTGCTATATTTAGACTATTCACAGTCTTCACAGGAAAAAGTTTTTTGAAGTGAAGCAGCTCATTTAAGTAGGACAATAAAAATAGACCTCCAAGTGTGCTTATAAATAAATCTAATAAGCTTACAATACGTCAGCGGGGAGAAAAAACACAAACTGATGTAATGAGCTCCCACATTTTAAAGCACATTCATTATAATGCTATCAGTGGTTCTGGGGACAATTCTTCACACACAGAAAGAAGTAGTTCCAGTTAAAGTATGTTTAAACTACTGGTTATCTTTTTATTTTTTTTACTACCTGTACAACTGTCTCACATTATAGGAAAACCTGTATGACATGAATGTAAGTAAGTAAAACCCTCCAGAATAGCTTCAGTGCTCCTTGGCGCCCTTTGGTCATCAGTCATTAAAATAAATATATAAACAAATTATTGGAGCTAAGCGCGCAGTCGTCTTCATTTTTACCCAACATGGACCATACACATGTGATATGTAAAACTGAAACAAGTAGTCATTTAATTGATTAGTGTAAGGACAACAAAAATAAGAAATAAAAACTGGCAACTAATTTGAAGCAAAAAAGCCAAAACATTTCCCAGTTCCAGTGTCTCAATTTGCTGCTCCTCTCTGGTTTATATCATTGTAGATTTAATATCTCTGGATGTTGGACTGTTGGTCTGACAGAACAAGCAGAATGAAAACATCACTTCAGGCTTTAGCAGAGGCGTTTTTCAATATTTCCAGATTACATTTTACAGGCTAAACAATTAGTAAATTTAATAACTAACAGACTGATCAATAACAAGCCCCACTGATGTGGAAAAACTTCCACTGCACCAACACTGAGAGTGGACTTTACAGTCAAGTAGGGGACATGTTGTGTCCAGTAGTTCAACTTCTGATGTGAAAAAATATTTAAAAATTCATAGATGACGGATTTTTCAATGAGGGAGAGGGAGTAAATTTTCAATTAGGTGATTGCAGACAGAAACAGCAGTACTCTGGAGAGGATCTATCTATCTATCTATCTATCTATCTATCTTCCTTCCTTCCTTCCTTTCTTCTTCCCTCCCTCCCTTCCTTCTTCTTTCTTTTCTTTTTCTTTAATTTGTCACCCGCCTGGATGTAACTGGTAGTCAGCCCAATTAGTTCTTTAAACTTTAAAATTGCTCTTTTTGAGAGAGCAACTCAACTCAGCTGGACAACAGACACTCATGAGGTCACAGACATGTTCAGCTGGTGAGAAAAAAGCTTTTGGAAGCTTCACTTCTTTCATTTTGTTTAGTTAGAAATGCAGTCTTACCCCCGGTGTGGCTGTCTGGAGATTAAACGCTGAGGTACAAAGACTGAAGGACTGATGGAAAGACTTTGCGGACACTCCTAAATAAACAAACACATGTCAGAAAACTCACTGAACATCCGACACCGAAAGTCTAGCTACTGACTGTTAAGATAGCTAAGAACAGCTAGGCTCTAACTGATACAAAACTGTGTCGATACATCAGCTTTTGTGAGTTAATTCACCCACCTTGAGGGGACGCACTCGCTACTATCAAACAAGTTGGCTTCGCAGACATTTCATTAATCTTTGTGTTGCCTCCACGTGAAATATTTTGGCGTCTTTGAGAAGAAAAAAAAGATTATTGTGGCTGAAATCATTCAAGGAAACATAAAAGAGGAAGAAGTCCTGTCACGTGACAACAACATCCGCTCAGAGGATTTCAGAATAAAAGCTCAAGGTCAGAGGCAGGAAAATATGATGTGTGAATTTCAGAGGGAATAATGACTTTTATTTGCATTTCAACAAAGAAACAAAGATTCCTATGTTCATTTTTAAATTAAAACTTTGTGTTACATGCATTTTAAAAAAAAGATAAACAATAACATCAACAATTTTTGTAACATTAAATACTAAAAATGAAAAGAAAAAGAAATGAAAACTTTAGTTACAAGTTCATCCACACACCATTAGTGTTAAGATAAACTGGAAAATGCTGAAAGTATGCTGTAGGATTTGTCAGGAAAAACAGAACAGTGCTGTCCAGCAGCATCACGGTATCTCTAGTGTTTGTCTTCTGAAAATCATCATGTCATAATTTGATAACTTCACAGCATCCAGAACTGTGGAAATAATTCAGGGTGTTAAAATTGCTAATAAAACATTTTCGAATTCATGATGTGACTTTTTTTGTGATATTTAAGAAATCAGTATGGATCTTCTTTAAAATTTTGATAAAGGCAGCAAGTAAACATCATCCCCACAAGCTGAAAGAGAAGGGACACAAGGAACTTGTTAGTTACACACTGCACACAGAGACAACCAGTGTTTACACTTCAGCTGCTGGTATTTTGCACATTAAAAGACATGTCCATATCTACAGTATTTTGCTAAGTGGGTAGGGTTTTACCTGGAGAAATGCAATCCCAATGCCCACTGCACCGAGAATATACAACTGACTCAAGATGAAATCCTCTAATTTCATGATGCAGCCTCCCTGAAAGAACAGAGCGAGGGAAAGACATTATTGCCATAATTCATCATTAGGCCAGAGCCAAATGGACACATCTACCCACCTCCACATTGTAGATATTTGAGGGATGGTCCCTTCGGCCGCAGAGGTCAGTGGGAGTTTTACAGCAGCTATCAGGAACGAGCCGCGCATTATCTGCAGCCTGGATCCACACGCTGTCTGTCCAGTCTGAGAAGTTGTTGCTGCCACAACACTTAAACTGTGAAAGGAGGAACATGGAAAATCAAAAAAGATGAGACTCTGAAATCACTGAAGCAGTGCTGCTGTGTATCACTTCCACACCTCCTGCTGAAGCTTGTCCACAGCCTGTGTGACGCTCTCCTCCCCAGGCTGCTGGTATTTCTGCTGCATGGTCACCTTCAGGTTCTGTCTGAGCTCCTCATCCAGCTGTGAGACAGGAAAAGCATTTTAGTGATTGCTCAGGATGGGGGGGGGGGGGGGGGGGGGGGGGATCTGTCACCATCAATAAAAATAGCCCCTTGTCAAGTTTCCCCTCCCCTTTAACATTCCACTGTACCTGTGCAATAACTCAAAATATATGAGCAAAGATCCTCTGACCCCCTACTCCCTGTTTCATGAGCATTCTTTAAATTGATTTGCAAACATAAATAGTTTTTGCCTCCTGACTGACAAAGTGCAAAGAGTGAAAATGAACCATCAGATATCAACCTGTTAGAGAAACAGTTTGATAGAAAATGGAAACAGGTGGCAGCAGATTACCTGGTAGCAGAAAGGGAAACACTGGAGCCAGAAAAGAGGGGGAAGAAAGAGAGGTGTGAGAAGGATGGAAAAACAGGACAAATGAAGAACAGGCGATCTCACAACAGAGAGAGCAGCAACTGAAGCATTTCATGGTGTTGTACAAATGTTTGACATGATGGAGGAAAAGGAAAGGTGTTTGAAATCACATAAAGGGAAAGTGGAATGACAAAACTTCACACACAAGCAGAAAGAAAGTAAATGTCAGATTTGTAATTGCTGCAGTGAGAAAAAAAGGAAAAGGAAGCTAATAAACAAAAATATGAAAAAGTACACAAAGTACAAACACTTCACCTCTTGGTAGTTTATGTAGGCCAGCACACCCGCAATGATTTCCAGCAGGAATATACAAAGCAACAAGATCAAATACTGTAGAAAAGAGACAGGAAATAAACAAGAACACAGCTTTAAATAAACTTAAAGTGGAAAATATAAATTCCAGCATTTTTCAGATAGTGCTTCACTATATTTCTGTGCTAAAATATGACTTTAAATGTGACTTTACTTATGACACCAGCTTTGAAACTATCTGTGCATGACTCATAAACAAAAAAAAGTTCTGCTCCAGAGAATAGCTGATCTAACTGTGGGAAAGGAAGTTATTCATTACAAAGGTTGTGGCAAATATGGAAACAGACATAGTGTGACAGAGCTTGTGCAGTACTGCTTCAGTGCTATATCCCCTCGCTGCGTCTGTCTGACTCTCTCACACCCTCTTCAGTCCAAGCAGCCGCTTGTGATGCCCGTCATTCCTCTGGCATGAGCCATGCTCTAAATCTAAACTCTTAAAGACACACTCTGCGTGACTTTGTCTGTTATTTCTGACACTCATGCCCGTCTGACATAATGACGGAACTGAACACAGGCAGACGAGACAGAAGGTCACCAAGGATTAACTTTCAATACACATAGACTGAGACTGGCTTGTGGTGTGTATAAACAGGAACTTAAAGAGTCTCTTCTTGGTTTCTGATTCCACATGATTAAATGGGGTTAACGCTTTGGTGGCGTGGGGTGAATGAAACAACTAATATCTTAATGGAACATTTCTCTATTGTAGGGTAATGTTTTGTGGGACTGATCCACCTCACCACAATCAAAAGACTCTTCATCTCCTTCAGAGTGGCACAGCATCCGATTATCCCGGTCACTATCACGATGACCCCGGCAGCAATCAGGATGTAAGCTGAGGCTGAGTAAAAGCCGGAGTTCAGTAAACTGATGTAGTCGCTCTTCTCCACCAGAGTCCAAACTCCCACCGCCAGCACAGCTCCTCCTGCCAGCTGAGAAGAACACACCGTTTATCAGCTTCAACTCAAACCAGATGCTCCTGTCAGGAATGTGCCACATCACTTTTAGCAGATATAAATTAAATTCTAAAAATGTGAGGGTGGTGCAGAGGAGGCAATGCCTCATTATTTCACTGCGAGCCTCAAGAGACCTGCAGCTAAATTTGTTTTTGTTATCTGATGCACATAAATCACAGTTTCATATCTGAGTCCACACTTGGTGGAAATGCACCATGGGAAGTGAGTAGGTTATATTTGAACTGATGCAGTCTATCGTTAAAGCATAAAGGAAAGTTAAGAAAAAAAAAACAAAGAAAGTGAAAATAAACTGTTGGATTGTCTCTGAAGTGCAGAGTGGAGTATTTTTTTCTTGGCTCCACATTAAGTATTATGATTACTGAAAAAATTGAAAACACTAAATGATACTGCAAATGTAGCTCATAGGGACTATATGGAGCATAATATACATTCTGTTTTGCTATGTAAGCTGTGTAAGGAATGTGTTTTTTGTGACAGAGAGAAACAGGATAAATCGTGTCAGCTGAGCAGTGTTTCATAAAATCAAAGTATTATTAATATATGTGGCATCTGAAGCAAAGCATGAAATGAATGCTCTATGTAAAAGTTAATTATTACCATTAATGTTATTAATAATTATCACAATATCCAACAGAGGCTTTAACAGAGGGTTTTATTGTCATTTCCTTGTTGACTTACCCAGAAAAGAATATTGAAGAGAAAAAGTAGATATTTCAGACAAATTGTGCCACAGGTGTGAGTTTTGTCTGCTTGAGCTTCCATTCTGAAATAATAATAAAAAAAAACCCTGACATGTTAGTACACTGTGAACTGATGCACAAACCCAGAAAAAGACATCACAAAATGAAAAACTTCTGGAGAAGATCAGATTGCAGTTGAATCTCTCCGTAGAGAATGAACACAAGATGCTCAGAGAGCAGGTCATACCCTCCCACGCTGCTCTCATGCTATACTTGAGATTACTATCACACATCTTTCTGTTACTACACTTGCATGACTGCACACTAAATCCTATTAGTGCTATATCTGATTGAGACTGGTCTGTTGTGGTACAGACACATATAAGAGTTTCCTCTTTCAGTCTGCTTTGGTTCCACCTTTGGTGTGAAAAGGTGATTTACAAGGTGGAATTTGAACATAACTACAGTATATATATATATATATATATATATATATATGCTTTTCTCCCAACATGTTGTCATTTTTAAGGTTTTAAATGCATTGACTTTGAATTACATCAAACAGTGATCCAACAATAAAATGTGGCGCCTGTCCAACTTGCAAAAAATTGATATAACGTAATGGAAAGAGCTCACTGGTGAAATCAAATATGTTGTGGGGAAAACATACTTAACAACTTGTGTCACATGTCATCCAGCAGATATATATGTCCCTCATCCCAGTAACATAACCTGATCTTTTTACATGATATACTGCTGACTTTTAACTATTTACATAATGATTTAGTTAAAGTCTGTGTTTGCCCCAACCTGAACTCAACTTTCTGCTGCTTCTACTCTAAGAAAAGTTGTGACTCGGAGCATCATGAGAGATGGTGACTTTAAATTCTTTGTATTAGCAGAGCTCTCTCTTTATAAAGAAATAAACAAAGTAAAGTGTGAAGAGACGATAGATAAACAATAACAAATCCAATAAAAACAAACTCATAAAAATATGCTTTTTTTTAGCCCCAAGACAAAATACTTTGTGTGAATGTGGTTGTCAGGCAATGCACAATCCTCTAATGGTCATATTCAGAGTTATTTTTAACTCATTGTGTCATGGAAAAACTGCTCTGCCTTTCCGCTGAGACCAAAATACTCCTACCTGATTTTAGACGGTGGGCCCTGAAGGATGTAGATTATCGGGGTAACGTCTTCCCAGCTCCCACTAACCCCAGTGTCAACGTGCTGCTGTCTTTGAAGGTTAACTGCAACAGTGTAACTTCTCAGTTGACACCCAGACCCGAGCCTCCCACCCAAGCGTCTGAGCGTCTGTCCTCTTTTGGCTCAACAGGCAGCTCGCCCCTTCACAAGCTATATGGAGTACGTGTCTGCCCCCAGCTGGTTTCTCATGCATATGAGCTTTTTTGGCACTAAAAACAAACATGTAGCCATGCAAAGATGTAAAAAAAAAAGAAAAAAAAAAAAAGACTATAACAACAGAGGATTCATCAAAAATATCTTTTACTGGAAGAATTACAAAGATACAATATGTGCAAACCTCACAGATACTGTTCAGTAAACTTGTTCACAGAAAAATTGTACTTTTTCACCTCGGGACAGCAGGAAAATGTAACACCACTGAACCTATGGTGTGGACACCTCAGAGTCCTCTTCAGTTTACGTACAGCAGCTTCTTTTAGACGTATTCTCCGTCAGCTGAAGTGCATCTATGCACTGTCGATCATGCTGGGCAACCAACATCCTAAAATTAAGAAAATGATGCAGTAAAATCATTGGGCAGCAGAAACCACAATATTTGTGAATAAAAATTTTGCAGTTTACACCACTGCTCCTACTGCCTGGTGTCCTCTCAGGTTTATGACTGAGAGAAACTATCATGTACATCCCATTTATATCGATACCAGTAGACTAAATATGAGTAAATCATCGAGCAAGAACATGATGGTTCCAGATGCATAAATGTTATGCACCGTAGACTGTGGGAAATTATGATCCACACTAAAACTGCAAACTGAAGCCTTAAAAATAACCATATAGTTGAATTAACATCTCTCTGCAACACCTACAACAAAAACTACTAAAAGTGAATTCATTATAACTGTCATGAAGGTAGGGTTTATTGTTGGACTATTGTATTAGACTGCATAAGTTTAGTTGGATTTACAGTGTAAACTGGCAGCTGATTGTGGCTACAGTGATGTATACAATGACAGACTTTGTGTGATAACAAAATGTAAAGAAATACACTGCCATACCCAGCCAGGTCAGTCATCAGCTCCTCCATGTTAAATCCGGTCTTGGCGCTGCACTCGTAAAACAAAGCTTGGTGCTGCTGTGTAAACCAGAAAACAACATTTTATTTCATTTATCTCAAAAGTTATTTTTCTCACCCTGCAGAGACCTTACGAGAAGAATCAGTGAAGAAAGTTGTTTGAATATTCAAATGCACCTCACCTCCGCCAACCTCTGCCCCTCCAGTGTCGTCACTTTTCTGCCGTGTCCGTCTGCCAGGTCCAGCTTGTTCCCCAGCAGCATTAACGCAGCACCTTCACACATCTTCTCCTGGGATAGACACAGAACAGGTTACAGGACATATTTTTTATGTATTAGTGTTAAAAACTGAGGTAAACCTACAAAAATAAGCAGTACTGAAATGACTACATCACTCAGATCACTCAGTTGACATTTCTGTTTACTGAGATTCCTGTTGTACTGTCAATAACCTGGATGTGTATTCAAATTTGGGTAAACTGTTTTGCATGTTGGTACATCCAACCATCCACAACGTCACCACCTGCTCACCTTCACAGAGTCCACCCATCCCCTCACCGCCGTGAAGGAGGAAGACTGAGTTATGTCATACATGGCGAGGATGCCGTCGGCCTTTCGGTAGTACTGCTCAGTGATGCTGCGAAACCTGAACAAGGAATCAGTCAAAGGAATAAGAAATATTAACACACAAAAAGAAGAATTATTATATGATATGGCTGGTACAACATGAGAATAAGCTGTGTTATATCTGACCTCTCCTGTCCTGCAGTGTCCCAGAGCTGCATGGTGATGGTGGTGGAGCCCAGAATTAAAGTCTTCATCTGGAAATCTATACCTAAAAACAACACAGGGCCCTGGTTTCACATTGAACTCGTATTTATACACAGAGGAGCAAGTTAATCATTGAGGAAGAGAGATAAAAATCTTACCGACAGTAGCACTCATTTTTCTGTAGAAGCGTCCTGAGCAGTAATGCTGGATGAAGGAGCTCTTGCCCACACCTGAGTTACCCAAGAATACCACCTTGAACACTCGCTGAGGACTGACAGTTTTGCTCTAAAATTCGGGTAAAAGGCCAAACTTAACAATCTGATTTAAATATGTTATTTATTGAAGAGGGAGCAGCCAAAACATTATCTTTATCATTATTGCTCTCTTTTGCTGCTGCTAACTTTGTGGTAAAACGGAAAGTTTAAGGATAAAACTTTCCCTACCTGAGTTTGAGTCTGTTCAACATTTTCACACCTGACTCTATGTGACGGTTGGTGTTTCTTGGGCGCTTTTGTCACCTCTTTGTCTTTGTCTTGCTCCAACTCATCAGATGAGCTCAGCTGTCTTCAGAATCAATGAATACACAAAAATTAGTGTCTTCCTTGGGCAATGTTACTTACTGCAGCAAAGATGATGAATGTTAGTATCAGATGCAGTTGGTCATACAAACCTTTTCAGTGGCTTGTCTTGCAGTAAGTAGTTACCTATGACTGACCCTTTCTTCTGCAAAGTCTTTCTGACATTTGGATTCTAAAAAAGGTTTTTTGTGGAAAGTGAAGCAGAAGAAAATGAGCAGCATTAAGATTTCTATCATCTTAAATAGATATTTATATTTTTGTTTCACGCAGGCAGATTATTTAGTCCATTTAAAAAGCCAGGATTCAGTCCAATAGGGAAATTTATTCTGCTACAAAGTAGTTTAACATCATAATTATTTAGCAGCAATACACTTACTTGGAAAAAATATAGGCAATAACCAACAGATGTTCATTGTGTTATAGTTAGAACAGTTTTTTGAATTAATGTTTTTTGTCTGTTGTCAGATTATTTGTTCAGAAACCTAAATACTTGATTATGAAAGACTCATGGAAGCTCAAATTCAAATATATGTAATTAACAGCTTAGCACTTGGAACTGTGATAAATAAGAGGGTTTTATTAGTTTGGTAAATACTGACCCACTTTAGTTCACCTGCATAAATAGTACAAATATATACAGTATCATTATTATACATATATAACAGTCTTTCCTTCGCTGTGTCCTTGACACAGAACAGAATAAATGTCTTTTCAACAAACATCCTTCACTTCACTAAGAAAAAACTCAACTTTGCTGACAGGCAAAACTCCTTAACAGTGTCAGTGACATTAACACGAGTTCAGTTAATAACCAAACAATAACAGCTGTCCATATGAATAATCATTGTCCAGAGGATGGAATAAAGCATGAAGCCTTTCCAGGACTTAGCTTAGGGTGGATAAATCTGCTGTGTCCACGGGGTACAAAGGTTTTCACTGAGGTAATAAGTTAATGGCAGAGTAGGAGGGACAGAGTCTCTGTGACTAACCCTCTTCTGAGACTGCTGGGCATCTTTCTCATCTCGCAGCCTTTTGTTCATATCCCTGACACAAAGAGAGAAAATCGGTTAGAAGCATTCTCACACTGACTGATCCATGTTTTGAGTAGTGACTGGTGAAATCAGATGAAGACATGGAGAGCACACACTGAAATTACATGAACTTAGACTTACCTCAACAGCTCCAGTTGTCTCAAGAGGCTATCCTTCTCTTTTTGCATGTTCCTTGACACCTTCATCACGTTTCTACAGTGCAGAAAACAAAATACTGTTTCGATATTTTTGTTATTGTAAATACACCTCATAAAATAAGACCAAAACCAACAATAAAGTGCTGATTATGTAAGAGAAGCCTGATATATATTATTACTTGTTGTGCTGAAAACACATCAGTGACCTGCACTGTGTCCCTTAGTTACAATTTACATGGGCACAGTTGTTTATTTGATAAGTCCAACCCAGCAATAAATACTCACTACCCATGACAGGAAAAAGTCCCAGACAAAAGCACTATTTACTTCTAATAATCACAGTGCTCAGCTGTTTTAAGTTATTATTTAACAACCCTTTTAAAAAAGTGAAACCTATATGTTTGTGAGCTATTTTTAAAGATTTATGTCTTCAGTGGAAACAAATGAGCTGATCCACCAACAGGGTGGGGAAATCAGAGAGTACAGAGAGACGTTTGTTGGTTTTGATTCATTCATGCTGTTTGTTGAAGAACAAACAAACCCCTGGTGTTGTTGAAAATATCATCAGATCATCTGCCAGGGACCTAAGAGTCATTTTTACGCTCAACTGAAGAACAAAGAATTGTTTACAGTAATCTTATTTTCCTCAGTGTTTTTAAACTTGTCTGACATGCAAAGGTTAGGCATGTTTTTAGTTATTCTCACATTGGCTATGGTGACTTTTTTCTGGTCTTAATTTGAAAACTTTCACTGCCAGCAGCCAGTTTGACTGGAACTAAAAAAGAGAGCTCATATGACTCCCATGTGTTTATTGCTGTGTTTTTGCAGACAAGAATTTTCCTCCCTTTTCAGGAAGTGCTACTGAAATAAAATGCTCATCATTATTATAAATGGTTCAAACAAATTTCAGCCATACGACAAAGAGAGACAGTGGTTTCATGATTGGATCTTATTCTCAGGACACTGAGGCCTCACCTCTGTCTGGCCATTTGTTCCTGTGCAGCACTGAGCTGCAGCAGGCTGAGCTGACCCAGAGCAGCCTGCAGCTGCTCTCTGCTGCTCTCCACCTGGTCCTGTAACTGGATGTTGAGGCTGTGCAGCTGCTGGTTCTGCTCCTTGATGTTTGCCTGCTCACAGCTCAGCTGCCAGATTTTGGTCTCCAGCTTAGGACAAAGACAGGTCCTGTTGATTCACTCATTAAACACTGGCACTCTTCAGACATAACATTAGTGCCACTGAGACACCTACCTCTTTCTGTTTGGTCATTGTATTCTCCAGCTCTTGCTCCCGCATCTTCAGCTCCACCTCAAGTTGTTGCCCTCTTTGCTTCTGTTTAATACTGTCCTTGATTTCACAATAAATTCATTAAATGCTATTATGACGAGCACTCTTGTTAAAGGGCACAAATGTTGGACTAAATAGCACTCAACTGTACCTCAGCCAGGTGTTTCTGTCTGTCCTCTTTGAGCTGATTTTCCATTTCTTCATATATGGACCGAACAACCTGATCATGTTCGCTCTCTCGTCTAAAACAAAAAAAAAATTAAATTAATGAGTGACTAAAAAAACCTCACAGTCTGAACACTAAATTTGGTAGTGTTCACGTATATTGTGATCAGTGTGTAGAAGACAGGTGGAGGAGGTTGGGGACCTGCGTAAAGCTTGTTCCAGACTGTCTCTCTCTCTGATGGAGTCCTGTAAATGGTTCACAGCGTGGACCAGGACAGCCTCCAGGACACTCAGCAGCTCTGGTCTGTCTCTCTGGAGCTCACACCACAGAGTGCAGAGCTCCTCCTGACTGACACACAACACAACACAGTTTAAACACTGAGGATGTCTAACCTTAACATCACTCACTTACGTTACATACAAGCTTCTGGGTTTAAATGACAAACTGTAAATACAATATGAACATCAAGAGCATCACCTGCACAAAGTAGGAATCCTTTACAACTTATCCTGCTCAAAGATTTACTTTGTTTCTTAAAAAAAAAAAAGTAACTTCACATTTTTTGTTTAAGAGAGGAGAATACAGATACACACAAGTATCTATGTTAGAATATATGTGAGAAGAAGATGTAGAACATATGAAAGACCTTGTACATACAAAGTTGTATAAGGACAAAGGATAAGTTGCCATGGATTAAGCTAAAATAAAAAACCATTCAGCAGTTAAATACTGTCATATGAAGCTGTTAGAACACCACACTGTTGTTTGCTGTAACAGAAGATATTTTCCCAGCACATTTACAGTTTTGTCTTTTTGATAAAGAATAAAGAAATACAGAGTAAAGAAGAAGAAATAAACAATAAAGAAAATATCTTAAAGCTGCAACTAGGGACAAGCAGTGCACTGCATTAGATAACTGTTGTGTAATTCTCTATGTATATTGCATCTGTCCATATGACATAAACATTAAATAAAATAAATAACAGTTATTTTCATTATTGATTCATGTGTTGATTACTTCCTAGATGAATCAAACAATAATTGAATCCATAAAATGTCAGAAAATGTCCGGAAGAAAAACAGAAAATATTCACACTGGAAAAGCTGATACCAGATAAATTTGGCATTTAATTGATTAACTGATTGCTAATTGTAAAGTAAACAATGCCTATTGATTTTCTGTCAATCAGCAAATAGAGTAAGCAACTAATTGCTGTAAAATATTATTTTCTCTATTCACTTATTAATTCAACAGTTACCTAACATGTCCCACTCACACATATATGACAGATACGTGTTGTGTGTGTTAAATGGGCAAAATATGGTTATAAGTAGTACATAAACCCTTTTATGAAGTTTTTTTAGAAAGATATGGCCATCCTTGTGTTAATATTTGAAGATATAGGTGGTACACTTTTGCTCACAGTCTAGAAGCTATTAGAATAATTAACAGTCTCAATGAGCTTAATGACAAAACATCGATCTTACTCTTTAAAAAGTTTGTCAGCACCCAGCTCCAGCAGTATGTTTACAAATCTGACTGCAGCGGCATCCTGGGACCAGTCCATCTGGTCCATATCCTCGTCTGCTTCGTCTTGACTCAGCTCAGTCGTGTCCTCAAGTCCCACCAACTCACCTGCAACACAGATGAAGAGGGGCACAGAGGAATTAGTTTAAACTGTATGAGAGATGTTTTTGGATGTGACGGTAGATTGTGGTCTAAAATCATTCAAAACACTACACTCACCAAGTCCTTTGCTGAACTCAATAGGAGTAAGGAATCCATTGCTCTCTCTGTCCAGACTCTCAAACACTGTCTCCAGCTGTTCTGGGGACAGCGGCAGCTCCCCTTGTAGCCTCTGACCCAAAGAAGATAGAAAGTTAAAGTCTGTACAATCAGCCTGAAAGTTGTTATTCTACCACACTAAATGCTCACTTGCATATCCCGCTTTGTGATGAACCCTTTCCCCTCTTTGTCACACAGTACAAACAGCTCCTTGGCCTTGCCCATGGTCTCTGCCTGTGGGCTTCCTGGCACCATCTCTCTGGGTGAAGCCAGCGGACTACGTCCCCAGCCCGGCCTGGGGCTCCCAGCTGGCAGGCCCCGCGGTCTGGGACTCACCGGTATGGCCTCACCACTGCCTTCGCCCACCAGCACTTCAGCATCATTCAGCCACGTAGACATTACTGCGCAAGGGAAAATGGATATGGGTAGGGAGGTGGTGTACGTGTTTATCAATCAGTCAATCAACAGCAACGTAATCAGGCAGCTATACTGATAATCAATTAATTGTTTCAGTCCTTTTTCAACAAAAAATAGTGAAAGAAATGCTAATTATACTCCAATTCCACCTTCTCAAATGAGAGAGTTTCCTGCTTTTCTTTGTCATATATCATCATAAGTAGAATAACTTTGGTTTTGTACTTTTGGCCCGACAAAAGAAGATATTTCAAGATGTCACTTTGGACTAAAAGAAATAACCAGCAAATGAATTTGTAATGAAAATGCTTGTTAGTTATAGCTCAAGTGAGAAGTATCTCCTTATTTCAACAGTGTTAAAGTTATTTATCGCTGCAACCTTCCTGTCTGAAGCATAATCAAAGACATTTAATGTAATGTAATGTAATGACATTTTGGGTCTTCTCTCTCTGTGCTCCATGATAATGTGAGAAGCTGGCCCTACAGGTCCTCCCTTGTCAAACATGAGGTGAACAAACTAAGCTGTGACTGTGCACATAATCTCCAGCTGCTGTGATCAGGTGGTGGGCATGACTACACTCAGTGAGATTTTATTACTGTATGAGGAATCCTACATGAGGGAAATTATTTTACACATTTCTATCCAAAATGTCAATATTCCAAGGAAACTATGACACAGATGCTTGGCTTCACACAGCAAAGCCAGTTTTCCCTCACTGTTTATTTAGATGAGGAAAACTTAAATAAATGCTGTGCTGCCAACTGTGCACCAGGATGTGTTGAGGGTAAAAAAACAGGATGGTGTCATGTGAGAAGAGCTACTGTGTACTCGAAGGAGAGGGTGGATAGCTACAGGAGAAGAGATGCAAATAAAACATTTGCAGTCATTTGCATCGTCAGAATTACAAACCAATTTTACTCTCAGGAACTATGTGGAAAATATGCCTCAGTATCTCAGTGACACTCATAAAACTGTGATTTATGAGAAATAAAAGTGACAATCAGTCTTCAGATTAGATAGTATCTCTATTACACAGGAGAAAAATGTCAGCATAAATCATAAATAATTTCATTCTAATAGAGTTAGAAATGTTTCAAAATCGACACAGAAGAAAGATATCTCTGGAGCTCATCAGGTTAAAGTGCAATCTCAATTGAAATCTGCTTCAGTATTAGAGGGAATATTGCCTCTCCTCCCTATCTTTCCAGCCGTGCTATCTATGAAGGCATAAAATCTACACAGTATGCACTGATAAAGGCAGATGATCTACAAAGCTCTCAAAACTTCCCTAAAATACAGAGATACGCAGGTTTTCCAGATAAGAAACTCAAGTAAACATTATATGTTAAGGATTTTGTATGTCAAACCAGACTCTTACTTAGCCAGCAGCCACGCCAAAGGTCAAATAAACTTAAACACACCTTTAAACACCCTATTTAGCAAGGTCGGTGTGTGTGGTGCAAGGTGGAGTTGCTATCACATTCAGGGAAAGTTAAAGTTACTATAGAGTTTACAACTTGTTGTAGGCTACAAAACTGTCAGTCAGGCTTAAAAGGTCTTACACTTTCTGTGATAAATGTCAGCGTGAAACCACACTCAGTCTGACTGTGTGGATTACATTAGAACATATGTTGCTTTAAAACACACTGACAGCTTTCTTAATAAAACACCAAGATAAACAGATAGTGTGGTTGTGAAACGCTGATTACAGTTTGCGACTGTAGCCAACCTAAGGTTTCAATAAAACGCAACAATTACTGACATGAATTATATACGACCAGCTGTGGAGCAATTTTGCTAAACAGAGGAAACTAAAACCAACAGTATGAAGCAATGTGCATATATTAGAAGAGCCCCCAAACAGTTGGCTGTTAATCTACCACAGCGGAAAGAGAATGAACATAAACGCTGTCTTCTTAGCTCTAAATGACTGACATTGCTGTATTTTATATCAGTTCGGCGAAGTTGTAGAAACTTTGATTACTTACCCACCGTGTACTGGACGCAGGTGTCCGCTACCTTTGATCACCTCACAGTAACTCAGACAAATACTGAGTTCAGCCGCTGGGTGGCAGTGAAAGCCGTGAGTTATTGACCTTTTTACCGTAATGTTTAGTGTAGACCGCGAACAAAGGGCACTCACTCTACTCCTTTAACCTCCTAATTGGCAGCAAAATTGATGTTGGGCCTCTGTTAAACCCCACCATAGATGAGAGTTTCATTCCCCAGAAACCAACCAGTGTTCTAGAGCTGACATGATTAGTTGATTAATCAATCATAGAATGAAAGAAACTAAATTGGCAACAGGCAGCATAAATGTCCCAGTTTTCTATTCATTTGTTCATTCCACCTGTATTTATACAGGGAGGTACATTGAAAGCAGTTTCACTCTTGTTAGCATGGACGCCCTGTGTACAGAGGACAGCAGATAAGAGTTGAGGATAAAATGGTAAACGGATAAGAGCTAATAGTAATGCATATATTTGAACAGATAGAATAAAGCCAGGTTAACCTTAGGATATATGCTTCACTCAGATGTGTCCATCGAGTCTATGATAGTAAACTCTGACATTTATATACTGATTAATTTTTAAAGAAAATAATTGTCAAACCAACTGATCAGTTGATAATGAAAATAAATGGCCTGGAGACCCTGGATAGTTTCCCACTGCCTGATTAGTAGTCCAGCCAACCCCCCCATTTTCATTATTCCCATTTTCACACCGCAGCTACCTTTAGTAGTATTTAGAAAATAGCCAACTAGTATATCTACAATATACGCGGTAATTTACCTCTATTTAGGGTAACATTATTTTCGAGGAATCGCTTGAGGACCTATACATCAGTTATTACGGTAAGAAGTAGCGTTACCATGGAATTTACGGAAATACATACGTTACCACTAAAAGCCAACGGCGGATGCGCACAGTAGGTAGCATTGTTTGCCGATAAAAGTAGGAATATAATACAATTTCCTGGTTCATCCTGTCTCAGTGTGACTTATTTCGATTCCTCACGCGTTCTTTGGTAAGTGAATGTCGGTTAAATTGTATTTGTGAAGCCCGCTTATATAACGGTAAGCACTCAAACAATGTTGTGGTGGGTAATGTTAACGTAGAGAACGTGTCTGGAGGGAGCTCCTGGAAGTTAAAATCTCAGCTGTGCCACTGCCAACCGAGGGTTTTGTTGTGGAAATAAGTCAGTAGTAACTCTATTATCCGTCTCCAAGATTATCTGCAGGCAGGACTACATAACGATAGGCTACCGTCATAGGAAGATTAGATGCGTAAAAAGAAAGAAAGGGAGAGTAACTCCATAACAACAAAACGAGTTTGGTGGTGCCCGTGTAAGTAAAATTAATCTGTAATCCCAGCGTTTATCTTTCCACGCTTGCCTGTGTAACAACCTTGGCATGTTTACCGTTACGTTAGTAGTATAGTTACGTTTACTGCTAATTTAGCTGAGACAGACGACTAGTTACATCAACTAGAGATTGCTAGCTCGAGAGTAAAGATAAGAGACAACGTTGCGGCTCTGAAAACGCAGTCGAGGTATAAAAATGATTTCTTTTTCTATCTAAATATACAACCAAGGTCTCTGTTGTTTCACAGCTTTTCTGTTCTTCCTCGCAGGTAACGATGCAGCAGAAGAGACTTTCCACTGCAAAGATGTCAACATGCAGCATGTGAAAAGGTCAAACATATTTCTTCTGCTATCCTGGGCTGTCCGCAGTCATCACAGAGATACTTTCTCCCTGAGGACAACAAACAGCATGTTTCTTAAAAGAGGAACTGTCTTGAGTAAATAATACACAAAGCAACGGGGCATTTATGGAAAAAGCCACCATTTTCTGACTATGTTAAAGGACAAGTTTTGACTGTCTGCTTCTAGACCTCTGCAGTATTTTTGAATTTTAGTATGTAGGAGTGACTGCCGACCAAATAAACTGGTCACCATCAAGTACCTGCATTTTGGATTTATAGAGAAAAACAGCCAGGAGAGAGGAGGAAAATAGACTGTGAAGCTTGGTGGTTGTCGGGATCAGGCTCCTGAAGATGCTTCAGACTGGCAACTACTCACTGGTGCTGCTGATCCAGCTGACACTGTTGGCCTATGACCTCTTCGTCAACTCCTTCAGTGAACTTCTGAGGGGAGCGCCTGTCATCCAGCTAGTGCTTTTCATGTAAGTCACTGAACTCCATGCTGAAAAGACCAGTCAGTTTATAAGTCAGTCATTAGTCCATCAACTGGAAATAAATCGAATCCATCTGATTAATTTTTTCTAAAATACGTTATTGTCATTATCAAGTAAAAATACCAAACAACACTGTAGTTACATTTTCAGAGTGCAGAACACTTCTCTTATTATTCTTAATAATTTATAAAAGAAATGACAAACTGATTGATTACAGATCCAATAGATTAATCAGCAATGAAATGATAGTTAATTGTGACTTCTAACCTTAAATATATTTAGTTCTGGGCTAAAACGTAATATGTTTTAAGGCTGGAAATAGTAGTAATTGATGATTAATGAACTAACAGGCTAATTTAAGAGATATCTAATATTCAGATTTATTTTCCTTATAGAAACTCATTACATCGTCTTTTTTGGAGGTTACAAGAACAACCATGTCTTATCTTTGTGGTTTGTCATCCTTGAGGATGTAAATGGAAGTTAATTTGCTCTCCTGCTCACTCTGCTGCTAATACTTCAAGGCCAACCAATTATATCCAATTTCTGTCACCAGTGTGCATTTGTGAAAAATAATGAGGCAGCACTTCTTTGTGACTGAATTTTTTTTCAATGTCTCGTCTTCATTCAATAGCCAGTCCATTTGGCAGCAGTTAAAACTAACACAGGCTACTGTGCCTTCATTTGAGAGAACAAGTCCTATCCTTTTGATTAAGTACAGAGTTTTGGCTTCATCAGTATTGGACTTTTAAAAATTACTAAATGGCCTAGTGAGTGAATGAAGCCTTGTCATAACCAGAGCTCCTTAATTTCTGCGAGTGGTGGGTTTCTCATGAAGGGCCTTTGCTGAAAAAAACACTAAAAAAGCACAGTATCTTTCTCTCTGACATGGTCACGAATACTTTGATGACATTTTGCTGTATGGATAAGTAATTTAAGACACACACTGTTCACTCCATCAGAAACCATTATTAAAAAATAAACCAGTACAATCTGTGTCTACAGAATCCAGGACATCGCCATCCTGTTCAACGTGATCATCATCCTGTTGATGATGTTCAACACCTACGTGTTCCAGGTCGGCCTGGTGTCTCTGCTCCTGGAGAGATTCAGGGCTCTGCTGATGTTCTCCGCCCTTTACCTGACCCTCAGCATCTGCCTCCACTGCTGGGTGTTGGTACGCTCCGTCACACCATCGCTGACAGCTGCATGTCAACCCTGCACTAAAACTTAAAACCAAAACATTTTAACATGTTGTATTTTATATAAACTGTACCTTACAAGAATTTTCTTTTTTTTTTTTTTTTTAGAACCTTAGATGGCTTGAATCAAACCGTTTTGTTTGGACAGATGGTCTTGAAGCTCTTTTTGTTTTCCAGAGAACAGGTAATCGGTGGATTAATTCAGTGGTACATTTTCCATCACAACTAATCAATTTTCTGTCTGTCGTCCCTGAGTAACTGTTCTTCTCTCTGTCAACAGCGGCAGTGTTGTATTACTACTTATACAAACGTACAGCCGAGTACATGGGAGACCCGCGGCTGTACGAGGACTCTCTGTGGCTGCGTGACGCCTTCGCCAGATCTCGTCAGTGAAGAAGGGACATTTATGAGAGAGGATTAAAAAGATCTGCCAAGAAAGCCCCCCCCCCTCCGCTGACATTGTAACACTGAGCATCATCATTAGCTATTCTGTATTTTGGACGATTTTCTATTATTTTTTTCAGATTTGACACATTATTAAGCACATAGAACAAAACACGCTGTACACTGATGGAACTCACTAACAGGTAAAGAGGATGAAGCGAAGTCTCGACCACAGTTTGTGTTTGCTGGCTCTTTGTAGCCGAGCGGGCAGCCGGTTAAATGGTTTACAGTGGCAGGTAAGCCAACCATGGCATGTGTAGTATTGTATTAATCAGGATTGAGTCTGTTAATCTATGTGGCCTTGTAAATCAATTTGAGTTGCAGACAGAGTGCAACACATTGAAAGAATGTTTAGGAAAGCTCTGTTCAGGTATTGCCTCCCACGGCATGTTTATGTTTTAATGTAGAATAATTTGTAGAACTACATGTAGTAATAGTTTTGCTGGAAAAGTTTTGGTATTCCCCTGCAAAAGAAGAAACCAGGTGGTTTATTTTGCCTTATGTAAGATTAGTATGTGCTGTTTACATGATTAATATTTTAATAAGCCAATTTTCATGTGAATCCTGCTGTCTTTGTGTGGGGATCTTTGAATTGTGTTCCCGCTGTTTTTATTAAATAATCCTTCTCTAATCCTGGTGTAATCCGTCATCACTAAGGCAGCCAGTATTATCCTGGAGACAAGGTGAAACAGACTGCTCTATTTTTAACACAAAGATTAATCAGGGATTGAGGTTTTAGGTGCCACTAGTGAAACACACCATAAATAGTCTTCAGTGTGTCAAAATAACCTTCTTTTCTGAAGCAGCCAGTGGGTTAAGTTGCACTGGTCTGGTCTCAGTAAAACATTTTATATAAGTGTTAAAATCTATGACATAATGAGAACCACAGATTATTGCAGCTAAACAAAGAAAGACACCAAAAGTTGTACAAATCCCCCTTTACTTGTGAAAACAAAACCAGAGTCCATATGATCCCAAAATATTGTCAGTGCAGTCCAATTAAATCCAAATCCAGTTCATGTTGTGTGTGATGTCCTTCGTTCCACTGGAATGTGTCATGTTATGTTATGTTAAGTCAGTCACCCGAAACTGAAAAACAAAAACAACGGGGAGGGGGGAGCGCGGTTAAAAACTACAAAACTGTTTCCATGATTAAAAGTAAACGTCATTAGACTTAAATGATGTTTTAAATGTACCTTCATACATAGATGCCGACCCAGAGTAGCAAGAACAGCACACCAAAGCCCATAAAAAGTGAAGCCACAAGGGAAATCAGCAGCTCCTTGTAGACGTCCCTGGTGTATTTTGTTGACGTCACCTCATAGCTGATGAAAAGTTAAGGCAAGCTCACAAAAAAAGTTTTACCAACAGCTGAGTTATGTGCTCTACTCCACGTCTAATGTCTTCTGCTTTATTTATGTGTAGCTTATTATGCAATTGTCCATGTGTATTACAGTACAGTGTGTGCTGTCAGTCTGTGTTCTTTAATGACATTAATGTGAATCACTATGAAAAAGAGCACACTGTAAATGTAGGTGATAAATTTGCTGATTCATAATTCAACAATAGGCCTTCTTACACCAGTTTTACCAACAGAACCAGAATTAAACAAACCATCTACAGCATCCCAAATTATTAAAGACTTCATCTTAGCTCATGGATGTTAAGTTTTCTCTGGTTTACATTTTTATCACAGACTGAGCCTTTAAATGGTCTGACTGATGTTCATCAGCATACACTGCACCATGATGTAACAGTCTCAATCTCATACCGTCTCATCTGTCGTACAGAACCAGACTCTTCTAAATGTTTTGTGGTGGTATATAAGATAAGATAAAAAATTTTTTTAGAGATACAACCAAAAGTGGGCAACCCACAATATCTGTACTAATCACTTACTGCACCAGAAACACAGCTTAGCAGTTTAACAACCAAGGCTCCAAAGGACACGGTAAGAAACCATGTGCCTCCACAGCTGTGCCACTCGTTGACTGACTGCTGTCTGCTCACAGCCAAAACAACAGATGTTTACAGACACAGCAGTACTCAACAGGCAGGGCCCAATCTATTATTAAACATAGAATGAATTCTATTAATTGTAAATTCTTGTAATCAAACATTAAACTTGTGTACTAAAAAGTAAAAAGGTGTAGTCCACAGTTCCTTACACTCCTACAACTAAACTCAAGGCCTGATCTATGAAAATTAGTCCCAAGTTAGTCAGCTAATCATTTCAGTTATTTTTCAAGCAAAACCTGCCTAATTCTCTAACTCCAGCTTGTCCAATGTGAGGATTTGCAGTATTCCTGATTTATATCATTGTGAACTGAAACTGGTTTTAGACTGTTGGTTAGAGAAAACAAGACGGGTATGTGGGAAAATGTGAGAGACAATTTTCAGTTTTTTCTGATATTTAAAGACAAAGCCATTAAACAAACAGTTGATTGCTGCCCTGATGTAAGGCAAAGGCAACAGCACCTTTACTTGTAAGGTTGGAGTTACTGACGCCATCCTTAACTTAACCTCATACTTGTGACTCACTGCAGGTTGTCATTTTATAACAGCCTGATAGTCTGTGGCAGGACTCATTTTTTCATGACAGCCACATAAACAGTGTATTGTATAAAAAGCAGTGAAAGGATACACGAAGAACCAGGCGGTGAAGAACATGCCGATGGCCAGCAGGACCACAGTGAGGTGAGGGAACACAGCCGGGTTCACCGGGCTGGTGTATCTGGTCATGGCCTCGAGTTCCTGCAGCCACAGCAGAGACAGAGAGAGCAGATACAGACATGTTAGACAGGCCACATCACCCCCACCATAATGTCCACAGTATGTAGCTTCTGACTAGTGTCGCAGAATAACACGTTTTTGTCTAATTTAGATATAACAGAGCGGCTGAATGGATGAATTTGACACGAGAAGCTAACGATCCCTTGCTAGCCTGCATATCTGCAGCTACACAAATCGCTATTTCATACAAAGAGCGCCATGTTTTACTCGTGAAATTGAGAATAACGTGCAGAGATAAACTGCATATCACTATTTATTCGAGCTTAACTCATATAAACGAGATAACATTGATTAATATTACCATTTTGTGATGAAGCGGGGCTCCTGCTTCTATGGTCCAAGATGATAAGGCCACGTACTGACTATCGCTTCCTGGTGTCTTGCTGACGTACGGTTTACGTCACTTTTGGACACTGTCTACCCTCAGCTCTGTCTGTCAGGATTCTCCTCTGTTCAGGCTGCATGAAAGTATTCAAATCCTTTACTTAGGTTAAAAAAAAAAATATATATATATATATTACAAGTAAAAGCCAAGCATTACAAAAATATTACTTAAGTAAAAATATTGTATTTAGATCATTAAAAGTACTCATTGTATGATACATTCGTGTGTAAGCAGGGTGTTTCACAGTTTTTCATAAACAATGATTTAAACAATTGTTGAAGTAGTTGCCATTTAATTTTATGGCTATTAACAAGATGAATATCTATGAATGAAAATCTGTGAGAACAAAAAGTAACAAATCCATTCATTATCTACTGGTTTCAACTCTACTTTTAGAGTTTTGTACTTCAGTACAATACTTAACGTAATTTAGTTACATTATACCACTGCAAATCTCTTTCTCCTGGACTGGCAATTCTCAGGCCCACAAACTTGCTTTCTTAAAGCTTGCTGCCAAATACAGGGTATAAACTCTACCTTCAGGTCTGAACAACTGTTAATAAATCGTATTCTGCCATCTAATGGACAAAATGAACAACTGGCTTTCAGTTTATAGAGTAATCATGCAATCAAACAACACAAAATTAAATCACAAATTTATTTACTGCATGCATTCATAGTATTACAGCATATTTTTGACAAAAGGCCTTGAAAATGTAATGATAAAATGGGCTAAAAAGAAAAAGTAGTGATATTAAAGTATGCAACGAGTTTTAGTGTCATGGCATTTTCTCTTAACAAATAGTGCTAAAATTAGAAATGTATTTTTGTGTGTGTTTTCATGCTTATCAATCATTTCTGGGCTCCAATAGCTAAAGTTAATATATTATTGATAATACAACAACCAAAAAAATATCAACTATAAAAACAATTTGATAAAACACATCAGATAAAAAGGAGCAGTGGTAGTAACAAAATGAAGCTATACAGTTACATGTAATGCAGTTCTACCAGAGTATTTGAAACCAGTCTGGTGCACTGGATAGAGCAAAAGCAGTTCATATATATACAGTGCAAAAAGTGCTACAGTGGTTTCAATATGCTAGCTGGTGCATTATAAATAAGCTAAAATGATACACTATACTCACTTAAGTCATAATAATTATACTAAAAACATTATACAGTGTCTTCGTATTATGATAACTCACATACACTTTTGTCTGATGGCTGTTTTCCTATATTCTTATAATATTGATTTTACATCGAAGATACACTATTGTGTGTTCTTTTGTTCTGAATACAGACGTGTATGGAATATGGGTTTAAAAACTAATTTTGACAAAAGCAACAAAATGGTGGCAGTGAGAGTAAGTGAGGAATGCTTTTAAAACAGGAAATGATAACAGAAAGGAAAACATTATACATTTCAGTTATATCAAAAGAGTTATCACTGCATAGTTGTAATTGTATAGGCACAGGAAAAGTATTCAAAACATCCAGAGAAATACATGAAAGAGTCCAGTGTATCATGTCCAATTTGATTTCTGCAGTATGCGTAAATAAATGCAATTACACTGAGTTGCCTCTGAGCTGAGATGTTTCATTTTAGAGAAATGATTGGGCGTGCACCTGAAATGATAAATGCCACCTGTTGCCTTACCAGCACTCTGTCCAGTTAGCAAAATACAGTGTAAGTTATTCCAGTGTTTCTTGAAATAATATCAGTGTTGGACTTGTTGCTTTTCCATTATCAGATGCTAAGAGCAGTCATTGTTTCTACATGTTCATTTCCAGTGATTAAAAAAAACAAAAAACATATCCAGTTTTATCGCATGTTGTCCAGTGAATCTGCTGAAATGGACGCCTTCATTTAAGGAATGGTCACAAGGATTTCTTTTTTAGTTGAACACATTTGTATAAACATTTTATGAAAGAATTTGATGTTTCATTCAACGTCACAATTGAGACAGAAATACTGCACAGTATTTTCCTCTCTGTACAGTGTTTAGTCAGACGCTGCATGAGGAGACAGTGGACAGTCTAGTCGACTGCAGCAGTCTCAAACACAAAGCTCCACTGTAGAGACCCAGGATTTGCCAGTGTACACTACTGAGGTATATTTTCGATGTGAGTTACAACCATTCACTGAGGCCTTCAGCAGAAACCAATGATCCTCTCTCCAGTGTATAAAACAATTGAAAAGTGTTTTTGTTTTCAGTTGGCACTGGTTTCAGTGTACATACAGATTCATAGTTTTGCAAAACAAAACAAAAATTGTGTGCAGTCATCTACAGTATCTTAGCCTGGACTTGATTTAGAAATGTGAATTCTGCTAAAAAGTAATTATGGCTTATATTAAGTATGGAAGACATAGTAATCAGTAATAAAGTGAGCTATAAACTCATGGGCGTTACTTTCTCAATAGCAGTTAACAGTGACACAACACAGCTGTCAATTACAATGATCTAAAACATTTTCAGTGACAGAAATAAAAAAAAAAGAGAAACTTAAACAGTGTTTCGAACTCCAGTGATCACAGCAAAAAGAGATGTCTTAATGCATATACATATGGAGGGGATTACAGTGGGAACAGTGGTATATAGTTTGTTCTGTATTAAATCTCTTTAAAAATAATGTACAAGTATGAGACAAAACCCTTTCCCATCACAACAGCGTATAAATGGAACCACAACAGGAGAAATGTGGCGTATTTAAAGGCACTCGGGACACATCGTCTTCATCCTCACACGCAGCTGCTTTGAATGAGAAAATGGTAGTCGGAGTACGATGAGGTTTCTCCTTCAGTGGCACAACTCACTTCACTCTGTCAATGAATCGATGTGGAGATAACAATCATTAATTAGCTCCACCCAGTGACTCAATACTCTAACTAAGTGCTGGAATAACTGGATCAAAGAACACAGGGGAACCACATGGTGTCCTCATTCTGCACATTTCAGAGGCCAAGTTTACTCACAGACAGGGAGACACGAAAGTGATAGGTGATGTCCTGGAAAGGAAGCACAGGCACTGACCACAGGTGACGAGTCCCCTTAGAGAAGAACAGGGAGCATATAATGAGTAATTTACACCTAAGAAATAGGTTTTGATAAATAATAGTGCTAGTTTTATGTATTTGTAATGCCACAAAATGACGAATAGAGCAATATGTTTTAATTATATGCAGGGTGATTAAACAGATGATAAAATACCTTTGTTGATGTACTCTGGCCGCCATAGAGCTCTGCCTCTGTGTGGTTGGGGCATAAACGTCCCTTGCTGACTCCACATTGTTGTACCCACACGCTGATGGTGGACCTGCAATGAAGTGTTAATGCTTTATTCATCTCTTGAAGTGGAACTACATCATTTTATGAGGGAAAATAGAGATATTAGTTTTTGTAGTAGTTGTTGGTGAATAGATTTTTAGTGGAATTTCATTGTAAAAACTGCTTAAACCCAGATAAAATCATAAAATTAGGACGTAAAACTTTATTCTTCATATACAGCATGTTGAAATGTATGCCTGCCTTTGAATAAATTGCACATTTTTGCAAGCTTGGCTGACCTGTGCATGACTAAAAGACTCTAGGTTAAGAAAGCTTTGCAATTAATTGGAATTTATTAATTGGAAGTGTACTGGTTAATGGGGATTTCCACCAGTGGAATAAAGTGTGAGTGTTGCATGTGTGAAGTTTTATGACAGTATGATGTTTGTATACTCACGTCATGTACAAAGTGATTTGTGAGATGGAGGAATTTCTTTTTCCATGAAGTGATACTGTGTAGCTAGAAACAAGATAGAGAAAAGTAATGTCAACATACAGGAACCTGAATTCACACTGTAATTGTTTAAAAAAAAGGGTTTAAAACATGCTGTTCAACATCAGTAAATATATATTTACCTGCAGCTCTTGGGTGTCACACAACTTTGTGCTGTGATCTCTTGGTTTGTCTCCACAATATGGAGACTAGTCAGAGAGGGAGCTGACCTTCCTCCTGCCAAAGTAAAGGAAAGCTGCGTTATGAGCAGCTGTAGCTGTAGCATTCCTTTGTACAGTATGTAGACAAGCTTTGTTTGCTGTCGTCAAACAAATGGCTTTACTGTGTTTGCATACTGCCTATTATGTGTGAAGAAAGTGCTGTGTCTGGCCCGTGTTTGTGGATTTACCCTTTGCGTGTAAGCTGCGTTGTCTACGTGGCACCGGTTGACCCCCTGGCAGACGGTTGGTAGATCCCACTCCGTCCAGGTCTGTGGGTGGCGGCCTTTTGGACTTGGCCAAGTACAAAGGTGCTGAGGTGTGACTCAGTCGGTTTCTATTGTGACCATCCTTGTCCATCTGTCTGGACTTGGCCTTCTTACTAATAGTGCCTTGTGTGGGAACCAGGCTGCCTAAATCTAGAGAAGAAGAGTAATTAACCTGCAGTGAAGACAAATAAATAACACAGGTAAACACATCTCATATTTGCTGACTCACCTGTTGTGGATTGGTTGTTATTCAACGTCAAAACTGTAGTTGATTGGTTGTTTACGGCTGTGGTTGAACAGCAAGCTGCAGGATTAGTGAGAGAGGGATCAGATCTAAGTAGAATATATGTATAGTCACTTATATATTGATTTGTATCTTCAAAACCACCAAACAGAGATGTTTGATCCTACAGGACATTTAGATGAAATCTCCACTCACCAGGTGCAGGGGTGGTGGACGGTGGAGTATATGAACTCTTGCGTGAAGATCCCAGTGCAGCTCTGGACCTGCACACGTAGCACAACAGGTCAAGAGCACACGCAAGTTAAACGAAAATGAAAACGAATTTTAGGGTGTTTAGATGTGTGACTCATGACCTCAATCTCCTTTCAGACAGGACAAAAGAAACACCCAACTAAGCAATCAAAGATAAGGCTGAAAGAGCAGATCAGAAAATGGAACAGGTTGCAAGAAAGGCAGATGTTGAAAGCGTACCATGGGCAGACAGGTGGACAGAAAGTTACAGTGGCAGTGAAGATTGGCATCCAAGAGATGTAGAGAACACAGGAAGGAACACAGCTACAGAGAGCAGGGACAGACGTTATTACTCTGGGAGATATTAAAGAAGAGAAGTGGAAAATTGATTTCATTCTTCATAAAGCTCAAGGTTTGATTTCATTACCCATCTTTCTCTGTGACGTCTCCTCTGTGGTGAAGAGTCAGCACATAAAGGACAGACATGGAAATGACACTGTGGGGAAACAAAGAAAGATCCAATACATTATCATCATGTCATTATTGTGCACAGATAAACCTGATTTTTTCCCCACCCCTCTCCATTCAAACATGTTCTTTTTCAGTCTAACCTGAAGGCCATGACAACGACCAGTGCCAGGATGGTCCCCTGCATGAATCTCTGACTGATGCAGCCTTGATCTGGAGGCGAGTTCTGTCATTTAAAAAAAATTACATATATTAAAAGCTGTACATCCTGCTGTTCACCAGCCTATTACACTTTTTTAAACCACAGAGCATCACCACAGACCTTGCTCCCAGGCTTGACCGTCTTCTTCTTGAGTGGGCCGCTTCCTGTCCTGCTAAAATAGCTCCCTGATTGGCTGCATGGACAATTATAACAAAAGTAATACATTACTTCTTTTTCCACTCTCGATCAACATGTAACACCCACTTTGAAGCCTAAATCTTTAGCGATAAGTCATTGCTCTCACCTGACAGTGCCTCCACTCACAGTGCTCTTCATGCTGTCGAGACGGCGTAGCTTGGCCAGTTTGCGACTCCAGCGCTCCAGTTCATCTATACGGGTCTCCAGGTTGTCCGTCAGCTTGCACAGCTCCTTCACCGCTCCCACATTCTCCATGAAGATACGTTCCTTTCAAATTAGAGGGAGAGCCGTTAGTGTACTTGGAAATAATGTCTGTATGCATGTGTGTGTGTGTGTGTGTGTGTGTGTGTTCATTACCTTGTTGACGACTAACAGGTTGGGAATAGTTTCTCCATTGGCACACACCACATCACCCCCCTCCTTCACTGCTTCAGGCAGGATTTGCTGAACCTCTTGAGCAATCACTCCTGCAGCAGGACATAAAAAGCGTTGGAGTGAAAAAAAAGCAGCAAAAGCATGACAGCATGCTGTGATACAAGACATTCTTGTATAATGATGCACATAGAGCAAAACACAGATCAAATATTAAGACATTAAGATGAGAACATGATATACAGTGTACAAAGAAATGAGATGATGGAACTGAACATTTAAATTTGAACACAGGTTATTCATGAGGTTGTTACCAGTCTCTGCAGTGTTCTCTATGCCCACGGTGGCAGCAAACTCAGGCTTGTACTGATAATGGACCAGCCTCATCTGAGAAATCCGTTTCAAATTGTCTGTGGTGTCGACCTACACACAGGCAGAATGACAATGACACCCATGCATGATGGTAATGGAAACACAGTGTTTGTGTTGCAGATGAAAGTGCTTGGATCGAGTATAATGAAAAGACAAAAACTAGTTAAACTGCACAGTCAGGGAACTGTGCTGCGGCATGAGAGTTTGAATGACATGATTCACGATGACAAGCACATGAGGCACACAATGACGCACTGACAGTTCCGAAACACACACACGCACACGCACAAACACACACCCATATACATACACACTGAGTGTCATCCTGACCTCCTGGACATTTTCCTTGGCCCTGATGTCAGACGGATGCACCAGGGAGCCCATGACCTTCAGGTTGCCATGGACGACCAGGGCCTCGTCCGGCCGGTCGGTGTTGATACCAACTCTCCCGTGGTGGTAGACTGAGTCCGGTAGTTGGCCGCGCTGCCACAGCACCTCGTTGTCACTTTCAAACTGGCCTGGGTTGGATGCCTGTAACAGGGAGACAAAGAAGGAGGTGCACAGAGAAACTGTGGTTCAGATATTTCTAAAAATATGCTTGTCTCAAGGAAATTTCAATCAAACACAACTGGACTTAGTTATTGTCTAGGAAGACTGGTCCAGCCTGGTCAGATGCGAGCATGAACTGATGAAGCCTCTTGGATGAGAGGTGAAACGTCTTCCTAGACAATAACTAAGTCCAGTTGTGTTTTATTGAAATTTCCTCAAGATAACTATGACCTGGATGAATGAGAATATTCACAGGCTTAAAAATATGCTTAAAAAAAAGATCAAAATAATTGCAAGATTTCTGAAGGAATAGTTTGACATTTTGGGAAATTATGCTTATTTGCTTTCTTGGTGAGAGTTACATCAGAAGATTGACTGATTTTTATTGTGAGTTTTAGAGCTGTCGGTAGCATTTTTTGTTGATTTTGTTCATTTTTTTCAGAGACAGAAACTGTTTCCACTTGTTTCTAGTCTTTATACTATGACTGACCATACAGATATGAGGAAAGAAAGCACATCCCAAAATGTGGAACTGCTCCTTTAACAAAAGCCTAAGATGTAAAAGATTGACTTTAAATTACAGCTTATAGCTTAGTCATTGTTTAAATTCACATTCACATTGTTTAAATAAGCAAAACAGTTTAGTTAATTGTCGTCTCCTGTGAGCACATTTAGCCAAAAGCAAGAAAATGAGTGTGTAGCTTTCAAATAACTCTTCTGATACTTATTAATTTCATGCAGTCAATCGTATATTGTCATTCCATGCTATACACATTCTGCAGTAAGTACAACCATTATTGTCCAGTGAAAAACATGTTTCTCCAAATTTGGTTTGAGTTTTTAAATTTTAGAAAAAATTAAGGAAAACGGCAAATCTTCTTTTATGCGTTCAGAACATTCTCCTAATATGATAAGATTAAGCTAAAATAATATAAAAAATAAGATACATGGTTTTTACAGGACAGAAACAGTATGCTCTGTTTCATAGTTTGAACTGCCCTCAACTATGTATTTTTAAGTGTAAGTGTTGTGGGGGTCACAGCCACGCCGAAGGAAAGAAAAGAGGAACAGAGAAGGTGTTGAGATCTACACAGTGAGTCTGAAGCGCAGAAAGGTGTTTAACAGTAGACCAAGAGAAAGGTGTCACATTCACAAGGGATATGATTGTTGTAGGAGGCAGACAGACATGGCCAGACGTTACCCTGACGATGATCCTCTCAGACACGTGGGCAGCCACAGTGTAGCTCTGACTGTGGGACTGAGCGTGTAGCGCCACCACCAGCATGAAATACCTGCGAGAGGATAAAGACATCAGGAGAAAATGTGACCTCTAGAGCTCTTACTGGACCACAGTGAATCACATGTTGGTGACGATGACTTGGTGGCATGTGAGTCACCTCTGGTCAGGGTTTGGTTTGCCCTTCTTCCTCATGTTATTTGCCGTGGTCTCGCTGAAGTGGAGCCGCCCCACTGTGACCTTTGTGACTTGCTCTGGGGGCAAAGTGACACTGAAACAAAATCACAGAGACGTCACACAAAACATCATCCTTCTACAACTGTATACTGTCTGTGTGTCATATTAGCTTCAGATAAACTTCTCAATACATTACTGCATAAAACAAAGGCTGTGGATTCTGTCCTCCATTACTTACACATCTTTTGATGGCTGGTATAAAAGGAAGAATGACTACAGCAAGTGAAGACTGTTTCAAAGTTCATAAGGAAGTGTTCAGACTCACAGCACTGGCTTGAAAGGTCTCTTGCTGCGGTCAGACTGTGACTGCTCCACACTGATGGACTGGTTCATGGCCTCCACCTAATTGATGATTGAAATAAAATTAAATACACAGCAGAGCTTATAATCATCTGTCACATCCATGTCGCGTTTACCATTTTGTCTTCACTCACCTTTACTCCGTTGAGTTTGAGATAGAAGCAGTCGATGGGCTGCAGGCCTTCGCTTGTCTTGATGTACTTGGGGTCACCCAGCATGCCGATGTATACTGTGACCTGGAAGTGGTTCTTCTTCTGGCAAACAAAGGCATCATCAGCCAAGGAGAAGTTGAAGCCCTTGTCAGCATCAACACGGTAGGTTGGCATGGGACTAAACACAGGGAGAGAGATTATGACATATGAGTAATGTGTACGGGAAACATGGTGGAACTGAATAATGTGGAGTTTTGCCATTTTTTCAACAGGGGGAGACTCTTTACTGTGTTAGGTCCAAGATACACATGTGGATAGAACACATTTCATATATATGCTATTTGATAAAGAAACAAACATTTTCCTCTGTTATGTGGGAAAGTAATGTGAACAGGGTAAACCTTTGATTATTCTTTGGTATTGCTAACTTTGTAATCAGTTACATTATAGTTAAATAACCTTTGTATCATTGTTTGGGACATGATATGTTTTGGTGACATGACTTTATTACCCAGAGGACTAAGATCCTAAAATCGACTAAAATCAAATTTAAAACAAAAAGAAGAGAAGAAAACCCTCTTTTCCTTTTACGTAGGTGTGGTGTGCTCAGAGTTGTGATGGGCAACCAGGTGGTTTTGATAACATATCTGGAAGGTCTTGTGAGTTCATTCTAACCTTCCTCCCTATCTATACTTCTTTCTATTCTGGCACTGCAAAAGCACAAGTAGGTGCACACTAATTTATCCCTTTACCCCCTCCTCACGTTGTCTTTCTAAACTGAAACCCTGCGCCCGTTCACTCCCCCGCACAGCTCACCTCTGAGGAATTCGTAAGACCTCTGCAAACCCTGCTATTCCCTTTGCCACTCCCACTGTATACTTTGCTGAATTATTCCATTTGACCAATTACAACTGCTTTCATTTTGACTTTATGCAGAGCACTTTCACCTCTTTTTGTTCCAAAATAAAGACCTCAAGATGTACAGATATGCCAAAATAAATTCCACCCACAGCTCTTTGCAGTTTGCGTCATATAGTGGTGTCCACTTGTTCTGCTGGTGAGGTTGCCACTTAATGCACTGATAGTTTGGGTCCAAGTAGGTGTTGTCTGCATCCTGCATTAAACCTGGGACAAAGAGTTTGAAATAGCGGCAATTAAAACGAGACCAAAGAATGTTAAGAACGTCCACAACTGTTCTGCAAAAGTCTTTATCTGTGCGGGAGTTAAAGGGTAGGTGAGAGCAGGTGAGCGTTAGGTAGAGAGGGTGAGCAAGAGAAGAAAGATGCCTGCCTACCTGGTTCTTGTTTGATGATACCTGTGAGGATTTGGGAATTGAGGGTGCTGTTGGGTGAGTCAGAGTGCTTCCTCTTCTTCGCCTGGTGAACAGGGATGCCACTGTGTGAGGAAATGGAAACACAGTCAGAAGTTGTACACAGTACAGCACCTTTCCCATCATTCCTTCTAGTTCCACCCAACACCACCCCTCCCTCCTGTATATTATCATGACTCACTCTTGGCCCTGAGGATGCTGCAGCAGCTGATGGAGCATCTGAGTCTGCTGCATGTCTCCACTTCCGCTGGTTGCCGGACCGATGGGATACTGCGATATCATGGGCTCGGGCTTCAGGTACATGTCCCGGTGCATGCTGCCATAGTGCCCATGCGGTGGGAGGGGTGGCGTTGAGTCGTACATGTTCTCTGGTGTCATGGTCCTGATCGTATGAGGATCTAACAGACAAAACAGGATGTAGCATAAATATTTACGCAATTCATTTTAAACATTTCTCCGACAGAATGCAACTTTTCCTCTGGGACTGATCTATATTTTAACGGCTATCCTAAGCCAGATTCTCTACTTTTCCAACCTTGGCTAAGGTTCTTTCCATTGTTTCAGACACAGAGGATGCCCATCAGATAACTTTCTCCACACACCTTTTTCCCTAATAGGCAGACCAACACAGGTGTAATGATGGCAAACGTACATAATGACTTTGGATGGAAGTTACAGCTTGGGAAAAATGTGAAATAGGTAAACCTTGATTTATTTTGGCATTGCTAACTTTGTAATTCAGTTACATTATATAAACAACTTTGTATCATTGTTTGGGACATGATATACTCGGTGACAGACTCTATTACCCAGGGAGGACTGGGATCCTAAAATCAATTAAAATCAAATTTAAAACAAAAAAGAAGAGAAGAAACCCTTTTCCTTTTACGTGAGGTGGAAAGTCAGAGTTGCACATGCAACCAGGTATTTGATATATCTGAAGGTCTTGTGAGTTCATTCAACCTTCCTCCCTATCTATACTTCTATTCTGCACTGCAAAGCACAAGTAGGTGCATCACCATCCTTACCTCTCCCTCACGTTGTTCTTTCAAACTGAACTCAGCCTACCCCCGCACAGCTCACCTCTGAGTAACTGTAAGACCTCTGCAACCCTGCTATCTTTGCCCCCACTGTATACTTTTGGCTTAATTAACCCATTTGACCACCATAACTGCTTTCATTTTGACTTTATGCAGAGCACTTTCACCTCTTTTTGTTCCAAAAATAAAGACCTCAAGATGTACAGAGATATGCCAAAATAGTTCCCACCCACAGCTCTTTGCAGTTTCCATAGCCATAGTGGTGTCCACTTGTTCTGGTTGGTGAGGTTGCCACTTAATGCACTGATAGTTTATCCAGAAAGTTGTCTGGGCATCCTGCATTAAACCCAGACAAAAGAGTTTGAAATATGTGCAATTAAAACGAGACCAAAGAATGTTAAGAACGTCCACAACTGTCTGCAAAAAGCCTTTATCTGTGCGGGAGCATGGTGGGTGAGAGCAGGTGTTTAGTAGAGGGGTGAGCAAGAGAAGAAAGATACCATTTTACCTGTCTTCTGTGGTTTGATTATACCTGTGAGGATTTAACTGAGGTGCTGTTGGGGTGAGTCAGAGTGCCTTCTCACCAGAACAGGGGATGCTACCTGTGTGAGGGAAATGAAACACAGTCAGAAGTTGTACATTACAGCACCCTTTCCCATCATTCTTCTGTTTCCACCTCCAACACCACCCTCCTCCTGTATATTATCATGACTCACTTGCCCAGAGGATGCTGTGGCAGCTGATGGAGCATCTGCGCCTGCTGCATGCCCCCACTTCCGCTGGGTTGCCGGACCATGGGATACTGCATCATGGGCTCGCCCAGGTACATGTCCCGCAGTATGCTGCCATAGTGCCCATGCGGGAGGGTGGTTGGAGTCATGTGGCATGTTTCGTGTCATGGTCCTTGATCATGTGAGGATCTAACAGACAAAACAGGGATGTAGCATAACATTATGATTATACATTTTAAATACATTTCAAACAGAATGCAGCTTTTCCTCCTTAGACCGATCTGTCTGTTTTAATGATTTCATCTAGCCAGTTTACTCTACTTTCCAACCTGGCTAAAGGTTCTTCCATTGTTTCAGACTGAGGGATGCCCATCAGATAACACTACTCCACACCTTTTCCTATCGGGCAAGACCAACACAGGTGTGTGGAGTGGCAAGACGACATAATGACTTTGAATACCGTTAACTTGTATGTTGAAACAAGCCAAATATACACTGGTTCACTTTGTGACACACTTGAAATGACACTTTAAAAACTAATTCAAATAACATTATATTCTAGATGGCTGTAAATGGTATAGATTAATAAATGACAGACATGAGCTGCCATTAATGACCCTATATATTTATCAAGTTTGCACATTAACTTGATTTTCTCCCCACCCAGCATTTGGTCAAACACAGTGAAGTGATGGCACAGACATTGAGACTTGAGCAAACAAGTTGTTGTGATCCACACATTGCATACTTCAGTTCCTCTTACTCAGTGCCAGAGTGCAATTCCACAGATTGAGGTATCATTTTGTTTCACAAACACTCTCTCTCATCACCTTTTCTCTAGCATTTCACATAAAGTGTCTGTTACTTACCATTCACCTGCTGTGAGAGGCAATTGTTTAAGTCCGGGGACCTGTGTAGGTCCTAAAAGAAACACAAAGTCAGTATTATATCTACAAATACAATAATAAGACTTTGAAACATGAAATCTTTTAGTACCATGTCACAGCCCCTCGTGTATTCCTCTTATTTTCTAAACTCATCATATTCAGGAGAAACCTCCTTGGGATCAGAGCAGTGGACACGTTTCTTTACACAGCTTGTAAAGGCCAGATTTTTTTTTGCAGGATGTAACTTGACTCCTCCGCTTGCTATCAGTCTCCCCTGACCAGCCAATGCTTTATTTGTACAATGTAGTTTAATCAAGTATTGATTGTAATGGACCTGCAGGTGTGTCTGCCTTTGCATTTAAATAATATCAAGGCCATCTGTTGCAATCTCGCCTGACTTGTTGCCAGCTGCATCTTTGAATATCTCCTCCAACATTCCTAAGTATCAACCATGTTATATTTTCCTCTTTGTAGCCACCATCCATCTCCTGTAGGCCAGGCTCACCCTGGAGCCGTAGCCCTGTGCTCGCCACCGTGGCCTGCCAGCTGCTGCTGCTGTGGTGGTGTTGTTGTTGAAAGCCATGCTGCTGCTGTTGCCCAAGGCAGGGGTAGCCAGGTCGGAGGCCCAGGGATGGACCTGGGGGCAGGCGTTCTGACAGTTATGGGGCCCAGGTGGAGGGCCTGGCGTAGTGGAATAGGGGGCTCACACTATTACCAATCCCTGAGGAGGACACACCTGCCTGGGAGATGAGTACTCTGGTCCGGGGCGCTGTGGACCCTGAGAAACAGCTGGTAGAAAGAGGAATAAGAAAAAGAGGGGGGTTACCACTGTCACCTTTGTAACGACATGATCTGATTCAGTCGGTGCATGCTGTTTTGACGTTGTTGGTTGGTGGGAGTCCCATGACATGTCAGTGCCATCGCCCTCCTTGCTGATGTACTCTTCCAGGATACTGGTGTCGATGTTGGCTGGCTCCAGCGAACTGGTAATATCATGACCTGTGAGTAAGGAGGGTTGTGAATACAGAGGGGAGATGGATACATCTGGAATTACAATCTTTCAGCAACTACACACACCTAGTTTCAATGCAGGCTTGTGTTGTTATAATTCTCATAGGACTCATCTAATAAATACATTATGAACTCCAAATTTGTGAACTTATTCATAGCTTTTCCTGTGTATTCCAAGTAACTTGATTTTGTTGTGTTTTACTGTATATTAGCTCTGACTGGTTTTACAGAGAATTAAAAGATTGGTTTCAGGAGGACCAACAGTCTAATTATGTTAGTAGTCACAGATCACCGCTGGCGATTCAGTGCCTCTAATCATTACACATATAGACTGAATAACTCCATTGACAGTACCGGCTTCTTGTACCAGCTGCCTTTTCTCCATTGGAAAAACAGAACGTGCAGTGCAACGGCACCATAAATACTAGATTGTGTTGTCCCTGTTTCCCTTGTCCACTGCAATTTATGTCTATCACAAAGTGAAACTTGAACCTGGGTGCGCCTTCTCATTGTGCACGGTTTTAAAGATGCGACAAAGGTACATGCACACATGAAAGAAATTTACACCACTAATCACCCTCTACTCACCCTAGGTCATTTTCACCCTTGAGAGCCAAAGCCTAACAAACCTAAACACATGACCCCACTTAATCTTTAAAATTAACTCAGAGAAAAGACCTGTCATTATTTAGCAAAGAGTAAATCACTTATATAAACAGGTAATTTCATTATTAATAATAGAGACCAACCTGTGTCGTTACATGAGAGAAAGTGACATTTTCTTTAAAGCTATCAATCCAGTCCCCAGAAACAGAGTGAGTGTGAGAGAGGAGAGGGGGAATCAGACAGAGGGCGTGAAGCAGAGGGTAAGGACCTGGTATAAAGTGGGTGGGCAGGCAATCCCCATTCTTTCTTCTCTCTCTCTCTCAGACACACACACACACACTTTTATAGATTAACCAGCTACTCAGTTGGGAATGCAAGGAATTTCTGTGTTAGCATTAGAAAAAAATTCCCTCTCTTGTCTTTGTTTTCCCATAACGCTTCATTTTTCATCACAAACCAAAAAGAGATGTAATTCATTACTATTATTGTCGAGGTTCCTCTCCCAACCAACTCCACATATTGCCACCATTCACCACAAATGATCTAATGAACTGTATCATCTTGTGAATAACATGCTTTGACTCAGCAGCAAACACATAAACATCTTACAACCAGTCAATAAATCCACAAAACAAACCACTTGTCTCTAACTGATCAGATTCAGAACAACCCAAATTGTTATGTTTAATATAATAAACCCTCACATTACCATATTATTTGAGAGAACCAGCATGTTTACACTGACTGGCTTACGTCTCTGGAGAGAGGATGTCTCTTAATACGTGCCAATGTGAGGAGAGAAAAGCAGGATGGTTCCCCTTAAATAAGATCCAGATGTGCACCCCACCCAAAAAGGCAGTAAATTTAAGCTGGCAGGCCTGATAACGGAAAACGGAGAGATGGAAGGAGAGGGGAGGGTAGATGGATGGAGGGTGAGGAGAACGAGGGCAAGAAAGACAGAGCACGAGTTTGATGTCCAAGGATGGAAAGACAGAGAGAAGAACGTAAAAGGAGAACTGAAGAGAAAACATCTTCGTCTTTGTGTCTGAGAGAAGTCCCAGGACGAGCACAGTCGAGTTCAAGTCAAAGTGGCAGGAGTTCAAACCTGCAATTGAAAATCAAGTCCCAGTCGTGCCTTTTTAAACCTGTTCACTCAGGACTATCAGTGGGATAAAAAATATGTAAACTGTAGACGTACATGTAAATTTACTTGGAAGCTAATTCTGGTAAACAGCTTCAAATACTCAAGTCTGCGATCAGGCTGAGCCCTTTAAGGAAAAGTTGTGATTTGGGTTTATATAGATACATTGTCTTGATTTAAGTATACCACCGGACATAGCAGGCATTCAAAACAATTTAAATTACTAATTTGGTGTGAAAGTATGATTGCTTAATACTTCATACTTGCTTCAATACCCTGCCGTTCAGCTTTCACATCGCAATGCTGCTCTGTACTCGAGTACGTTTGCATATACACACTCTGATAAAGTAGGTTGCAGCATGCACCCAGTTGGTTTGCAATCCACCAATCAGCACAAAGAAGAAGAGTACACTACACTACAAATTCTAATAGCAGTCTGCTTCTATGTTTGGTACACTTGTTTTCACACCTAATACAAACCCAAATTCACATGAACCATATTCGAGACCGCCTTTTCAAGAGTATGGTACACAGTGTTCACATTAATCAAACAAACTGGACTTTGGGATCAAGTGTAGTCGACCCCAGATGATCTTCATGTTACACCTTTACATATTTAACTAGCCTTTATGTAGCCTCCATTCATCTGTCCACCTGCCTGTGCCCCGGTCATCTGGGCATTAAATTAAATATTAAGTTATATTTCCAAACTCTAAGTTTAACTGGATTTGGCCAAGACCAAAGTTCAAGTCAACAAGACCCCAACATTAAGACTGGACTCAGGACTTGACAGCTCTGGTCTGCTTGCATTTCATCAAGTTTGCAGTTGATGAACATCTTTAATGATGAAAGACATTTTTGTTGCCTCTTTTCTGGAACCTTTCACCACATTTGTTACAATCAACAAACTCCAGCGCTGCCATGTCACATTCGTAACAATTAAAGTGAAGTGACAATTCAGGCTGTTATCAAATGCTATTCCTGTGTGGATAAAGAAGAATAGAAACATAAATTAAGTAACTGTAACCACTAAATTACTGAATCAGTTTAAGTTTAACTTGCTGTGAACTGGATGTGTAAATTTCCCTGTCCTCTATGTTTCTCTCTGTCCAGCTGTGTTCAACAAGAAACAGTGAAATGATTGTCAGTCTAACTTCGATACAGACTGGCCTTTTGAGAGATTAGGGGCTGATGGGGGAGTGTGTGTGTGTGAGTGAGTAAGCATTCGCGTGCGTGTGTGTGTGTGTGTGTGTGTGTAGGCCTACTTGTTTGTTTGTGTGTGTGTGAATGTGTGTGTGTGTGTGTGTTATGCCACCATTTCAATGCCTGAGTTGTCAGCGCAGTAATAATCTAAAATGAACACAAACAGAGGGCTGAGTGTGTGAGTGCCCATTAAACGTGGTTTGACTTATATCATCCAGTAAATGCACAGCTTTTCCTTTTCTCTACATCTTTTTAAAAATAACAGAATATACTGTAACTGTCTTCTTTTACAGTTTCCATAAGATATTATTAATGCCACTGACAGGCTAGAAAACTATGTTCCTGAACTTGAACAAACATTTTTGGGGCTTCTTAACTTCAACTTTTAAGATTTTTGCCTCCAAATGAGATTTGCATTCACTCACATGTGTGTGTTAATAATTAAACACTTTCTACTAAGGAGGAACAAAGTCCATCTGATTATCAAACAGTTAGACCAGAATGAACTTGGCCGCACATCCACAACACATATACACACATACTGTACCGACAGTGGATACATTTTCTGAGATATGTGACATCAAATTACATACTTAACAAATAATTTAAAGAAAGGTTTGAAACAGAAAATAAAACTAGTCTTTGTAGAATTATGCACTTTTAACCAGATTTTAACAAGCTTCTCTATTCATCTGTTTTCCCCAGTAGCACTTTTGACCAGATCCAGACACAAAACTCAACTAAAAACAACCTGATGGACCTTACTAATGTCAATATAACCAATGTGCTAAAGCAAACAAAGTCACAGGTGTTCTAGAAATTGCTGGACAACCTAGAAACACAAGAATTGCATCTGCAGAGAACATTTCGACACAGATATACAAATAGACACAAATGGTAAATTGAGACAGGAAATGTGTCAACTCTACAGAGGGAAAGTGTTAGAGTGATCTGACACAGCCTGCGAGTTAAAGACCTTCTCCATTTGTTTACAAGACAGGGTTACTGGCACAAGAGTGAAGAGCATTGCTACGACACTATGGACTAATAAATCACATCTAAAGAGAAGCAGAGCGGACAGATCGGCAGAGTACCTGCGCGTAGCCAAAGCATGTTGATGTCCTTGAGATGAAAGCACCTGAAACAGAAGATGAGAAGAACAATTCCTCTCTATTTTTCACATGTTTCCCTACTCGGGCTGAAAGTCTTTCTTCTGCAGACTTGAGAGTCGCAGATCAGGGTAACAAATGTGTGAGTGTGTGTGTCTGCGCGTGCATGCCTACATGCAAAAGCATATTGTGTATGTGTGCAAGCGTGTGTGTGTGAGACAGGCTCGGAGAGTGTTATAATGAGGATTATTCCCCAGTCATGAGAAAGGGCTGTACCAGGCTACCACACACAGCCCTTGTCGCACACAAGTACTGGTTGCACCGGTAGACCTGGCTCAGGAGATTACAGGAGTGACAAGGCTGGGACTGGGACATGGAGCGAGGCTAAAAAAAAAACAAAAAACCCTCAAACACTGAAAATGTGAGGTCGAGTGTGAGGCCCTGAGCTAGACAGAGTTGTAGAGTGTAGTAGGAGAAAGACAAGGCAAGAAGATGAAGACAGTGAGGAAGAAAGAAGAGGAGGAAAGTACAGAGGAAGACACAAAGGAGGAGGCAGAGGAGGAATAAAAATGAGAAGATGTAGAGAATCTATGTTGAGAAAAAGAGTAAGTGTATGTAAACCAGATGAGTACAAACTGTATTTTTAACCACTGAGTTTCTGTTATTATAGCTGGGCTTGGGATGTATAAAGATACTTGTGGCAATGACTGTTACATACATATATACATGGGATGACACCAGCCTCTCTGCACACGAATGTGAACACAGAGTGTGCAAAGAGGTGATCAATCCTACAGGGTCCAGTTGGCTGAGGATTACTCAGTTGGCAGTCAGCACTGATGGGAGTGAGGCACAACAATGAAAAACTACAACCCACTCGTAAAGGCTGTAAGCCTGGCTGCTCAAAAACAATACATAACGCAATTCGCAAGCCGTTTCGATTTGATAACACCGTAAATCAGAGGAGCCATCCATGATTCACATCTTTTGGGGGAGTATAGTGGGACTTAATAGGAATTTTGATATAGTATGGGTGATGATTTGTTCATCTTTCCAAGGCAAATATGGAGTAAGAATGTGATTAATCCACCTTCAGACTCAGATGGTTAAGAGGTGAATATACTATATAACAGTATCTTCCACCTACACATTTTCATTTCAAAATGAAGGGTTTTTAGCCACATTAGTCTTAGTCTGTTAGTTACCCACACATTTTGTCCAGGCTCAGATATCTCAACAATTGATTAATGGGTTGTCATGAAATTTTGTACAGACATTCATGGTTCACAGAGGATGAATCATCTTGACTCTGATGATCCTGTGACTTTCCCTCTAGCACCACCATGAGGTCAAAGTTTTCATCCATCAAATGAAATTTCTCAGTGTCTACTTGTTCAAATATTGAGTTTCCAGACAATGAATTCTAATCCCCTTACGTTTTCTCTGGCACCAACATGAGGGTTCACATTTGTGGTTTCAAGTCAGATTCACTCATGACATTCCCATTAGCCACAGCTGTACTTCGTTATGTGCTAAATTTGCTAATGTTAGCATGCTAACATGCTAAATTAAAGTGGTGAACACTGTACCTGCTACCTGTGTTCCTTTGTAATAAGGTTGTTTTTGACTGCAGCTGAAACAATCAATTAGTAGCTCATCAGGAAACTAATCTGCAACTTTTAAAAATAACATTAGCCTAGCTGGTTTTCTTGTGACTGTAAACTGGGTATCTTTGTATTTTGGACTGTTGGTCACACGAAACAAGACATTTTATGGTCTTACCTGGCCATTTTCACACTTTTCTTATGCTTCAAAGTTTTTAGCAGATTAGTTGATAATGAAAATAATTGTTAGTTTGAGCCCTGATTCTGATGTTGGCATTAAGCTCAAAGTTTAACCTCACAGAGCCACTAGCGTAGCTGGAGACTCTTAGATTCAAGACCAAAATGTCTGCTTCCACATTTATTTTAGTGGCAAAAGTGAGTGATATCTTTTCTCAGTAATCTCCAAAATAATGTACATGAATGTTACGGTTCCAGTACAACTTGTCTTGAGGATGTGCTGAAAGTGTAACACTGGGAGTGTGAGTTAAGGTTAAATCAAGTGTTTAGTGGATGGGGTATTACAGCAATAAACATGATTATCCTTTGTATGTGCACACATGGCCCTGTGAGCATGAGACAACTGTTTGTTGTTGAAGTGAGTCAGAGAGGAGAAGGTCAAGTTTTGAGGGGGTTGGTGGTTTAGCTGGGTTTCTCTCAACAGGCTGGTCTCTTTCCACCCTGAGTCTGCACTATCTCACCTCCTCACCCTGTCTGCTCACTGTCACTCTAATGGAGTCAGAGAGAGAGGGAGAGCCTGGAGAAGGCCAAATACCCGAGGAGAAACACCAGTCTCACCTCATTGTGTTTTAACATCCAACCGCGGCTATGCCAGGAATGTACGCTGTGCATTAGAGTGAATGTATACATATTTCACTAATCCTATTAAAACACAGTTTACCACTGCCAAAATCCATTATAGTGCTGTCTAAGTGTGTGTTTCTGTGTGTGTGTCTCTTTCAGGTAAAGGGTAAGATAAACATGGATGCTTATTGACTACTACTTTTTTCTCACCAATTTAAATCCAAGGCTGATTGCCTGAGGGCCTGAATCAGTGGTCTGATATATATATAGCTAACAGTTTCATATCGTTAGAGTTACTTAAGAAGAAAAACAAAAAAGCATCAAAGGCGGCACCTAATTCTCATGGACAAGCTGACATTTTAGTCCAAGCAAGAGTGGCTGAAATAAAGCCAATGTAAGAACATCTCTCCAACTCCCAAAGCAAGAATGTAAACACACTAAATTCCTGTCAGAATGGCAAGGAAGCTCTGACAGTCATGAATGGTTGTGTATATTTAAGTCAACACTCTGTGTACACTATAATAAAGTGTAAAGTGTCTCTAGAGATAACTCATTATACATAAACAACAGTACGTGCTTTCATGTGCGCTTGACGTCTGATGGAACACTTGACATCAGGTTTCTTTTTTTTAAAAAAACAACAACCTCTAATTGGTAAGATGTGAAATCTGTGTCAAGCTGTAAATCACAGGAAACGGTGAAAACTTCTTTAACAAATGTGACAAAATGTGATTGTCTTGTCTGTGATAAGTGACATCTAAAATGAACAGAAAGTTATGTATGTTCTCAGATTCAGACTGATTAACTGAACTCAGTTCAGTCCAGATCCTGAAGTCTGTAAGTCAACACACAGGACTCAGAGGTACTAAAATGGTTGGTAAATTAGGAATGTAAAACTGAAAAAAACTAACAAACTCTTTTTGTATATGTGGAAAGAAGTGCACCAACTAAAATGTCAATTATTTAAAGCAACAATATAAAATACTGTATCTGTATTCAGCTGTTTTTGGGGCAGATGAACATAAATTACTGCTTTTCTGAAATGAGTTTGTTTCTATTTATGGTTGTTTGGCTTATGATGATCAACACATCATCTCTCACACACATTGTGCCACAGTACCCTTGCAAAACACACCATTTATCTTGACTTAAATTCCTACACCCTTCCAACCCTCAACCCCACCCTCCTCCACCTCGTTTTTTTTGTCTTAGGATTCCCCGTTTAACTCGATCTGTTACCCATCACCAGCACTTTTGCTCCCCGCACCCGTTCACCCTCCTGCCTTCTCGAGTTTTTAGTTGTCAATATCAACAGTCAAGAGAAAACTTTAAGTAGAGACAGAGTGCACATTAATGTTTGGGTAACTTTGGGTAACCTAAAAGCCGCAAGTCCTATAGTATAAATATATGTTATGGTAGTGATGTTAACCACCTGACAACAGTTTAAATCAAGCCTTTTGACACTGAGGCTATACTGTTCAATACATCAGGTAAAACTGGAGTTCACTTAAGTTTTTTCCTCATTAAAACAAATTATTCACAGGTCAGGGTGGTTGTGAAAGCAACAAAAACGACAGAAACTTCTAAAAATCTGCGTAAAATTTTCTAAACAATGACATAATACTGACCCGTAATAATATAATAATCAGAAACTCTTACCTTCAAAAAATCTCTGTAAAGCTTCTGTTTCATCTACCACGTCCATCCTAGCGGGTCCCACATAAAAAATCCATTAAAGTCTCCCCTTGTCCGAACGAAATCAATTCGGATCGGGGAAACTTTCACATATACATCACGAAATCCAGATTAAAATCGTAGTGACTTTTCTTGGTTTAGTTTACATAAATCCACCGCCTGCGAAGAACCTCTTTCTCCTGCTCAGCAACTTGGCGCTGGATTGACGTCCCTTATGGTCAAACGCCTCCAATGACGCTATGGTTCAGGCTATAACTTTAAAACTATAGTCTTAGGTTTTTTTTATTATTAAAGTGCCGACAGAAACCCATAAAAGAACAACGTTAAAACATTTCCCTTCAGCCGCACCTTCATTTCAGCGCCTACGAGCTTCGTAATAAACTTTGGTTTCCCTTCTCAAAAAGTATCATCAGCCTGTGGGGAAAATGGTTTTTTTTTTTAAATCGACGGAAAAAGATGAAGTAAGAAAAACGTGTGCGTTTAAAGTTATTTAAACTTGGCTCCTGCGGCTTGCAAGTTGATTCTGTTCCTCCTCTGCCTCTCCCTCTCAGACAGGATGTGAGCAGCAGAGAGTCGGAGGAGAGGAGCTGAGGCAGGTGAGGGATGTGCGCGAGGCGCTGCAAATGTCCCCGGACAAATAAAAAAAACATGAACGTCTCTGTGTGTTTATAGATTTTAATAATCTTGTTCTAATCAAACAGCCTTTACCTCCTATGAAGAGCTGCAACGATGAATTCGTTAACTGATTTAGTCGATCACCACCTATTGTTATAATCATTTTAGCATTACAGTTATTTCTCAAGCAAATAAGAGTTTCCTGCCTCTAGTCTAAGAACCTGCTGCTATTCGTTTTCATTCACAATATTTAATAAAATATGTTTGGGCCTTGCACTGATTGTTGCTTAGATAAATCAAGTTATTTGAAGACATCACTTTGGGCTCTGGGAAGCTGTGCTGGAGGTTTTTTCATGAGTTTTTCTAAATATTATTGATAAAACAAATAATCGAGATGATAACTGGTGGATTATTGGTAATTAACATGATCGTTAGTTGATCAAATTTAATCAGGAGAATGTATTATCATGCTCTAAAACAAAAGCTGCCTTTTTTTTTTTTTTTTTGGAAATACTCAAATAAACTTTGTTTATCCATCCTGGAAGAGGGATCCCATCTCTGTTGCCTTTCCTGATGTTTCTCCTCATTTTTTTTCCCTTAAAAGTTTTTCTGAAGTTTTTGTCCTGATCCTGACAGAGGGTCTGAGGTTATTGGGTGTTGAACTGACCTGTTTGACTTGTGATTTTGGGGTTATAATAAAATTGACTTGACTTAAGTGTAACTTTATGAAAACACTTTACCTTAACTGTAATAGCATACAGTGCACCAAGAAGAGAGGATGCATTGTTAACAGTTCAACAGCTGACACATTCAGTTTTAACAGTACATGACGCATTATCCTTAGAATAAATATTTTCTCTCTCCCCGAGCTACTAAAAATATTTGTGAAACCTTGAACTACAGTAAAATTTGTGATTTAAAAAAAACTTGTGTGGGGCCCTTTGAATTCCTCCAGCTTAAACAACCGTACAGCAACAGGAGTGTTTTGTGTCAAGGCTTCCCAAGGGGAGGATTTGAGGGAATGATCCATTTCTCTCAACCTTATCAGCTGCATCCCACCCCCCCCTTATAACAATGCCACTGTGTGCAGCCCCCACAGCCTGGACGCCCACCCCCTCAGCCTCCCCCCCCTCGCCCACATGTGAGATGCTGTTGTGTTGTCTTGTTCCCCCACAGCTGGAGCATCTCCCTCTCCACCCCCACCACCCCCCACCCCTCAGCTTTTCCTCCATTCAACCCAAACAACGCCTCTGTTCTTTCAGTCACACTATGCAGATTGTTTCAGAGGACAAGCAAGAAAGAGAAACAGATAGAGGCTGCAGGGGACAATGAAACAGCTGGCTATGTTAAAGCAGTTCATTTTGGTATTCTGTATTTCTTATCTCATATAGCTCTGTAACTGCATGTGCGCGCGTGTGTGTGTGTGTGTGTGTGTGTAACATACTTGTACTAAATCTTGCATGTTCTGTGAATTTAAACCCTGTTTACACACTATGGGGCTCACACATCCTATGTGGGGACAAAAAGCAGATCTCTATAAGGTTCGTTATTACGTTTTAGGATTAAGGTTAGGGTCAGGTGTAGGTTAAGGTCTGTGAAGTTTAGGGAATGGATGAAAGTCAAACTACGTCCTCCACAGCAAAGAAAATAATCAATGCTTAAGTCATTTGAAAATTATGAAGTGCTAATACATGACAAAACTGTTTCCTGACATATCAAAAATGACCTTATTTTCACATACAGCCAGTAGAATATTGCATTATTATACTAACATCATGTCATGGCCACTTACCATGAGACCTGTGCTCCAGCTGTTATCCATTATTTAAAACTGCACTGACTGATTTTCTGGCCTCTTGGGGGCAGGTGAACAAGCTGAAAAAAAATCAATATGCAGTCATGTTATAGTGTTAGTGTGTTGAAAAATCCAGCAGACAATGAAATTTCATTCACCTGTTGAGAGGAATATATTTTCTCCATTTTGCTCTGTTTTGGTCTCCACCAACTCCTAGGAAAATATTCCGTCTTTAGCTGCTAAATGCATTATGCTCTCAAGATAGCTTGGTTGCTAATTGTGCCGTTTGGAGCTGGACATGTATGTGCAGATGGTTTTTTGCTGAAAATAGCTGCTTCTAACTGTTGTGATATTTCAGGCCAAAAAACTAAAGACCAAGAGCTAAGGGGGGCTGTAGAGTCTGGTGTTAATCCTCTGTGGGTTCATAAGTAAACTCACAATACACATTTGAACCTTTGAACGTTTGACTGTAGTCAGTTTAAAAATTGTTCTAACAGTGAGATTTAACTAAGGTTGTGTAAATTATAACTCACTGCTCAGTGTTCAGTCCAGATTTGACTAAAAAAAAAGTAGCAGAATTTCTCATTTAGATTAAGGAAATTGTTTTTTGTTGGTTTGTTTGTTTGTATATTTTGTTTTCATGGTCATTTGCTTTCAGTGGATGTTGTGCTAGCTACTACTCAGTTGAGTGAAAAGGGAGATTTTACTGCATTTTTTAAACATCCAAACCAAACTGGACCAGGTCTAGATTGAAAACCACTACACTTAGATTTGTCAAATATAGACTACATAACCCTTTAAAGCACATTTTCAGATTTGTGAAACCTTTATTCTATTTGTGAAGACACAAAAAATGGAGATGATGATGTTTAACGTCACCCTGGTTTTACTCATTCTTTTTAATCATCATCATTTTATTTGCAGAAACTTCAATGGGAACCAGAGCCAGCTCAGCACACAAGTTAACTAAGCGACAGCTCAGGGCCCTGTGGCCACCAGAGGCTCCCCAAGAGTGCTTTAAATGTCCCATGACAGAACTTGATTCTTTTTTTTTCTTTTTTTGACATATTATATTACATCAGTGGTAATCATACAAAAATGTAGTTGTAATTGATTGTTATTCTGCTCTTTTGCAGTTAAAGTGATTAACTTGTTTACAGTGAATGTAATGTCTGTGTGTTTGTTACTTTTCAGTACATCACGTCCAGTATGTCACTTCGTCCTGTCTCACTTTGAATATTAAACTGCAAATTAACAGCAGACCACTCTTGTGAGTTTACCAACCTTTCAAGATTTACAATAGGCGTGTGAATGATCAAGCACTGACACGGCTGAAACTAACAGCATTCTCCTTTGTCCTCTATCAGTCTCAGCTCCATCATTGGAAAAAGTGAGCACTGAACATGTTACATTCTCCCAGGTTTTTCATCTCAGGTATTTTGATGTACTGTACCTGTAGGAGCTTCTCTGGTCCATGATGTCAGTTTGCAGTTCCTCCGTCTCCTCTCTGGTGAGAGAACACAGTCACATATTGAACCAAGATTGACTTCAAAGCTTGTGTAGATCAGTCTATTTCCTGCTGTAGCACAATCATGAACATCTGCATGGTCCTGGTTATGAATGGTGTAGCCCGACTCACCAGGTTAGTTCCACTTTCATTAGTTTTTACCGTAGCTGCATTATATTAAATCTTACCAGCCATGATAGATGAAAGAGATTTAATTAATTCATGTGATCTCAATCTTTTTTTGACATGGTTGCATGTCCACATAAGTGATAGACAGAATGATAAATTACAATATCTAGTGTCAAACACAGATAACATCATTATCACATGAAGAGACTGGCCTACATTCTAGGCTCCATTTAGTTTGATTGACAAGATATGTCGAGGTAATTAGCATCTCATGCGTACATTTTGAAAGACCCGACTGCCCTGAGCCTTCTTTTAGTTCACGCTTTTGTTCATGAATGGAGGCCTGGTCCCCTTTAGGACTTGTCTGAATTATTAATCTGGGTGGCATTCATTCAGGTGATACTGTATACCATGTACAACGTCGTCACATCACGTCACAATTTTCCTCCTAAGACAGATTCAAGGATGATCCAATCTCGAATTCTGAAATGATGATATTTAAATCTTGTACTTTTGGAATATTTTATTCTGTATATTTTTATTTACACGTGCTAAAGATACAATCTATATTTGCATTACTAATGATTACTTAAATCAAACGTATCATATTTGTTATCTCATATTTGTTCATTTTTCTCCAGTAGAGGGCAGACTTGCTTTGACAAAGTTATGAATAGTGACGACAGTGGTTTTAGTACTCAGCAAATCTTCTCAGTGTCTTTGAGATAAAGGATGTTTATGGTATATTTTGTGGGACTTTATATCTCAATAACACAAGTCAAATGGACTCTCGTCATTGTTGTGTATATGTGCATATCCTGTACTAACATCCCATAATACCACAACCTCTAACTCCCTGACACTGACTCAAAAGGCACCTATAAAAATCAAGAACTTATGTTTCCGTTTGGCCTCTTAAACCTGAACTGAACATATAAACTGAACACATTCAGGTGTGGATCTCAGAGCAGTTTTCAGTGTTGGTTACTATTCATCATTTCCTTCTCCACATTCTTGCAATAGGTGATTTCTTAGCACTGGCAGCTTAAAGTTAATGATCAAACCCAACGATAAGGTTTCCAAAGTAACCAGTTTCAAAACAAATCAGAGTACCTGTGCTTGAGCAACAGCCCAGCACACAAACACTAGTGCATTTCACTCCCTGCTGCTCAACCAGAGTGTGTGTGCAAACATTTATGTATTCTCCTTATAATAATACAGTTTTGATTTTTGCTAAAACATGATTATTCTAGTGGTTGTTCACACAGGATAAATTAACCAAGAGGAGTGCGACAGCATTATCTTGCTGATTTTCTTTGCAGGGACAGCAGACTACAGCTGGACAAAGAGTGGTCATTCTTAGCAGCCACTGACATTGAAACCTGGGCAGTGTTCCACACTGTTGCTCCTCTTTCATTCACCCCATTGAATCCAACTAGTTTAGACCAGTCACTGCTTTGCTGCACAAAATGAAACCTGTGAACATGAAATTATTGCACTCGATTTAAAAGGTATTTAGGCCTAATTCACTAAATGAAACAATATGCAGATCAAATGTTTGTTTTTTCTGACTGTTCTCTAATATTTTCTTTTGACATAGTAAACATTCACTTAAGTACTACACTGTACCTCTTCAGCCTATGAAATCCTTCAAATCAAACTAGTATGTCACGTCCACACCAAGGCCATAGTTTATGACGAGAGGTATCATGTATACAGTAGGTTTTATAGTTTTATTTTAAGGGGCCACTGCCAAAAAAGTTTCAAAATTAGAATAATTCATTGCCAGTATTTTTATTTATTTATTTTGTGTGTTATTTTTTTTTTCAGATCAGCCTGCTCAGGTTTAGGTTACTGTTGGTATATGCACTGCAGGGTGGTGAGTTGCATCACCGGCACGCATCCAAACTCTCACCACTAAGACTCGCACCGACCGACACACACCCAGTGAAGTGTCTGTGGAGCTCCTCCCCTCTCAGATTGAGTTACCTGCAGAGTCACCTATCACTCACCTTGCTCCCGCGTAGCCTCCTCAGCGACTGTTTTCTGGGAACAAACAAACGTCTGCGCGCTGTGTTGGACGGCAGCTCGGGAAGTTTCCAGTTTTGGGAATCCGGCGATTTATTGTACCTCGCAACAGGAGGTTTACAGATATCGATCGATTTCCCGCGTGGGTTTATTTGTTGATCGGCCGCAGGCTGTGATGGCAGGCTGATGATTCAGGCGCTTCTTCGCCCACGTTTGTCACCTTGAGCATCCCGTCCGGAAAACGCCACTGTGAGTTCCTGTGAGGGGTAAAACACACTCTTTATTTCCCTTTTCTTTCTTTTTTCTTTTCTTTCTTAAGAAGGTTGTTCAGCACATTGCTTAAAAAAAGTTTTAGTGTCTTCACAGTGAACATAAACTTACATAATCATGACAAATGTCACCATAAGTTCCACTCAGTGGCTGTTCTGGAGCTCTCGGTTGTATCATCAGGGTTCTCAGCAGATTCAGTCGCTTGGTTGCTGTTTTATGACTTCTCATTCATGTTAGTTTAAAAGTTGAGATTAATTGGTTGCACTTATTTATATATAGTGATGAATTATGACAATTTCTTATAATTACTCTAATTATATAATGCCACTGTGTTATTGTGTTGGAAATGCCAACTCATTATTGTGATCAATCACATCAGATTTAGATTAATTATTGATACTTATACTTTAAATCCTGTTGTACAGTGACTGATCTGTGGAGTGATTCACAGAACATGTTTCTGGTGGTGGGTACTGACAGAGTAACGTTGATGTTGCCGCCATACATTGACGTCTGGTGTCACCCACACGCTTAATTACAGCATTTAGCTCTGTGGTGAGAGGAATGCGCTTTCATTTGGGTTCAACAAGCTCAGGGATAACCTCATGACATGCTACACATTAACAACCAGAGGAGAAACACTGACTGCTAATTGGAGAATCACTCATGCCATAGTCTTTTAGTACTGTTTTGTCCTGGCACAAGATTGTTCTCAGTGTGCTGGGAGGGTCAAATGAATGTTATGTGAACAAGCAGCGATCATGTCTGTGAAATCTGACCCGATTTTGTCTAGTGCTGCTTCTCCCATATGCCCTGATTCAGAGAACACACTGCACACTGCACCTCTACACCCAGAATAAACCTGTAACATCATCTCATCCCCAGCTATCACAACACTGTAATGTGATTCAAATGGATGAATGACTCCAAAAAACCTAAAATACGATAACTGTTATCTCTTACAAAATGCTTACTCAGGAGCATGGAGCAAAGTACAGATTTCTCATATCAGAATAAGCTCATATTTTTTCTGACACATTGCGTAAGCTGCCAATATTGTGTAATTTTGTAGTATAGGCAATAAACTAGGCATAGGCAACATCAAAGAGTGATAATACTGTAATTCAACTGATGTGACCTAACAATAAGAGTCTATGTTTTCTCATATTCAATCAAAAGTTAGGAAGAACTCGGTTGCTGAGGTCATGGCACACTTTGAGTATGAGGGTGAACTGGTCTAAAGAAGAAATGAATACACATAGAAGAGGCTGCTAATTAGCATATACTGTAAATACTGAGTTTATTTCACCATTAATGGTCTTGTCACGAGTGATTAATATGTTCTCAGCAGATCTCATTATTTTCTTCAAGTCTGTGTTGAAGCTTCAGAGGTGTTACGGGGCGTGTGTTGTATGTAAGACATGTTACCATAGAGCTGTTGTTGCGCTTTCTGTACGGGTCCAAAATATCTTGTAGTGCTGCTTTATACTAACAGAGGTATCATGTTGTGGCATTTGATGTGTTTCAGACACAAAGCTGCTGTAAATCTGTTGTTTTATCGTTGTGTACACTTGGTACATAAGGTCACATATTTAGTATATTTGTTTTGTGTTTTTCATATTTTAATTTAATTGTACTGTGTATTAATACAGTTTCAACAGCACAATAATGTTGTAATTGTCTTTTGTGTGTTGAGACACATTCACGTGAGAAAGTGCTAAATAAATTTTGACCCGTCATGCAAAACAGCACATGACAGCCTCTGAGAAAAACTCTGACTGCAGAATCCTGTCTTCACTGGTTAGGGTTTCCAAAAGGTTGAAGTTGGCATAATTATTAATCTGATACAGACAGAGATGCTGTTGTGTTGTAGAGATGTTGATTAGTGTTCAGAGATTCAAACTTTGCGTGAGTTTATGAGGATTTTAGGGCTTCTTGTGTCAGATGGCAATTTGACAAGTTTCAATCCAGGACTTGGGCTTGAATGATTTGTTGTCACACCAGCAGCATGAATACGACAACACTTGTATAACCTCATTCCTTTACATACAAAAATCAAAACAAAGAGATATTATCAGTAAATCAGAAAATGAGACCAGCTTTAGAGTAATAAGCAAAGCGTCCTGCTCGCTCTGCTTCTTTTTTTTGCGCGTAATTATTGTTCTAATTCCCTGTAATTATCTCTGAATAAAGGGTTGTCGTTATTGAACAATAAGCACCTCAGGCTGAGAGGTGAGGTGCGCAGAGGGCCTCGTGCCATGAGGTTGACAACACATGACACCCAGCCTGTCCTGCTCCGGCTTCACCTCCCTCCTGAAACCTGGCTGTGGGCCAGAGGCAGGAACAATAGCGTGGAGAGAAGATGACCAGGGAGATAAGGACAGAAAGAGGAAGTCTATCATTTGTGCAGACGTGACTTTCTAAAGTAAATACGACTAGTTTTCTTTCCTCATTTGCATCTCACCAAGATTTTGTCGATCAGGGGACATGGACCTGCACGTGGCTCTATCTGAATAAAATCATACATCAACTTAAGGTTGTGGAAGCCGTTGTGATTGACCCTCTCTTTGTTTCAGAGGTTTTGAGGAGATTATCTGTCGAGAGCGATTATGTTTACGAGAGATAAGCTCGAGTGGCCGCACCTATAACCTATAACTGTCATACGCAGTATTTATGTTCTGCATGTGTAGTTTGCCGCTGCTCGTTATGCAACAACAGTTTTCACCTTCAGAAAGGGAGTATGGCATGTCTTGAAGAAGTAGTTTGGTTAGAAAAGGATACTGAAATGTTCATAACTATTGTAGGAAGCACGCACAGTGTCACAGAGTGACACGAGGTCGGTATATTACAGACAGGATTGCTCTTTACAAACACTTAAAATGCTTGCTGGAGACACAGGATCCTAACCTCTGGCCACCAATTAATAATACAAACTGAACCGGTTGCTTAAAGTGACACTTGGCCCCTTGGAGTCTAAAAGTCACATAAGGCAAAGGGTGATTATTAAATCTAATGTTATATACAGTCCACTTTACTCATTAACTGAGGGGCATTTATCTGTGGTTATATTCAATGCAGCGCTAAAATCCATAAAAAGGTTTAAAAGGAAACTGAGCAGAGCGCACTATGTTGCATAACATCTCATTAGGGTCCACAGTTAGAGTGTATACTGATACTGTATGGGCTCAGTCACAGTGTGTGCTGTAGGCCTGATATACTATATTTCATAACCTCGTCAGACGCATGCCTTGACAGACGAGCCTCAGAGGGAAAGGTATGGCAGAGTTTTGTTCTATTGTTTCCTGCTCCCGTTAATCTCTCAGATTTATGCTTCATACACGTCTCCTTCGAGGCCGCGCTAATTATCGAATTGTTAGCGTGGCTGCATGTAAAAGCCAACCAAATTAAATAATTGCTGCTATGCAGATATGGTCATCAACAGAGTGGATCTAATTACACAGTGCGTATCAGCCTGCTGTCTTCCATTGTCCCAGATCAGTCCCCCGACTACCAGCAGCACAGGCCCAACACCTGGCTCTCTACAGTGGAAGAACAGGCTGTTAAGTAGACTACACTACAACTTTGCATACTGTATCTACAACCTTAATAAGGAGTCTGTAGCTTTTTACACCATGGTCAGTGTATTAGAGATTACCCAAGTGGAATGAGAGAGAAAAGTAAAAGATGCCTGTGATGGTCTTTTAAGCTGAATAATGTATGTTTGTTTGGGTGGAAAATGTGTTACCTCCACCACCAGCCACCCCCCCCCCCCCCCCTCATTATCACCTTTTTTTCTTTCCTTCAGGTGGATGCCTTAAATCATGAGTATCATGGGACCTCCGTCGGGACAAGCCAAGTGAGTGTCGCACACATTCCTGCTTCCCCTCACATATTTACCTTTCTGTGTGTGTGAGCTAGTGAATCACATTTTGCAGAGTTACTATCACACAGGCGCAAGAGAATCTCTAACCCAGTATGTGGAAGGTGGTGTGGGTCAGGGACCTCGGGCACAGAGCGGCTCTGTTGAGAATTGTTTGCTTTGCCTGGGTTCCTGGCTCCAGCGTCCCCCTCCTCCTCTCCTTACTCTCTCTACCTTTTCCACCCCACCCCCCCCGCCCTGGCTGGTCCATATGCTCAGAATCTCAGGCTAATCTCACCCAGTGCTGGCCAGTCTGTTGTCCGTATATATCTCTGTGCAACAGTGTGGGAGATTCAGAGGGTTTGTGACACTGACATCCAGAGGTACAGGGAGGGGAAGAAGATGATGAAGGGTGTGCAACGTAACCCTGTTTCTTCTTCTTGTCATTGCAGTGGAGTGGCCAGATCGGACAGCAAGATCAGCGCCAAGGCCCTCTACGGTAAGTGACTGCATGGAAGTGCGTACAGGAGTTTGTTTGCTCGTTTTCAGGCCTCTGCCATAACATGCCCTTATTTCTGTAGCATGAGTCACCACAGATTGTTTATGACTTACAGCTTATAATTAAGGATACTGTGCACTCTTACTTGTCAAGAGATTTTTATGAAAATCTGCACTCTATTTATATGAACAAGGACATTGTAGTTTATTTTGAGTTAATGCCACCACCCTGCTCCTATTTACTCCTTTGGGTCATGTTTACTAAATGACACAGTGCCCAGATTTTATAGCAAAGTACTTTCCGTTTTTAAAATAAACTACGTATGTAAATCTCGAATGGAGTCCAGTATACGATCTCCTCCTGATCTTTTGACAACTTTCCAAACTGTCAATAGTCAAGCTATGAGGATCAGCACTGTAATTGACTCAAATCACAACTCAATTCACAGCAAATATTCAATTTGCTATGCAAATGACTTTGTTGGGAAATCAAGCACTCTCACTCTGCAGCGTGTTGCTGCAGCCCCACAGCCTCGCTGGACTATCACAGTCCTCTCCCCAAAACACACACAGTGATAAGAGGGGGCCAAAGTCCTGCTGAGGGGGCCCCATCGTGTTCAGCCTAGACATGGGAGGGAGGCTGGGCTCGTAAAGGGGACAGGAGTTTCCAGTTCTGTGCCAGGCCTAGATGCATGTCTACACTTTGTGGTCACATTCTCATGTGTGCAGACATTTATTTATGTTGTGTGACTTGCAGCCTTTTGAGCATAATTTGAATTGAATCTTGTTATTGTAAAATCCATTTATATCTATATTGTCTGTCATGACTGCGGAGGATTTTATTTTAGCTGTTGCATACTTGTGTAAGGGCGTGTTTATGTGACTGAAATGCTGTGTTACATTAGCTGGGAGTGCAGGGTGTGCCTGTTTTTAATGTGTGGTTGGAACAGGGTGGGGATGTCCATGTCTTGCAGGTGAATAAAAGACACATTGAAAAGTGGAAAGGAAGAGGCGGACTCTGCACCTCACTCACCTCTGGTCCTCCCCTCACTGCCTCAGACATTAGCTCACTGGTCCCTTCCAGCACCTCCCTCCACACTGCCAACATAGAAGGACATTGTGTAGCGTATCACAGGCCTAGATATAAACCTGCACCAAGCTATGACATGACAACCTGTTTTCACGTGTGGCTGCGCTGTTCCAAATTTAGAACTGCCTCAAATGACAGATGATGGTATTGTAGGGATGCAAGATGTTCCCAAACTATCTGACTGCGCACCTTGTTGTCTGTGAAACATTTTTGTGCTGTAAGTCATCCAAATATCCACAGGATGCACCTTCTCTGTGAAATATCCTACTGTATGTGTGATGAGGCTGTGCTGTTTCATTGGCTCCTTTCATCTCGTGCAGCAGATGGTCACCACTACCTTCTCACTGCAGGATGACAGCAGCATGCCCGTTCTCCTGAACCGAGAACAGAGAGGCAGGAGAGTGGACAATATTGCACACTATCTATAACAACAGACGACATTTGGATAGGTCTGCGACTTGCTTCTTGCTGAATAAACATGTTGAGGAGCAACAGCAACTCAATCTCACATATGTAAAATGCCCTGTCATTCACATGGTGCAGGGCAGCAGACAAGTGATGCAAATGATACACAGTCCTCCCACCTGATCGGTTATCAGCTTCAGGGTAGAGCAGAGAGATGCCACATCAGGCTCATTCTCACAAGACCTCAGACCATCAAACAGCTTTACTGGTTTTTCTCAGACGGTTGTGGTTGAAGAGTTCGTCTTTGGCAGGTAAAATGTGTTTAGATTGAGTTGAAATGGCTCTCTAATAGATTTTGAGAACTTAATGTACGGTTCCTTTTGGTCGGCACCGTTCTTGCAGATTCACTTTTGCTGTTTGTGTTTGATTTGGACTTTGTTAAAGCAGTGTTATTAGTGGCCAGGCAGTATGTCTTTAGCTTCTCACTGCTCTTGCTAAACAAATGCACAGTGTAAGCCTGTATTCATTTGTTCCGAGGTTTGTGAGGTTGTAATGGTTACTGGCAACATATGGCCAAATCTTTGCAGTCACAGCAGGACACTTGCGTGTCGAAAGGGTGGCTTGTGGGAGTGAAAAAAGGAAAAAGAAAAAAAACAGGTCATGATCTTGTGCCAACACAATTGCTTATTGTTGAGTTATCTGTGGTAGGACTCATTCAGTTTTTTGATGTCCAATACAGGATTTTCTTCAGTTTTTTGGGGGGGCTCAAATTTAAACAGTTTGATGACATGTCTGTCTTTGTTGTGGGTTGAGTCAAGGTTCATTGTGTTTAAAGAGCAGTTATTAGGGAGGTCAGATTGTCTGATTGATCTGGGCCATGTATTGGTTTGATGATCTGCCAGGCAGCCATGTTTATCACTGGTCATTGACTCTGGAGAGCCCTGAGGATCTGCCCATCTGCCTGCTAAGTGGCTCTTATTGCAAGCTGTTGCAGCACCGTGAATTGATTGGCGTAAATGTCAGTCATTAATAAGAAATGGGGTGAGCTCAACTTTCAGAACGACACCTGACGCTTGTGTTTCACCTGTGGGGAACCAAGCAGGAAGGAATCAGCAGAGAGGAAATGGCAGGAACAGGAAAGACAAATGCTTGCGTCATTTGGATGTGATGGTGGTTGAATGGATATAGTCTCTGCTGAAAATCAGTTTTCAGGGCTATAAAATATGAATGTTTACTTCACTATGAATCATTAATAAGATGATATAAATAGTGGAAATACTGGAATGTACTGTAGAGCTTTGACACACATTTTACTAAATGTTATACAAACAGCAGGGCTTTTGTGTTGCATTCATCATAGAGCACATAAAGCAAAATGTGTCTAAATGTTTGTATGCTGAGAAAACCAGAGCTGTAGTCTCTGTGGCATCGAAATGTTGACTCTGTTGGGTGGGGGACAAAGAGAGACCTGATAGGAGATCTGGCTGTGGAGTTGATAGGAACATGCTCTCATTTAGCTGTAATTGTTACCTGCAGACTATTCACTTGGTAAATAGGTCAATGAGCACACTGGCAAAGTAATTTAACATTGCCTAGTTTAAAAACAATGGCCTCAGCCAACAGCACATGCAATGTGGTGAACAATGGTGCTGTGAGGATGTGGATACTAAAAATCCAAACTGTAAATGGGTCACTGCATTTTGAACTTAAATCAGATTTTTTATATCTTGTACAGGTTTTGAAAAAATTACCGTAAATGTTTTTTTTGTTTTTTGTTTTTTTTTCAGTCATCGGCAAAGTTTATAACTGGTGTCTGTTTTGTGGCATAGTGCAGTGACATCATATTTTGTGTTTTTAGCCACGCTAATGATGAGGCTCTTGGGATTAAAGTCAGTCTGTCTGTCAGTAAGCCAACCCACCACCTGGTCCAGACTGCAACGTCTCAGCAGCTACCACATGGATTATCATGACATTTTGTACAGATATTCATGGTCCACAGACAATGAATCCTTATGGCGATCCTCAGACTTTCTATTTCGATGCCACAGGCAGGTCAACAGGTTACATTTATCCAGTCAACTAATCTTTGTTTGCTATCGAATACCTGCAGTGCTAATGACATTCCCGTCAGCCTCGACTGTATCTATAAAGTGTACACTGTACACTGTAGTGTGTTTAGTAAAATAAGATGGTGAACATGGCAAACGTTAAACCTGCTAAACAACAGCATGATGTCAAGGTGAGCATGACGTCAACTTTTATCTCAAGTCAGTGTTATGGCTCTGGATTGTGTTAAAAAAATCACTGTAAGCAAGGTAGTGTTGATAAAACATAACTCAACACGCCATTTCCTGTTTCCAGTGATTTCACCTGCCTCAGGACTATATGGGTTTAAGGCATCATGGCTGTGTTTTCAAGTTGATTTTACAGATGTTGTGTCACTGATTTTTGACCCTGCAGTAAATCTGTGCCTCAGACCGGTGACCTGGCTGGAGCGAGCTTTAATGCCACCCTGGCCAACATGCTATAATGTGAAACACACTTTGATATGAGAATTAATAATTAACTTCTCAGATAGGGCTGTTCCATTGTCCTCTGGCAGGACACTTTTGGCAGGACATGAAATTATGCTAAAAGATTTGACAATACCACAGTTTGACTTCAGTTTCATTTCTTGCAGAGAGAAGCACCTCTAGCTTTTACTGCGCTGTTATAAAATACACTATCACGTGGCTTAATCGAATTATCTTAGGAAATCATACTTCACAGTATCTACAGTTGTATCCAAACGTTTTGGGAAATGGCATATTTTTTTTATTTTTAAAGTGAAATAAAACCCCAGTAACAAACAGACATTAAAACATGAGCCTTTCTTCAATTTTTAATGCACTGTTACGTTTTATTTCATGAATTAAAAAAAAAAAAAAAACAGACAAAAATACAGAAAAATTAAACAGTAATTTTGGCATGTGCAAAAATGTTTGGGCACCAAGCTTAGTAACCTCTCTTTATCTCTTTAGATATTACAGCTTGCAACTGTGAGGACTGTGAGGGCTTTTGTGTTTCTTGAAGTAGTTTGTGGTTGATTTGCATTATTGTCTTGGTGTAGAAGCCTCTCTCTTTCCGGTTCAGGGTCTTGATTGATGACAGGAAATTTGCATCTAGAATTTCCTGATATTTAGTGTAGACCATTCTTCCCTCTATCTGTGAAATGTTTCTGTGCACTGGATGGGAGGTGCTCTGACTTAGTAGGGTACCCAAAATGTGCACATGCCACAACCACTGTTGATTTTTCCCCCTATGTTTTAAGTTCATGAAATAAAAAGTACATTAACATTTAAAGAATAGCTCATTTTTACATGTCTGTTTGCTGCAGGGGCTGTATGCTTCAAAAACCAAGAAGAAATGTAATTTTCCCAGGGGTGGCCAGTCTTTTGCATGAGACTCTAAGTGGATACCTAACAGTACAGTTGATGTTGATAGGTGTGTGAGGTTGATAGTTGCCCCATAATAATAATAAAAAAAAAAAAAAAAAAAACACACACACACACATTACATGTCCTTGTCACTTCCTCATTGCCCTGCTGGTCTTTTAAGTTCGCACATCAGCGTTTCATTTCACCTGTTCATTGAGCTGAAATGTTCAACATGTGGACTTTAGGTCAGTGTTAGTGCTGTTGCTACATAATTGAATATACTGTGTAGTAAATTACAGGCAGGACTTGATTCTCATTTCCTCACTTTTAATATCTTTGTTTACTTATCAACAGAACAAAGGAAAAAATACTCCAACTCCAATTTTATCATGCAGGAGACGTCGCAGTATCATGTTGAGGTAAGACCCTTCCTGTTTCTCTGAAGAATCAAATTCTTCTTCTTATTCTTCTTCTTCTTATTATTATTATTATATGATATATATGTGTGTGTGTGTGTGTGTGTGTATTATAATTTTAACAGTTTCCGTATTTAAAGATTTTTTTTTAGAACTAAACCAAAAAATATAGAGAAAAATGGAAAGTTTCACAAAAAATTTCAAAGTCAGTCACCAGCATGCTTCAACGCACTTTACCTTTACTTATTATTCAGGTTAAAAATATTCATGCACTCATTAAAGGGAAATTAAAAAATAATGTTTAACAGTTTTTTTTAAAATAAGAAACCTCACTATGACAGTGTCCCATGCATTGCACTGTGTATTATTTTGTATTATCTACGTTTTATTTACGTATTTATATAATTTGCTGTATTAATATAATTTTAATGAATAAAGGGAAATAATTAAAAACATTGGAGATACTCTAAAATGAATAAAATGTTTATTTTAAAATGTGTATAAATATGATAAGTTAAGCTGGACAATCTAATAATTGTGGTGTTTTTTACATTTAATTTCTCTCAGTCTCTATCATTGTTTTCTCTTATATTAGTGTCAGCTGTCTAAAAATGACATAATGAAAAAAAGATTAAAAAAGGAAAGAAAATCTTATTCTTAAGGTCTATAAATTGTCAGATTTATAATTTCAGGTCAGGTCAGTGAGCCTCACGTGAAAAAGAAGATAAAAGCAAAGCACTTACTATAAATGTAGTGTTGTAAGTGCTTTACGTGTATTGTTCTTTTGCCCAGAGATAAAAGCTGACACTATTTCATTTCTTGATAACATCTCACTTACGGGAACTTTGTCATAATAAAGCAATCACGCCTCAGTGGCGACCTGATGTTGGTTTGACTCAATCAGAGACGTGCTTCAGGTCAGGGATGTTGTTGAACTATGTCCCACGACTGTGGATAGGGGTTTCTCAAAATGCCTCTCCATTATCACACATGGGCAGGTAATCACAGATAACAGCCACTGTGGCAGCACAGTTTTGATATCAGATATATTGGGGCAGTAATTTAAGTTGCTATATAACGTCAGATCCAGGAAACATGAGAAATGTTTCACCGGCTGAAATATTAGAAAACAGGCCTAAATGACAATACAGTCCAGTTAACAGTTACAGCTAAAGTAACAGTTTGACTCTTTGGGAAATGCACTCATCTGCTTTTTTGCCAAGAATGATTGATACCAGTGTCATGCCTGTAGCTTAGCTTAGCTTAGCATAAAGACTATAAACGGGGGGAAACAGCTAGCCAGGACGAGGCCAAAGGAAACAAAGTACACCCATCACTTTAAAGCTCACTGACACTTTCTATCTTCTTGGCTAGAAGCAGCAAGCTAGCAAGACTTGTTTTTACACCTCAGTTTTTGTATGAATTACAAGACAAAACATGTTAATTACCTTTAGGGATGATGGAATGTGGATTTTATGTTAGCTTTGGACAACTCCTGGCTAGCTGTTTCCAGTCTTTTAGCTAAGCTAACTGGTTGCTGGGTTGAGCTTCATATTGAATGGTCAGTTATAATAGTGGTATCATTTTTCTCATCTAACTCATGGTAAATAAGCAACAAAATTCCCAAAATATTGCACTATTACTTTAATACAGTCATTAATATATAAAGGCATATTTCACATTACTGCTAACAATTTTCCAAAGTAAAACTGTCCTCCATTGACACTGTTTTCTCCTCAGCATCTCTCCACGTTCATTATGGACAAGACAGAGTCCATTGTCACAGTGGATGACGCCATCAAGAAACTGGTCCTTCTGGACTCAAAGGACAAAATATGGACGCAGGAGATGCTCCTCCAGGTCACCGACAAGGCGGTCCGACTGCTAGACTGTGACACACAGGTAACAGCTCCACACCGGTCCACACATGCAATAAATGTCACATTTACAGATTGCTTATGAACTGTTTACAGTAGGTGAGTGGAGTTTATTAAATGTGGCTGGGAGGATCTAATGAAAGGTGCCATGAAGCTGCATTATGGGAACTTTATAAATAGTGTCCTGTTCCTTCCCTACCTCAACTTCTTTCCCTCTAACCAATTTTGTGTTCTTCTCCTGCAGGAGGAGTTGGAGAACTTTCCTCTCCCCACCATCCACATGTGTCAGACGGTGCTGAATCAAACACGTTACCCATCTGTGCTGCTGCTTGTGTGTCAGGACAAGGAACAGCACAAACCCGACATCCACTTCTTCCACTGTGACGAGGTGGAGGTGGGTCTCAGTTTTAACTGTTAAAGACTTGGCTCAGTTTGCACCCTTTATTATCCATGCATGATTGGTCGGCTTTGTGTTTTATGTCATTTATAAATCTAAGGAGCTGTTGTTGGAGTGCTAGGTCAGATTTCAGTCCTGTTAGTGGCTGTGTGTATCCTTTTACATTTTTTGCAGCTTTGTTCAGAGATTTTTTTGCATAAGGGAAGATCTACCACTGAAAGAGTGTAATACTTTCTGAACTATACCAATAATACTTTCTATAAAGACACTACCTCTTTATAGCTTCCATCCCCATGAGTTGTATTATCACATTAAGGCTTGTCTTTGTCTTTATCAGAACTGTGCAGCCCCTGTCGTTTAGATAGATAGATAGATACTTTATTAATCCCGAAGGAAATTTAAGGGGGGTTTTTTGTTGTTTTTTTGTTGTTGTTTTTTTTCAAGTGATGTGAAGGAGGAACAGAAAGCTTAGCATGTTCAGAGTCTTTAAGATGCAGCCTTTGATGAAGAGATAAAAATCAGTTTTTCGGATAAACTGATGCATTTCATTTCACTACCTATTGGCTTTTCAAGAGCACACACCACATTATAACAAACAAATGGACAAACAATGGACAAAAACGAAATCTTCATTGCAAGGCCTGTCTGTTGCCTGTTTTTAGGCGTAGTTCACACTGTTGAAGTAATATTATCCTCTTTCCTTCCTCTATACCTACGTTTAATTGTCTTGGGTCCCTATGTTCACAACTGTGACACCACTAAAACATGGTTAAGCTAAACTTAACCTCTAACAAATCTACACTCTGTATTAAACATTTAAGCAACTAACATATTGCACTGCACACTTACAACACAACCAGTAAATTACTGTTTATCTCCTATGATTAAATACTGCTAGCAGAGGGGATAAAAGAAATATTACAGTGGTAACAGTTTTAGAAAAAAACAAACCCTCTTTTACTTAAGCTAAAGTAAACAAAATGAAATATATTTAAGTCTCGTTTTCTTTCCCCTCAATAAGTTGAGTTACATACAAGTCAAATTCACTCTAAATTCAGTGGGCCCGCATTAACCAAACACACACACACAAGCCGACATAAAGTAAAATAAAATGTAAAAAGTCCCTGTTGCAGGCCTGATGCGATGCTCCTGAGCGGCGAGGCTTAAAACGATTTGACTGTTTCATTCAAAGAGCAACAAAATAAAAATATGGTACCTTAATTATGATTTCTGAGTCCAGACTGCAGCTTTTACCGGTCTGTCGATCTCCGCCGAAGAGCAGGTGTGTGGTTTCTCCTTCGTGGTCCAGTGGACTCTTAGTGTTTACTTGATAGCACTGATAAATCTTCTGTTTCCACGTCGGAAAAACGGTGAACTAAAGCCTTAAGCTTAAGCTGGTTTAGCTACACAGTCGCTAAAAGTCCATTCACTTTGCTAATGAATGCTAACAATTACACTCTGTAGGCTAACGAGCTAGCATAAACGTTCGTAGCTAATAAACACACGTAAACAACTGTAGGACAAACTTCGAGTAGAAATATCTCCAGCTGCTCCAGAAAACATGTAAACCGAGTGTCCTGGCGTTGGCTGTCGAGCAGATAATCTAAGACACCAGATACATACTGTTCTGCGCGAAAGTTCACTCAAACTTCTCCGTCGTTACTTTGACAGTCATGGGCTTTAAATTTTACCACGCGCCCTCTTCCTCATCTCAGCCAATGAATGACCAGTAATGCCCTTATTCTGAAACACCACTTCCTCTTACAACCACGACCTCTTCACTTCCTCTTTTATAACTTTAGCTTTGTAACCTATTTATTGCAGTGGTCCTTTTTAAATCTTTCATGAAGTAGCTTTTTAACCATATTTCTGATAATTTCAAAACATTATTTATATCAATACTTTTATCTTAACATCAATTCTATTACAAGGTATGGTATTTTTAAAATCTGGTTACACAGGGAAACTTGGATACTGATGTCCTGACACTGATGTAATGCTGTACATACAGTAAACATGTTATATTTGACTCCCTGTGTCTCTCTTTGTTCTCTCCAGGCTGAGATGGTTTACGCAGATATCGACAGTGCCATTGGAGACAACAAGCATGGGAAGAAAATGAGACTTCAGACTCTCAAGTGAGAATACAGCAGACACACACACACACACACACACACACACACACACACACACACAAATGATCTTGTGGTAAAATATGTCACATTGAAGGAGGTGACAGTGACCTGTAATTAGCAGTAAGCTAACTTAATGTTAGGGTGCTGAAGGTCTTGATGCCTCCTCCTAATCCTCCAGGGTGAATCAGGAGAAAATGAAACGTCACAGAGAAACCATCCTCCCCCCCACAGCCCCCAAGGGCCCCTCACCTGCTCCGAAGGGACGAGTGGCTGCCACAAACACACAGCAGGGTGAGTGTGCACACGGTGCAAATGCACTCATGAGATTAAACTACAAAGTCATGTTGTTTCAGTGGTTGCATTCATATGTCTTCTTTAATCACAAGCTTTTTTTGTGTTTGGATGTAGACAGACGAGTCTCCGGGCAAAATGACATAGAATCACATGAAAAACTGGCCCAGCGCATTGAGAAGGATGTGGTGAGCGTTTTTATCCATGAAAAGACACCTGTCATTACATTACGCAGCTCCTTTCACCATGTCACAATGCCATATTCTATGTGCTAAATCCCGGGATTTGTCTCCCTCAGCAAATCCTCAACTGTGCCCTGGACGACATAGAAATCTTTGTGGCGCGGGTGCAAAAGGCAGCAGAGGCCTTTTCCCAGCTTAACCAGCGCAACAAGAGTAAGAAGAATAAGAAGAAAGGACCAGCAGGTCTGTCTCCCTTTCTTCTGATGTGGTGGCACGAATGCAGTGACAATATATTCATATTGCTCACGTCCCCATGTTTGTGTCTCTTTGTGTCCTGTGGCCCGGGACATCCAGTCATGTATGTGTGGTAGTAGAGGCCGATTTTGGGCTCTGTTAAGTAACACAATACTCATTACTCAGTTTTAATTACTGATGTAATATTATTACTTCTTATCTGCTGATCTGGTGTATTCTCCTTTTCTTCTGTCTGAATTACTTTATTAACATGTTTTTGCCTGACAAATTCAAAATATCGGCAGTACACAAAGAAGGTAAACTTTAGTTTAATGGAGGCTGGTACGGGATGCAGATGAGTCAAAACTATTTTAATTTACAGGGAATGACACCAAAAGTGTTGTCATATTTGTGGACTGAAAGTTGTGTCCCCTAATTACTGCTGTGCAAAGTAATAATATTACAGTTGCTGAGTAATGTTTTACCACCGAGCGCTGGCAGTGGTGTGATGCTGTGTTCTTACTGTATATCACCACACACCACAGTGTTACATACATGTGACTAAAAAAAATGATCTACTGTCTTCTGTGTGTGTGGTCAGGGTAAAACACACATGCAGCAAGTGTTATTTTCCGCGCATCATTTTGGAATAACAGTGTAAAAGTAGCAGAATTATGTATTGTCCCTGACTACACAGACAGATGTGCTGAAAAAGATGTATTCTCTATCCAGAGAATCAGTTTCTCAACTTTGGGGTCAGAATCCCAAGTGCAGTCGCTTGTTAGGTAAAAGATTTGTAAGACTGATGTATTGACTGATGTGTTTTTAAAGAAAACCAATATATATGAAATACATTTAACCCTTTACAGAATGTTAAGTGGAACTTTCATGCACCTGAAAACACGATTTAAAAGAATATCATACTCAAATTCACATTACCTAACTCTCTGATTTTTGGGGTCATGAGAACTTTGGGACCTTCTGGGTCACTGGTTGAGAAACCCTGATGTAGCACATTCTTTCTTGGGCTTTTACTTTCTGGCCAAGGTGAACTTTTCATCCATGAAGCTGTTTATTAACTAACCGCGATTGTGTTGCTAACCTTTTTTTCACTGGAAATGTAAACCGTAAGCCACAATAGAGACGAAAAAATAACATTTAGGGTTATGACTTTGAACCATGACCAGAAAGTGAAACCTGTGTCCTGTCCTGCAGTGTGTCTGTATGGCAGGATGGTAACTCTGGAGTCTGTGTGTGGTCATTGTTGCTCTGGTTGTTCACAGAGGGCATGCTGACCCTACGAGCCAAGCCCCCCTCTGAAGCAGAGTTCATTGATAGCCTGCAGAAACTGAAGCTGGCCCTGAACCTCTTGGTGAGATATCACAGCTCCTAACCTCCCTTGTTCATCAGATTCATCAGCTGCCCCCTCTCTCTACACCACCTTCTCACTCTGTGTCTGTCGCTCTGCCCCCTGCAGGCCAAACTGAAGAAACACATACAGAATCCAAGCGCATCTGAACTTGTTCATTTCCTTTTTGGACCTCTGGAGCTGGTAAGAGCCAAAACTCATGTTCATGTGTGAGTGTCTCATGTCAAACAGGTTTATAAGGATAAATTTCACACCAAATAAGTTCTGTGTGTCACTGGATACCCTCAGTGCTGACACAGAACAACAGGCATGTCTGAAAATAATATGCTGAACTTTTTAAATGCACAGAATCAGAACAGTTTAGTGTTTCTATCAGACATTCCTCTTATTGTTTTTACTTTTTCTGGCACCACACCCACTGCTCTTCTGCTAAACTCTCACCAGACTGGAGCGACGTGGCTTTCAGCCCTGACACAGGTGCAGCCGCACTTACATAATGTTGGTTTCCCAAGCCGCAGCGTGCAGCCACTCCTTCGATACTGCTGGGTAGAAACACAAAGCAGAGATTAGGCTATGCATTGATATGATGTTGTGACCTCTGGACACATTGGATTTGCTTGATAAGGTCGAGATAAAGTCGGAGCAGTATTATACAAAGTGTGGCCCCATAGCCATTGACTGTCCTCAACTATCAGTGTCAGAGAGCAGCTTCGGCAACATCTCTAATTTCTAGTTGTTTTACAGCTCAAATAAGATACCTTAAGTCTATATATTAGTGCACATAGCTGTAAGTAATACGTGTACATAAAAAAATGCATGTTTCTGTGTGGACAAAGCCGCTCTTTTGTGTGTTCACATCAGTATGTTTGTGAATGGGTCCACAGGTGCTGCAGAGCTGCGGGAGTCCTGAACTGCCACGCTCAGTCATCTCTCCTCACCTTTCTAAAGATGCTGTTGACTTCCTGCGGGGACACCTCTCCCCCAAAGAGATGACCATCTTTGAGCTGCTGGGGGACGGATGGACCAGACCCAGGTACATGTGCATCACTGTTGGCTCAGTGCGTACGGACATGTAACTTAAAGGTCACCTTTTTAACGATGTCTTTACTACTCCTGCTCCCACAGAGCCGAGTGGCCCAGAGATCAGTGTGCTCCTCCTTATTACCCAAAGTTTCGTAACGGCTGGGAACCGCCGGCAGAGCTCTTCAGGACGGCCCCGTGGGAAACAGAGGGACCCACAGGGCCACTGGGGTCCCCCACCAGCCCCAATTACAGGAAACACTCAGTGGAGGAAGTAAGAGTTACATTTAACAATCGCTGTCTGCAAATACACTGATCATTACAGATCCTTGAAAATGTAACACTCCGTCTGTTTTTTACAGTTTTATGGATCTAATTCCTCAAATTCATCAAATGGGTGAGTAATGCAGTCCTTCAGTGCTTTCTCATCTCCCTCATATAACACAGAATAATGTCAAACTGTGATAAAATCTGTCCTAACAGGTCTTACAACGGGAAGACCCACACCCGCAAATATGCCAAAATTCGCTACCACTTTGTAGCGCGGAATGCCACCGAGCTGTCGGTGCTGCAGGATGAAATCCTCGAGGTAAAAAAACTATATCTTATTTTCCTCATGTGAAGTTTGCAATTTGAACCAAATACAGATGTACATGTAGCAGGGATGATGCTCTCAGCAAAGTTAAACACATCAGCTGTGCTATATGTGATTGCATCTGGTGTAAACATATTGTAAACCGTAAAACTGGACAAATAGCCAGTGCTAAGGCATGGTATGGTCACTGACAGGCAGTAAAGCAATTTCTGCTGTATTCAGGTCAAGAGGTTGTATAACATAAGACACAAACTGTTAATGAGTCCAGCAGCAGTTTTCAGTGCCATGGAGTGAGATGTTAACTGTTTCTCACAGGTGATAGAGGATGACAAGCAGTGGTGGAAACTACGGAATCGCAGCGGCCAGGCCGGCTACGTCCCGTTTAACATCCTTGACGTTGTGAGGGTAGAGGAACCAGAGGGCATCTACGGCCAGGTGACACCCATAAAACTTAATCAGGACATGTGTTTTGAATAGATGTTGTTGATTTTAGCTTTTTGTACCTTGTATATAACATGTGTTGATATCACTTTCACTCACTTCACCTCCAGTAATAATCCTTATCTCAGCTGCATGACTGGCTCAAAATCTGGAAAATGTGGACAATCACTAACTTAAGTATACAGTAACGAGACAGGTCAAGGTTTCTTTATCACTGCTTGTGGTAAATTACTATTGAAGAGTATGAATTGTTAAAAGTTAACAATGGTTAAAAGTACAAAAGATGATTAGGGCATTTGCTATAGTGTGTAGAGAATGTGATAAAGAGATTTGCTAGTGATTAACAGGTAATAAGATTAATAAAAACTGAGATAAGTAAGAAATCTTTTATAGTATACACATCATTTTTATTTATTAACTAAATGTCATAGTAGAGTTGTATCTGGTCCTAGATCAGTGCAACTCTCCGCTCTTGTTGTGACCCTACACATTGTGCAGCAGTATGTTCCCACCCTCACCGAAACCCTGAATTCCTCGAGACTGCACGCATTTACGCCGTGTGCAGGTTCACCAACGCCCTGCAGCAAGTGCTGCATGCAGCTACTTTTCCTGGTGTGAAATACTTTCACACACATATTTTGCTTTTGGCTCCTGGGCAAAAATGTATCAGCCAGAATGAGATGAAAGACAAACCTGTTTTTGGAATAATAACAGCTGCGGTTTCTCATGAACTTCATTTGTGTCTGTGTCTGTGTGTGTGTGTGTGTGTGTGTGTGTGCAGCAAGGCTACCCGACGTCACCTCCTGGTCCTCTGAGCCATGGAGACAGTTTCAACAAGGGCAGACCCAAAGACAAAAGTGAGTGAACACAACAAAGTAAAGTCTGATTTAGGAATTACATGTGTTCAGTTTTCTTTTTTTTTTCTTCTTTTTTTCAATCAGCTTTAACAAGTTGTTGCTTTTGCTCTGACATAGAGATGGATGACGTCAGAGATGAGTTATTGATGATGATCACAGCTAACAAAAGCCAGCCGCCAACCAGGAAGTTCCGTGTGGAGCGATCATCCGGCAACGATGTACCGCTCACCTTCGACTCGAACCCAGAGCAGGTGACCGCATGGCTCAGTGCAAAGGCTTTCTCAAAACCGTAAGTAACCAACCATGACACTCATCGATCCAGCAAATCAAAATACCTTGAAGCGTAACTTAACACCTCTTGAACATCTTGTCTTTGCTGACTCTCTTCTGTCGAGAGACAAGTTATTTAGAGTAACAGCAACAGGAGTGTATCTATGTTCCCCAGTTCAACATTCTGCTGACACACATTAACCCTCCCATTGTGTTTGGGTGAAATTTGACCTGTTTCAAGTTAAAATATTTAATTAATATTATCCTTTTAAAAGTTGGAACAAGGCCTCTAAACAGCTGTATAAACCCAACAACCAAGTTCCCTCAAGTGTAGATTATATTGAGAGTCATGCAGCAGTGCTGGGGAACAGAAAACCCTTTTGACGAGTTCCCACAATAGGTCATGTCAACATCTCAACATCTTATTTAGGTTCCCATTATGTCCTGTACAGAGCTGGGGAACATAGGACATAGGATATGCCAGACTATTGTTACTTTTCTTTTGTTGGTGTCTGGTTTGTAATAGAACTTTTTTATATGTCATACAGGGGGCAGAGCAGGTGTTATTAATAACATTAATGGTGGCTCAGTTCCATAAAAAGCTGCAGTAAACCATCCCAGAGAGTCAGCACGCACAGTATCAAGTGGATTTATAATAGTAATATGTAATTGTCTGATTGCGTTGTCTGCAGGACGGTTGAATGTTTGGGGATTCTGACTGGAGCCCAACTGTTTTCCCTCAACAAAGAAGAACTGAAGGCGGTGTGCGGAGACGAGGGTGGTCGTGTGTACTGTCAAGTCACCTTACAGAAGACACAGCTAGAGGTCGGTTGCACACCTGTCTGTGCCTGCACGAAAACTCTTCACACACCTGTTTCATTCACAGTTAGACAAAAAAAAAAAAAAAATCAAACCCACAAGTAAATACACTTGTTCATAAGAAAAAGCCGCCAGTAGAAATCGAAGAAACCCCCATGTCTCAACTTGCCATCTTCATCTGGACATGTTAAGACAAGTGAACACACAGAATTATAAAAGCTGGTGTCAGCTATCAGGCTGTTAGGGAGTCACACTGTGTGATTAATACAGGTGTAGTCCAGGAAGTGGGTGTGTACGCACAGTAATTAGGTCAGAACTAACTGGGTAAGATCATTTGTCAGTTTAACTCTTCACGTGGACACAGTCATTTGTCACAGTCAACAGCTGCGCAGAATATGAAAAAAATAACAAAAAATACTGAACCAAAGTCTCAAATATGTGTGTCACAAAGGTACACTTCTAATACGTGTGGCCAAAGTAAAATCACCTTTTGTATACTTTGGTATTTTGATGCAGTTGTTTATCACATTTTTCTGGCTGCAGAGATAGATAAAATAAGAATAGAGATAAAGAATAGAATTTACTCAAATTTTTGAGTAAGAAAGACATCATCGCTGAGCATATTTAAATAAGAAATAAAGAGTAAACCGAGGTCAAAGCTGAATCATTTAGGGAAGAATGAATGGGGCACAAAAGTGCCACAAAGAGAAATATTTTGGATCTTTCAGTCAAAAGATCCTGAGCCTGGATAAGCCTGGACTTACAGGAAGTCCTATATTTATAAAAATATTTCAGTTTATTTCTGGTTTTCTGTTTACATTGCTCACATACAGGTAACAGGTGTTAGTTCAGAGTTTACATACAATAATAACCTTATACTTATGTCGTTTTTTTCCTCCCCTTCCATGTCCTTCAGTTATCCATGTAGAGACTACACACATGAACAGTATTCTAAAAAAAGAATAGAAAAATATAATAGAGATATATTTCCTGTTGTATTTCCTTTACAGAAGACCAGTGGAGACTCAGAGCTGCAGGAGATCATGAAGCGGAGGCAGGAGAGGATCGACTCTGGCAGCAAAGACTGAACCTGCCGACCAGCGTGACCCATCCAGACGCTTCCTCGCCCTCACTGCTTTCTAACCGCAGCAGCTTCTTAAATCAATCTATTGTTAATTATGAACTGGAACTGGAGCGTACTAGGAACTTACTGAAAATGTTGTATAAATTTTAATTGTATATTTATTTTGTATCATGCGACATGTATGTACTCAAGTGTTTTCTTATCTAATTATGTTGCTTCTGTTTTCACTGTCTCTGTAGATTTTAGTCATTAAAGAGACATTTGTGTATGAAAAGAGGAACATACAACATTATGTACAGTTTGGTGTGTGTGTGCGCGCGCATGTATATGCACGACATGTATGTAAAGTACATATTTGTACGTACAGTGTAGTCGTTGTTTATGCTCATTGTCAATATTGCAGCTGTTTACTAAATGACCTGGTAAATTACGTAGATCTTAGCTATTGTGTATCTAAATCTGTGCCAGAATGTGTGACACAACTTCTGATATATAGCCAATTATTTTCATATTGCTGTTTACAGATATAGAAAATAATATACCATGCTCTGTCATAGTCCAGATATCAGAAATACAGGACTCACCCTGGTTGGTAACTGCAGATCAGCAGTAGGTTTTAGCATAAATTTCTGTTTATAATCATAATTCAGACATTCTGGTGATCTTGCAGCAAATAGAAAGTCACAATAATCCTGCATGAAGTCATTGTCAATAATAGTGAAATGCTGTCATTAATGTGTTTTTTTGCAGCATGGTATTTTCCAAAATTAAGGAGTACAGGATACAAGAAAGTCTGTTGCTCTGCTATGAATAATTAAATGAAGATTTAGGCAAAATATTCAAGGGGGTTGTAAATATTTTGGGACGCAGTGTTTAAAGAGAACATAATTAAAAATAAACTTGCTAAATATTTGATATCACATCTATTTTTTTGTACATAATTTGTGTGTTTTTGTCTGGATTTATAAAGCCAGAGGTGGAGAAACAGTTGACACATTTTCTTTATTGATGTATCAGAAGATGAGAAAAGAGTTGCAGTTAAAGAGGGAATTTTAAGTTTGATACGAGACAATGCAGAACATTTTAACCCTGTTATACTGGAGTTGTCATATATCAGCATAACTATCATGTTTCATTGTTCAAACAATCACAGATAAAGAAAAAAAACATCACTTTACATAACTCACAATCAGTTTTCATTATTGTATTTATAACACCATACTACTGTTGTTCAAGATACTGTAAAACTAAAAGAAATCCCGCACAGAATCTGAAAAGTAAGCCAAGACTTCACTATAACACCAACAGGGAGAAAAGATCATTCTCAGACTTTACTGGATAATTATAAAACCAAACAGATACAATTGAATTATGATGCAGAGGAGGAGAAAAACATCACTCCTTTTAAATACGGCAAAGGGAATTAAAAATTGTCATTTATGGAGATATGCATCGAGCCAGAGATCTCCTGAGTTTTTCAGTGACCTGAAAAAGATGATGAGGGAAAATCAGTTAATAAACAGCACGTTCTGCAGTAAATAAAAGAGCCTTGCAGGAATATATACATTGTGGAGCTCTCAAGAATCAGCATGAAATTAACACTGTCTGTCTGTATCCATTATTCTGACAACTGCACTTCATTTTTCATACCTTTGTTAATAAATCTGGTCACACACACACACACACACACTCCTGTTGCAGTGTTTCTGGGGCATCTTGTAACCTCAAAGCACTCATCTTGGCAGTAAATAACTTCTATCTTTACTGGACGTACTTGACAATATCAACAAGGCCTTGCCGCAGAGTTTTCATCTGGTAAGGAATCCCGTGTTTCTCACACAGTGCACGGACATGCGGGGCCACCAGGTGGTAGTTGTGGCGCGGCATCGTAGGAAACAGACTTCAGAGACAGAAGGGACAGAGCATTTGTTTTTAAACAGTTCAGTATAGTGAAGGAATGTTGAACGAGTATTAAATGGGTTTTCACTCAAAGTAAAAATTAATTTTAAGTAGGTGTCTCCCCTATTCTTTTGTGATCAAGCCTGTACTCTGAAGAAGGCATGAAATGTCTGTTCTTGTTACTTTGTTCTGTATTATGAAGGAGTTAAAACACAGCGAATGTGAACTTCAAAAGGTGACGTTCTAACTATGAGTGCAAATCAATATCTAAACTACAGAGCAGCGTCATCTTTCCTCACTTCTGTCTTCAAATGGATCACTTTGTGCTTTGTAGTTATCAAATTCAGCCCAGAAATGTGACCCTTTAACATACTGTTCCCTGAAAACCAATTTTCTCAGTCGGCTTCTTACTCTGTGTGACGGTCTCCTGCATGAAAATAATTTTCTTCAAAGTTAGAATTTAAAAGAGAAGAGGAGAGATTTTCTTTTTTTTTAAAAACTATAACTAACAATGTTTTCTCTCTTCAAAACTTTAACTTTGACTGTTTCACACTTAGTCATGAATTTTTATTAATAAGACATACCTGTGATCTGAAACCAAGTTTATGGGGACTTTAAATGGCTTTAAGGTTGTTAAAATCATGTACACAGTCATACTAGTTATGGACTATAATCGTGAGGTGTGTCTGTACAGTGATTGCTTCTAATTTAATTTCAGTGCTCTAAAAAAGCTGACACTGGACTTTAGTAGCTCTGTGTGTTTATGAACAACTTTCAACTTTCACCTGACATCATGTGTCCACTCCTGAGACTCAGTGATCTCACTTACTGGTGTTCAATTTGAAAGTTGAGGTGTCCGCTGAACCAGTCATTGAAGAAGGACTGCTCAATGTTACAGGTGGCTTGTAGCTAAAGAAGATCAGACAGAAGAAGAACAGTGAAGATGAGTTGACACGTCAGCAGCACCGGCAGGTGACCGTGGATTTCGCAGCAGTTAGAGTATTCCTGAGCAAACCAGGTACCTGCATGGTTAACCAGTCCTGGTGCTTCTCGTGGTCAATGTCCATCGGCAGATGATTCATCTGAGTCACCCACACAAACCAGTGACTCTCCAGAAACCTGTAACATTCATAGCAACAGCACACCAGTCACTGAATAATGTGATGCCCCCTTGTGAGCAAGGTGTTGTATGAAACCGTAGCACTTCCTAGTAAGGCCTTCTTCATTAAGTATTTATGAGTTGAAACTAATGGGTTTATTTATGTGAATACATAATTTATTAATGATTGATGATAAATTGTTTGGTGCTGTATTCAGAGCATGTGTTTCAAACAGGAGGTGTGTGTGGTTTTATAACCATATACCACAATGATAAGTGTGTGTTAGCTTGTGCCATGTGTGTAAAAGACAAGATATCTATATTATTTTTAGTATGAGTGTCTTCAGTGTTTGTAAAGTGTGGTTATTGTACCAGCACTGACAAAAAAGTCCATTGAAGTGGGAGTAAAGTGTGGGGAGAAAAATGTATAAGCAGTGGAGAAAAACTTCCAAACTGAGGATTCCTTGTTTCAAAAAAATAGCTACCCAAAGCTAAAAACATTAAACATTATAAAACATAGTTCATCAAAGATATTTTACCTGACAAAGCTGATGAGCGCCAAGGAGCCAAACAGGCCATACAGGGGTATGTAGCAGGAGAAGTAGCGAAGGTAGTATGACATGGACCAAACCAGATCCTTCACAAGACAAACAGGTTAATATGAATGATATGAATTTATTCGTTATCAAGAATCATGACTCATTAACTCTTTCCATATGTCATATTCCCTCTGCAGTGTTGTAAATTAGGCTTAAATTTAACTCTCAAATAGAAAAACTTAAACATATAAATTTCACTGTGCCACACAGACGACAGGATCTTACCACCCAGTCGTGGCGGGAGATCATGGTGTGCATTATCTGAATGTGGAAGAAAACTGGAATGAGCAGCGGTGGTCCCACTATGAGAGAAACAGAGAACAGTTACTCCTGCAGAGTGTTCATGGTTTCTTTCATCTTGAATGATTCGTTTAAAAAAAAAACATACCAAGAAAGAAATACTGGTGTTGGCGATGGTAGGGCATGTGTTTGATCTTTTTAATGCCATACTGTAACAGAGAGGAACACAGAATTAGAGTGAGCAGCTGGTGAAAGATTATCTGAAATATCTGCTTTGTGCTACTCACCTCCACTGGTTGGGTGGTTCCAACTACAAAGACGTTCAACATGTTGACATCAGGGTCCTTTCTGAAGATGTTGGGTTTGGCGTGATGCTGGAAATGTCGATGATTCCACCAGTTGGCAGAAGCCCCCTAAGAAAACCATGATTTAATATATATGTAGAAAATGTAAGAAAAGAAATATATAAACCAGAACACGAACCACCTTTAAATGGCCGATGATGAACTTGTGCAACAAGTGATTCCAGCGGGACTTCTTGAAGACAGACAGGTGGCCAAAGTCGTGCTGCAGCCACCCAGCCTGCGACTAGAGAGAAAAGATTTTGAGATTCATTTGCTGCAGAAATGGACGTCATCTGAAACATTTAGACTGAGAGATGATGATGATGATGATGATGTTCGAGTCACCTGAGCGGTTGCCAGCATGACCGTGCACAGAGACGTCAGAATCCAGTTGGTTCCCCAGAGCCATATCATCAGCCAGGCGAGGGCCTCCAGCAGCACGATGTGACCCAGGTGGAGGCAGAAGAACAGAGGGCGAGCTTGAAACAGACCCTCGCTCTCCGCCTGCGCACGTAAAGAGTGGAAATCCCGTATGATTGCCGCCTGAGAGCAGAGAAGAGACAGTGAATGAGATAGTGAAACGGTGCAGTGCTGTGACATTTGCCAGGTTTTGGGGGTCCAAAAGAGGTTCTTGAGGTTCTTATAGCACTGGAGGATGTTCAGCATCAGGCGCCTGATGCAGTGAAGAACAACAAAAACAAAAGCAGCCTGAGTTATTTAACAGCTAATGAAACACGAGTGTCCAGAACCTCGGATGTGGTCAAACGCTGCAAGACTCATGAATAACAAAACAGATGTGTGAATAGTCTGACCTACTCCATTTCCTCAGGTGTTTCTGCACATGTCACCGTGAGACTAAAGCTGATGCGTGAATAATGTGAGGTTTTGTTTGAGGAAAACTTGAGACTGGGCCTCACATTTTTGTTCCGGTCCTGGCTTGGCTCTGTCGCTGCCAGCTCTCCGATCAGCAGGGGCTTCAGAAACTTTCGCACAAACGTTAGGTCGGGATGAAAGGCAGTGAATGCCTCCTAGGAAAAAGAGAGATGAGAAATCCTGGCTGTGATGTAGTGAATTAAATGTTGCATACATTTATCAGAGATGGAACACAACAATGCAGAAGCAACATTTTACTGTTCTGTAGCTGGTTGAGGTGGAACTATTTTGTTTTATGCACAGTTTTCTAGGGTTCATGCTCCCTTCAAAGCCCCACAAGAGAAATCTGAGGGGTCATGAGATGATTGATAGGGTAGAAACAAACAAAAAACAAAGTTCTGCTGCACAAACTGGTTTTATTTTTATTTTTTTGTAAAATATTGGATGATTTTGCCTCTTTGGGCTGACATACTTATTTAAACAAAACAGAACAACTGTGAAACATGACCTGAGCCCTGACACTGCTGCTTGTTAAAGGGTTCAAAGCCAAAAAGACAGGAAACTACTGTTTTAATATTTGTTGGGTTTTAAAAGCTAGGGTTAGGTACAGTAACTAGAAACACTAGTAATATTATCTTGTGAAATGTGGTGGATTAGAGGAATCGAGCATTAACTGGAAAAACAGCACTTGAGTAAATGGACTTAGTTACATTCCACCACTGACATTTATGAACTCCACAACCGCAGAAACCTGTTGTAATCGTTTCTGTAAGTCTCATATTTACCGTGGCATCCTCTCCAGCGTAGTGGCTGATGACACGAAACCCTCCCGGATGCCTCTTGGCCCACTGAGTGATGTTATAAACCTTTCGATCGATGACCAGCCACTGGTCGTTCCTGCTGCTGTGGCTCTGCACCTCCTCCCAGGTGTAGACGCCCCCGTCTCGCCCGCCGCCCGACTCCCCCGGCTCCGTCAGCTGGCCTCCACCTCCCATCCTCACCGCCGTCCTCTGGCCTTAATCTTGATCCACCTAATGCGCTGAAAGGTGGGCCGCCCAGCCGCAAAGCCTGACACCTGGACGTAAGGAAAACGGTCAGTTTTAACACCCCTCTGACAGACTGTGTGCAGAGGGGGGCGGCGTTCAGAGGAAGAGCTTTTTAACCTGTTGCTCTCTGTGGGGCTACTTTATAACCATCCGTCTGATTCTAACACAAAGACAAAGAGCAGCGCAACTTCACTAATAATTGATGATGAAATCCGACGACCAGGAGGCTGCTGGTGAAGCAGCTTCATATATGGAGTTTGCATCTTTTGTCTGTCAGCATTAAATATGAATCTAAATGTCAGGAGCACATCCCTAAATAAAATCCTGGTGATAATATATTGATATATTTAAGCTGTGACATGCGTAGTCAGGGACATATGTAGTCATGGCAGCGCATGTAGGTAGTCGCAGTTCATCATAATATGCGATTAATGAGCAAAAAAAGAACACAAATTCAGCTATTAAACCACTAACAGTCGCTCCAGATAACATTTATCCCCTGTGCGTTGATTTATTCAGCAATAATCGCGGATAACGAGTGGCAGGCTGTGCAGCCCACAGGCCCACTACATGAGGATGAGGAATATGTCAGACTTACAGTATCCAGATTTTGGCTACTCTCCCCTGGTTTCAGCCACATCAACAGACCAGCTCACTTTACTTGCTCCCGCTCCGTTTAGGTCCATTTTAAATGGTAAACCCCCCCAGAATCCATCCTCTTCCTTTTTTCTTCCTCCCCCTAAACGTTCGGCGACACATTCACCACTCTCTCATTCAGTACAAATTCCGTGCTGATCATTCGAGGGGTTCTAGGCCAATCGGAGTACAGTATATCCTGGACAGACGAGCTCATTTGCAATAGGCTCAATAAACTGCTCATTTGCAGAGTCGCCTGAGCGCTGAGATGGAAAGAGTCGGTCAGTGGACGTCGGGCTGATATTATCCTCCATTATAACTTATATTAACACATTCACTCCAGGAGATTGCTCTCTAATGCACAACATTACCGAGCACTATCACTGTATAATATTCATTCAGAGAGAATATGGTCTAACCCTAACCCTAACCCTCTCTAGCTACATTTTTTAAACCTTATCTCATTTAATTATAGTTTATCTATTGAAAGTCCATATTTTAGATGTTTTTTTCGAAAACATTAAATCACAAATGACATAATTTGCCTTGTTTTTCAGAATAAGTAATGTTAAATGGGCAAACGAGGCTAAAAACATGCATTAATATACATGTATTTTGCATGTAGATTTTTGACACATCTAACTGCTTAATATCTGTATATAGTTTGCAATAAAAAAATCTAATACAGCTTGCTGAGTATATTTAAGTAGATTTTTTTGGCTAATTTTACCATATTTTTGAAAGTGAAAGTACATACTAAGCACCCCATGTGTTTTCTGTATGTCAGAGGAGTCTGCATCCTCTTAAAACGAACCAAATCAATACCAGTGGCACATAGACGATCTGTCTATCATCATGTTATTGCATTTCATCTGGTGCCATCTTGAAATAATACATTTTGATTCTTGAGTATTTATAGTCGAAAATAAGAAGCCAGCACAGCCATTATATTTTGAAAATGAAGTGTTGCAGTTCCCCCGTCCACCAGCAGATGGTGCAGATGTGCTCCTTTGAGCAGACACCTTCCTTGTCCTCATTTAACCCTGAGGATGCAGCAATACAGTATCATTACAGTCTCGTGTTGCTTCTGTCATCATCCAGAGACAGGTGCAACAACGTGATTTAACCGAAACGTGATGTCATTTGCTCTAAGTAGATGATGATTAATGAGCATTAATGTTTATATTTGTTTGAGTTGTTTTTTAATTGCTTGTTTCTTTTTCCATATGTTTCCCATGCTGGCTGGGTCATGCAGTGCTTCATCTGCATTCAACACATTCACCTCAGCAGTCACATCCATTTGCCCCCCCGAGTCTCTGTCTGTCTATGGAAGTTACGTATTGCTCTTGTTTCTTTTTCCATATGTTTCATGCTGGCTGGTCATGCAGTGCTTCATCTGCATTCAACACATTCACCCTCAGCAGTCGCTATCCATTTGCCCCCCGAGGTCTCTGTCTGTCTGTCTGTCTGTCCAATGCTTACAGTCCATTGTGTCATCTCAGGGTCGTTTCAATGCGATGCAGAAATTTGCAAATCAGCTCTTTTGGTCCTCAGCACATCAGACAGGATTATCCTCAAGCAGCGTGCGGCCTGTCTCCCTGTTTGTCTGCCTCTTCTGCCACAGTTCATCAGGCTGACAGAGGAGCTGCACATCTGACCCCAGCAGCTTTTCCAGGCTCCTCTTCTGTAACACAACCAACAAAACACACCATCAATCAGAAAACCTGCTTGCTATAATCAAGTGTTCAGTAAAGTCAGAGGTGGAGAGAATTGTAATCAAGTACAATTTGGATGAAGGTAATAATAATAACAGTTATGGTGTTATGTAAGCACTTTTAAAAAAAAAGCATTAACTTTGAAAGAGACCTTCCCTTGCAGTAATTACTTAGACTTTAGATAAATACATACATATTGTTGCAGGTACTATACAGTGGTGGAAAAAGTATTCAGATCTTTTGCTTAAGTAAAAAAAGCAATAGTCAAAAAGTAAATATACTGCATTACAAGTAACAGTCCTGCATTCAACAGAGGTATTATCAGCAAAATGTACCAGCAATATTACACTGATGAGAGGCTGTGAGTGTTATATTGTAATTGTATTAATAGCATTTGTACTATTATTGATTTTGGATTACTATCACATACACATTAATTTGTAAGTAGTATTTTTAATGTAGTGAGTCGATGAGGAGCTCATTTTTATTGTTTTATATACTATTCTTAGTTTAATAATTTTTTTTTTTTTCATTTAGTATGTGTCTTACTCTGAAAAGTAATTAGTTACTGTTACACCCAAGTAAATGTAGTGGGAGAAAACATGTAAATATTTGCCTCTGAAATGCAGTGGGAATAAGATATTTAGATTTTAGACACAGTACTTGAGTAGTTGGTCACATTTCACCACTGGTACTAAACTTAAAGTAACATTATGAAGTGGTGATGGAGCATTTTCACATCGCTGTGAGTGGAAAGGATGTGGATATGTGAACAACTCGAAAGTTAGTCTGTGCTGTAACTGATGTTGCCCTTTTATTTAAAACTTGCTCTGGGGTCTTTCAAATTTTGGAGCTATTTTGAGCCACAGAGTACAAATATATTTTAGTCATGTCACATGCATTTCAATCTCAGCTGCATTTTCTATCTATCTATCTATCTATCTACCTACCTATCTATCTATCTACCTACCTATCTATCTATCTACTGCAGTTTGTCGGGTCATCAATCCAAAGGTTAACAACATCACTCAATGGCCAAAAAGACATCCAGGAGGTGTTTCAGGTCATCAGCCTCTACACTGGAGAGGATACCACAGTAAATATGCTCGTTAAACGTGTTGGAATTTCACTCCACACATTTAACGAGCACAGTACAGACTGCAGATCATGATTTAACATCAATACTGATTAGCTTATTGAAAAAAATAGTATAAAATACCACAGTAAGACTACAGAAGACACTGCAGTACTGCTTATCCTACAGATTAATTTAATTAAATCTGTCTGGTGCATTTGTGTCAGGTTGGACACAGTGAGTGCTGGCAGCAGTTTATATGTTATTCTTGTGTCTGTTCTGTGTCAAAGCAGAAAGTCACAACATGAACGCTGTTGTCACAGCTTTTTAATTGGTCTATAAAAACCTGCTGAAGCTAATGTGTGTAATGTTTGATACAGACCAGTGCTGGAATGACCATCTTTGGAGGTCCAGGAGACTGTGTGATGATTACTGCTCTTTTACTGGTCTACACGCATTAATGTATGATTGTATATTTGGTGGTAAAAGTATTTGGATCCTTAACCTAACATAGAATGTAAATGTACTCTGCTACAAGTTAAAGCCCTGAATTCACAATGTTACAGCAGTAAAAGCACTATCATAAGCAAAATTTACTTAAAGCATGAAATGAAATTACTCCTTATGCAGTAAAATGGCTCCTGTCTGTGTTTTTTCCCCTGTTTTTACAATAACCGACTCAAAACAATATATATATATATATATATATATATATAATGACAAAATAAGGAACAAAGTATAACGATATTACTGGTCAGTAGCCTATAAATAGTTCTTTGGCAAGAACTCTTTCTTTGTTATTAAGTATTCTTGCACTTTTACATTCATATAAAATATAACTCTCATCTTCAAGGTTGTTGTCAATGAAAAGATTGCAGACCCTGAGCTTTTATATCTTCCACTGACCTTTGTGATTGACTATTTTATTTATAGGTAAATCCATAACAGTGCATCATGGTTTAAAACTGATTTTATGTTGTGTTTATAAAGCTTTAATCTGCAAAGTAACTTTATGTTCAACCCTAAAAGTGTTGCAGTGTCTTTAAAAAATAACATGCGAGTGATGGGAGAGAAAGTTTTTTTTTTTTTTGTTTTTTTTAATGGACTACTTCTAACACACACGCGCGCGCGCGCACACACTGACCATGTGATGTGAATGCCCCTTGTTCCGGTTACAGAGGAGGGAGGGAGCGATCCGTTGAATGTAAACCTTCACACTGATGGAGAGAAGCGGCCAACATTAGGAGCAGAGTCAGTCAGCGCTGCTGCAGTTTTCCTCTCTCAAAACGTGCAGTTTCTCTCTCCGGCGCGGATTATAACTCCGGTGGACCTCGGCCTCTAATGGGGAGCAGCTGCATTAACTAGTGGACAGACTTCCATTAACTGTTTTTTTCTTTGCCGCCGGCCAGGTCACTGAGCTGCGCACACACTCTGGGGCTTATGCACCGATAACCAGCAAGAGGGGCAACAAGCTGACTATTTAGTGACCTAAAGTGGCACTTTTTTCCCCCTGTTCTGACAAGAGAGACCGGCTCACGCGAACAGGTGACCTCAAAGCTGCGCGTTATCTTTCTCTTAAAAGCCTCGAGGAGGTTAAAGAGGAGAGGAGAGGGTAAGGACTGCAAGGATTCAATTTCAGCTCAAAATTCAGCTGTACTTTGTTGAGCTCAACTACCAGCAACATTATTACTATTATTATTACTATTACTATTACTACCACTACTACTACTACTACTATTACTACTATCATTACTATTACTCCAGACTTTGTTAGATACTTTCCACTGGTGTTTTTGCGATGAATCACTGGATGAAGGGACAAAAAGAAACATGACAAACTGCTGTGACATGGCATCAAGAGTGTTGATTGGCTCGGACCATGATGCCGTTTGTAGCTGGTGGGTTCAACCACAAAACAACAGCAGCTCCCAGGCGGAGGGATAACTTGTCACAGACACAACCTCATCAAATGACTCTGTCCTGACTCAAGGCAGGAGTCAGGGGCTGCAGGCCACAGCATGGGCAACTCCTCCAGGAAGGGAGACGGGGAAGAGGAGGAGGAAGGGGGGAAGGATGGCGAGGAGGCAGAAATCACAGAGAAGAAGAAAGAGGAGGAGGTAGAGGTCGAGGAAGAGCTGCCGCTTGGGGTGGAGGAGTTGTTGGAGAGCGGAGACCCCGTGCTGGACCTGAGCTACCGTAAATTCAAGCGGCTGCCGTCGCGTGTTTGCGGACTGATGCACCTGGAGAAGCTGTACGTTTGTGGGAACAGCCTGCGCACCCTGCCGGACAGCATCTCCCAGCTGCAGGGTCTGCGGATACTCGCCCTGGACTTCAACAAGATGGAGGACGTTCCCTTGGCCGTCTGCCAGCTCACCAACCTAACTCGCCTCTACCTGGGCAGCAACCGGCTGATGAGCCTCCCACCTGAGCTGACGAACCTGCAGAGCCTTCGATGCCTGTGGGTGGAGAGCAACTACTTCCAGAGATTTCCACGGGAGCTCTATGAACTGCCCCACCTCAAGTCCCTTCAGATCGGGGACAACCGGCTGAAGACGCTGCCTCCTGACCTTTGGCGCATGGAGGCTTTGAGGGGATTATGGCTCTACGGGAACCGCTTTGAAACCTTTCCCAGAGTCCTGCTGCGCATGGAGAACTTGGAGATCTTAGACCTAGACCGCAACAAGATATCAGAGTTTCCCAGTCTGAAGCGTCTCCGTGCACTGCGCCTGTTTTCCTACGACCACAACCCCGTCAAGGAACCTCCAAAAGTGGGCGAGGAGGTGCTGATAGTTGGGGAAGGGGCTGCAGAGTTCTTGGAGGCCCGTGAGGCCAAGAAGGAGAGGAGACGAAAGGCCGCAGAGAAAGAGGCTGAGGAGTTGGCTCTGGCAGCAGGAGAGGAGCCGGTGATTCACGGCATCCTGAAGAACAGCAGCTCAAAACAAGCCACAGCTGAAGCTGCAGCGACCATAGAGGACGCAGATGTCAAAGAGGAAGAGCCCCCGGTTAGGGAGGCAGAGGAGGGGGAAGCGGAGCTGCCGGTCACGGAGTACGATGGAGCAGAGCTTGAATACGATGAAGAGGGTGTTGAATATGAGACGGAGGAGCTGATATGTGAAGGAGAGGGCTTCGAGTATGAGGGCGAGGAGCTGGAGTACGAAAGGGCTCAGATGGACTATGAGTACGAGGAGGGGGGGGATCTGGAGGACACGGGGAGATGAGATGAAGGGGCACGAAAAGACCCTGATACATCCTGATGATCTGCAGGCAGGTGGAGGTGGATGACAGAAAATCCACTCAAGGTTTTTTAAAAAATTTTTTTTTTAAAGAAGCTGACACGAGGAGACTGTGGGACTTTGTTAGCTGTGCTGCTAATTTCTAATCTATTGTTAACTGTGAAAATAAAACTGGACATTATGATGCTATAAACTGACAGCACCTGTGACATCTCAATCAGCTGCAAATTACCAAATCAGAGCAGGACTCAGGTGGAGTGAGTGTGCGTGTATTCACTGTGTATGGCTGTTTTACATCAGGGTTGTTTTCTGAGTGTACACAGGAGACCAGGTCTTCCATAATTAAATATTAACTCCTTTGATGAAGTCAGTGTCAATCATTTATGGAAAGATAATTCTGAATTCGGTGACAGTGAACGCATCAGCTTCTGTTTACTTGACTGACGCACTGTAGTATTTCCACACGTCATGGTCAGTGTCTGTTTTATGTGCTTGCCAGTGCACCTCGGCTCGCCTCGTTGCTATTTTTATAACCGAGGCCCATGTGCGCGCATGTAATGTGTGTTTTGGATTCAGATTTGCAAAGTATTTATGACATGCTAAACACAACCCACCTCCCAAAAAACCTTATCAGTGTCGTGTAAGCAGTCCTGTGAGTGTCAGTGCCAAGAAAGAGAGGGAGACAAGCCGGATTATTACAGCGAAGAATAGCTGGGGTGCCAAGCCATAAAAGGTAAGTCCATAGGGAGGCTCCAAACGTGAAATGTGTGGACAAAAAAAGAAAATTATTCACATTACAAAAAACTAAAGCCCTCTGCGGTTCAGAGACTCAGGTCCGTCATGACCTTTGTATACTCCTTTTTGTCGGTGACTACACCTTTTCTACCTCCATCTCTAACGTGAGGCAGGCCCCAGCCCTTGTTCTCCTCTCATCTCCGCACTCATTATTCATGTGGGGATCATATGTAATCCAATCCTCCTTCCCTCCACGTATCTTTTCCTCACATCTCATTGAAAGAGTGAAATATTTATCCCAGCGCTGAAATATTTATGCTCGTTCTCGTGTGGCACCGTGTCTCGACTCCCGTGTCTGTGCTGGGGAAACAGTTGCAGAACAGACTCAAGCTGATGATTGCTTTTCTTAAATTTCAAACTGTTGGCACGAGGCACTGCCCCTTTTTACACATGAGACCATATTTATTACATGTATGTAAGGGCATTTGTGTGACAGTTATGTTGATTATTGATTGATCATTAGAATCAGTGGAAAGTAGCCATTAGAATCAGCAAAGATTCATCCTCTGGGGACCATGAATGTCAAAAAATGTTATGACAGTCCATCCAGCAGCTGCTGAAATATTTAAATCTGAATCAAGTGGTGGACAGACCAAGACTCAGTCATCCCCAGAGCCGCCACAGGAAGACGTATAGGCAGTTATTTAAACATGATCTACTGTCTATACTTTGCAGACACTCAGAGGGGTTTTATGCATGTCTTGTTTTGACGCAGCAATCTACTTTATTTGACCTGTGTTGATAATGTGAAGCCACTGCAGTTTCTGAGAGTTGATCCACAGTATGTATACTGTGTGGGGCTGCAGTATGTGACACATAAATTGAAGCTGGTGGAAACTCAATCCTCTTCCTCCTTCTCATTTGGCGCTCGGGACGCTCGTTCCACAGCTGTGGGTGGCAGAACAGTCTGACACACCACAGATGTCCTTGGGAATCGGTGCCACACTCAGTCTGAGTGTAATTATTTTGCTCATTGGTTTACACTCCTCTCATTCTCTGTAGGTCAGTGACGGGGACGCGGTCAAAGACAATGCATCATCTCCTTCGCTCCCTTTCTCTTTGGCTTTCACACCACTTAGTTCACACTACTGTCTGACTGGCAGCTTTTCAACTCTCACAAAAATGTACAAAAATGTGAAATGTATGTGATGAAAATTAGCCGCTTTTTTTTTTCTTTGACAGGACTATTGTAAAATAACACAGATGTGGGAGTGATTAAGGTTTTCAGAATTTGATTTTAAGGAAATGTAATACTGCACCTGTTCTTCACAGTTTTCATCCACAGTTTTTATAATAAATACCCAGAGTAATGTGTCAACAAGAAACCCCAAATTTTATTCTTGTAATTAGAAGCCATGACGGTAACACCTCAGGTGTTTTAATGTTTTATCCCCTGAAGATGAACCTGTGAAATAAAAAGGTCTCATGTAAGTCAAAGGAAACGTGAGCATGATGGGACCTGATGTGTTTAACATGTGTGTACCTGTCTGTGTCCCGCCGATTGTAGCCGTTAACCATTTTTGAGCTGATGATTCCTGCACCAGTGTGGCCAGATCTCCACTTCTCCACATTAGCATCATGACAGAACCTGGAAAACAACAAAGTTTGGATATTTGAAATTACCCGGCTAATGTCCTCAAATACAAATCTAGACCATTTTATACTACTATACACTTCAATTTCACTACAATTCTGTGGGAAATATTAGACTTTATTTAAATATTAGAATTTATTTTACACCTGAAATTAGTGGTTACTTACAGATTAAGATTTTACATACATAACAAGTTGTAGATTGTTGTGTGTAAAATAGGTAAAATTAGCGCTACATCAACCAACTACGACAAAAATTATACACTTTACCGTCAATAGATCCATAATAATAATAATCCAGTAACATCGGCAGGTAATATTCTCTGCATTATGTGTACTTCTACTTTTGATACTTTGAGTATATTTTACTGATAATACTTACATACATTTACTTAATCAATTCAGACCTTTTACTTTTAATGGGGTAATGGGTTTTGCTATTGCCACTTTTACTTAAATGAAGGATCTTAATGCTTCTTTCATCACCGTTGAAAGTACCAAACACACTTACTTGCTCTTATAATGTGTAGTGAAGTGTGAACAATCGAAAGGTGTATCAGGGAAAGCCTGGTTGTTTGGAGCGTTTAGAAGAGACCCTGTGGGCTCCTAAAAAACACAACACACAACAAACACAACAGAGTAAAAACAACACTGAGCAGTCCAAACACAGAGGTTATATTTATTAAAGGAAATGACTAAAAGATAAATGTGGAACCTTTTTTCCAATTGCCTTCTCAGTCGGTGCATTAGTTTTAGTCTGGGGTGATGGCAGAAGAGAGGACTAGAAGAGCAGAGGGAAGAGTGTTAAAGTGATAAAATCAAAATCTATTACAGACGGTTGGGCGGAGGGGGGTCAGTACTCACCGGGCAGGCCAAGGGAGCGATGGCACCTCGAGTGAATCCTGTTTCTCGACAAGAATGGCTGCGCAGGCCCGGTATCGCCTCAGTGCCCTCAAACACAAGCACAGAGAGACACTGTCAAAAACCTTAAAAAGCATAAAAGAAAGGACAGAGGCGAGCGAGTACCTGCAGAAATGACGGTGGCAAGAAGTCGTTTTTCATCACTGAGCTGTGAGTGTGGCGAGGCGCAACCTGAGGTTTGAAAAGAATAAAAAGTTAAAAGTAGTATATACCAGATGACACTTAAGAAATAACTGGTGTACTGCATGATTACATCTCTCAACAGAGGTTAAAGAGTGATATACTGTACATCTGATGCATTTACAATAATGATAATTAAAGGACAATTGTCAATAAATCTTAAGAAAAACCAAACCAAAACAACGTGTTTGTCTGTGTTTAAAAACTTCCCATCTTCTCCAGCCTGCCTGGTGCTCTCAGCCCGAGCTCATTTGTTCCTGCTGAAGATGTAAATCTTCAAAAACTTGTTACAAATATATTATTTATTTCAAAAAGGGCTCAGTAACTTCTTAAAACATCTGGGCACAGGAGTAAATAGAGCAGCTGTTGGGGACTATTTTTAACCTATAATGTGCTCTAGTGGAGTATTTACAGCAGCAGGAAAGAGGAACATGTCATCCAGTGCTACTGTGTGGCTCATTTATGTGTTTTTAATGAACAACACTGGAGCTCTATCATACAGGAATAAGACATATCAGGTTTTAGGATCAACTCATTGTTCGTTTTGATCTTTTTTATGGGATTTGGTGACAACAAGAAAAACATAAATATATAATTATAATACAGATAGAATATAATCAGACCTTTCCATAATAAACAATACTCACCCTGCTGCTGTTTTTCTCCTGAAAGGTGTTAAACTGAAGGTCTGTCCCCTCAGTGAAACCTGTCTCTCGTTTAGGACCTATAGTCACATGGTTTTGGGAAACTGGAGCAAGACAAACAGTATAAATTGGTGGTCTCGCACTGTTTTCTGTTTTTGTCTTCCCTGTATCGTCTACTCCTGTTTCTCTTATCCTTGGACTTTTAGTTTCAGCATTGTCAGGTTTTATTTTACCTGCTGGTGTGAGACGATGAGCCACAAACAGTCGTTGGTACTCTGTCTGAAGAAACACATCCATGAAAGATAATAAGAAAAGAAATTTACCATTCACCGTTGATGACATCTGTGACACTCTCCCAGGAGAGTTTATGTTGTCATTGAATCTTACCTTCTCCTCGCCACTCTCTGTTTTTGGATGACTCCGCAGCTGATGGAAGCCGCTGTCTCTGGGTTTGTTAATGAGGTTCGGCAAAGCCCCCGAACAGTCAGACCGGATGTGAGGCTGGTAATGCCGTTTGGTTTGAGACATGAAACTGTCAGATAACAGGAGCCTGGAGACAAAAACAACACACCTGAGTCAAAGGTAATAGTTGGAGGTTGTCACAGTCAGGCTTTTTGCTTTAATCGAATCAGTTAAGGAACTGCTGATACACCACCCTGTATTTTTCAGTGCACTGAGCAACAACAAATCTACACAAGTGATTTTCATCATTTTAGCTGATTAGACCTCATTCTACAAACTGATCAACCAGATTGTCCTGTTTGCTTTGTAACACATTATACTTCTTCGTACTATTATTATCAGTGTTCTCACATAATTACATCTAGTCTAATTACATTTGCATAAGTTGTTAACTAAATGGAGATTTAAGCATCACTAAATTAAAATGAGTTGCATCACACATACTAGTTCTTAAGTAGAGATCAGTGATTACTTAATATTTAAATTTTGTAACTGCTGTAACCTTATGATATAATATAATAATGTTAGTTTGTTAAAACCACCTGAGACTGAAAGAGTAATAGAAGTTTTGGGATATCTATCAGAAATCAAACTGCCAATCATCTAAATAAAAGTTTTATAGTTGCAGCCTGCAGAGGACCTGTGCTCACCCGCTCTGACACTCACCCAAACTGAGGGTTGTCAGTGTGGTCCAGACCAGGTCTATAATATACAGCTGGTCTCTGGTTTGATGTGAAGCCTGTCTCACTGGGATGTCCGAGGTAAGAGGTGAAGGTCGGCCTGCCTGGGTCTGAGACACACATGTAAATATGAACCCTGATTCAACAGCTGTTTGACTGCAGACCTAAATGTGAAATAAAAGTTCTCCCCCTCACCGTGAACTCTCCCACTGTACGACGCCCTGTAAGACGTGTTACAGACTTTAAGTGTGTCTCTGGTCGGTCGTTCACAGCTGCCTGTTGCTCTAACAGTCGGTGCGACTATCCTCCTCAGCTCAGCCATCTGTGACTGCTGTAATGGAAACCTTCACTGACAACAGTGATGGATGGCAAAAATCCTCAGGGCATGTGGGCACTGCTGTAACCACAAATAAAAGCAGCAAACAAGGTGTAACTTCTTTGTTTTTAGGTTTGACTGAATCTAACCAAACTCACAGCTCTCTGAAAAACAGATTACAGCGTCTATAGGAAATAATGTAATAAGTGCTGCCTTTATCAAATGCCGTTTGAGTGAAGAAGAACAACACCACTGCAGTACAGTTACATACTGTTTATATTTTATAAATTACCCCAGAATAAAGAATCTGTCACAGCAGAGGAAGCTTCACTTACTTTCCAGACGTACCTGCAACTCCAGGCTGTTTGTTCACCTCTCTGCCTTGTGGTGGTTTTGAGGATAAACAGGTCTGTTGCTAGGTGATTCAGCACAAGAGCTGAACATTACAGCTGAAGAATGAGCCCGGAGTGAAAGGTTGGCTGCTCACAGTTTACATCAGATAATGTTTCTATTGTATGTCAGTGTCTGTGTTTTATTTCTTTAACACCTGTCTTAGACACAAATTATGTGTTTACTGGTGCAGCAGGAAAAACTATGTTTCCAGTTTATACAACATCCAGCTGCTTTTCTGCATTTTGTAATAACACCAGTACACTGAGAAACTGGCAACACAACAAACTGTTACATATGAACAATACTTCCAGCGGTTCACAATCTTTTTTGTCTTACAGTCCTGTCAGATGAGCTCAAATGCTCCAAATGTGTAATTTAAAAATGTTATTTCATTTTGTTTGAGCTTTAGTTCATAAAATCAAGCAAAGGCACAAATAAAAAGGAAAGTTAATGTGCAGGGAAAGGGGGAAAAAAATCCAGATGGGCTTTCTGATGACCTCTACCTAAATAATAGATACATAAAACTTTCTCTGAGGGATTTTGAGGAGAATGAGAATAAGACGCTTAAAATATCTGCTTATAACTGCGTTAATGTGTGTTCATATTCTAAAATCTTTACGTAGCTACCGCTTCTAAATGCTAAATAGCAGGCGTGTTTCCATTATGGTGTAACCAGTATATGTTCCACATATACAAGAAAGAAAAACTATATAGCTTAATATATTTTAAGTATAGGCCTACTGTGTGTAGTATTTATACATATACATATGTTTATATGCAAAGAACACACACCATAATTGTCTGTTTTTACATCAGCACTTCTCTAAGTGACTTAACAAAGAGTCCAGAGTTACACTACTGGACTCACTATTTCTGTATATATGCTGGCACAACTCATTTATTTGGTGTAAAGTTTCTAAAGTTTTGTGCTGCTGTGATGTGAATTTCTCCACCTGCAGATCATTGAGATGATTGGATGCACAGCTCGAGCCTGGACAGTTACTCCATAGGTCCACTGGATGGCAGTGTGCTGCCACAGTGGCCTTGGTTACAGTCTACAGCCCAGAAAAGATGTAAGGTTACGTGAAAATGATGGATGGCTTGAAATTTGCATGACATCTTGATAACAATGTTCGTGCGAGACAGGGAGTTATCACCCACCGCTGTTAGCAGGAGAAAATGTCCGTACACCATTTATACATCTGCACACGCACATTTACATGAGCATCTCGGTTTAATCCAGTGGACACTCACCTCCTGGTGTATTTAGGACATCAGGAGAAACAGTCTGAGCTGATCATCAGTGTAATTTTTTCCAGACACAGACATCGACACACATTCTTATCAATTAACGCCCCAACAGGAGGACTTCTGTATTAGATATAAAGGGTAAAACAGTGTGACACCACCTCTGCTGTATATTGCAGATCCCACATGCTCTTCTAAGACTCAGTATGAACACGGTATGATTTTCCTCACCATTTCATTATTAGGTGGGACCAAATGAAAAACCTAACTGCTCGACCTTTGGATCACTGAATCTGACAATGCATCGTTTCCACACCTCTCCTTCAATTCTCACTTCCTATTCCTTCTCTTTTCATCTCATTTCCTTGGTCTCACACTGCTTCTTCACCTCTGTCATATCACTTCTTGCTCCCTTTCTTCCCTCCATCTGTCCAACGCTGGCAGTCGGCAGAGCCTGTCTTTACCAAGCTGTTGCTTGTGTTGCCACTCCACGGTCTTTCTTGCTTGACGTGCTGTTGTGCCAAGGCTGGAACTGTTCATTATCTTCTCCAAAAAATAACTACAGGGAAACGCCTGCATCATTGAAACTGACAGTCTCATTTCCTGCTTCTTTTCTCTTAAACACAATGTGCACATTATTGGCATTTCTAATTATACATTCGCAGGGATCCATACAGCAGGAATAGACCAGGCGACAGTTTTCATTCCAGTCAAAGATTACACCAGATGATTTCACTTATTAGAACAACTTCAGGCTGAGAGTCAGAGAGGAGGAACTGATCAGTGGAAGCACCTGCTGCTGTTTGAAATGAAAACCTGCAGACTCTCAGCTCTCCTCTGATTGTTCATCTCTGCAATACAGCAATCTGTGCTTATTCTGCATCTGCATAATTCACATATAAAGTGACTGCGCTGTGGCCAGGCTCGGTTATGGTCCAGATTCTTCATCAAAATGACAATAATACTGAAAATCTATTTTTTCTGAAATCTTGCACCTTCTGCAACCGCTTGCACTTGAGATAACTCTTACAGAGGAAGATGAAAAAAGGTGGGTGCAGTGGTTCTAAAAATAGAGGGAGGTGATGCAAGCAAGGGTCTCCCGTCGAGTTGATGCGCTTGGCTTGCCTGCAGCCGTCTGTTGTAGTTCAGGGAGGGACGAAACCTCGGCCCCTGTCTGCAGGAGCTCGGCTGGCTCAGTGCTCGTCTGCGTTTCCTGCCCAACTCCTGTTCCTGATACTCCTGCTGCTCTGGGAGGAGAATCTCGGCAGTTTCTCTGTCGATTCAATAACCTGTTTCTATGTCTGCCATAGAACAGCATGGAATTAATATTTAGAGAGACATAAAGAGACAGCTCAGGCACTAAGACCCTTCTTTGTGTGTCAGGTCTCAGAGGTGCTCTCTCTGCTTCACCGCCTCACTGTTCTCAGGCTTATCTCCTTCCTGCTTCCTTTTTGACTTCTGTACTTAATAGGCAAATCTGGCACAGACGGTTTGGAGTAAATTGCATTGTCATCTTTTTCCATTTTGAGTTTCAGTCAGCTTTGGTGCGTGTAATGCTAAGGAGGCAGACTGTGATGAGCAGAGGGGGGAATCAGGCATAAAATAAGACATTTCAAGTCAAGACGCGTACATGTCCTGACGTGTAGAAGGCAGGCTATTCTGTACCCCGATGAGAAAGAGATTAAATCAAAGAAAAACAACCTATTTTACCATCACGGGGATGTTGAAAGAAATGCCTTTGATTGCTTATGCAATTAAATATTTGATGGATTGGATTCAACACAAACAGCTCATAGCACAACTGAAGTGCACAATGTCAGAAGTGAGCCAAACAATGCAGGAGCTAATTAAGCTACATGAGAAAATGTCATCATCCTTGAAAATAGGATGAAAGATTCCTTCAGAGTGTAGCATGTAGCTGTGTGATTCATTCACCCTCATGCCGACTAATGCGCTGCTCAGAGCAGAGGCTTTCCGCCATACATTTTTAATTGCTCTCAAAGGCAAAAACAACCTTTGCAAATTGCCGTCTCGATCGGCAAATGATGGTACATGTTAAATTAGAATGGTGTCATTACAGTTTCTAATTATTTATATTGCTGTTTAATTTAACTGCTATTACACTTCAAAAAACACCAGGATACACATGCAGTATCCTGGTATTCAGTATGTGGACGCCCCCTGAAAACATTGTGATCTGATTCATGCTTTTTTTGGGGGGGGGGCAAGGTGCCTTATTTCCAATATGTTGAAATCTTGTTCTACAGCACACGCAGCATACAGATGCTGTGTGAGTCTGGGTAAGGCCCTTTGTACAGGATGAGGTCCACAAAGAAATCGTTTTCTAAGCGTGGTGTGGATGAACTATACTGCAAATCCCTGCAGCTTCCAATCTTTCTCTCCATTAATGAGAGTCCACAATCCAAGGTGAAATGTTTAAGTGTTTTGTTTTCTTTGATCAGCAGCTCAAAATCAAATCCAGTTAACTATCAAAGAAAACTAGCAAAACACACACATTTGAAGAGCTGAAAACAATGACTTTTTGGCAGTTTTGCTTAAACAAGACTAAACTTCTACAACCGCACAAATGCCTCAGAGAGGTGGTTCGAGCTAAATGCTAACATCAGCATGCTAACGTGCTAATTAGCACTAAACGCACATTGCAGCTGAGGCTGATGCCATTAGTTTATTTTGATCTGAAGATGGTGCCACTTGAAAGATGAAGGGATCATCAAAGGAAACACAGTCCATCCTCAAGGAAAGTTGAATAGAGGCAGCAGCAAATATCATGGCAATCCATCCGATAGTTTAGATATTTCATGCAAACTGTATGGTGGAGGTTAAGTCAGGGGATCACAGAAGTCATTGAGATTCACCCTGTGGGGACCATGAACGTCTGTTTGGACCAAAATTGGGACCAAATGATGAACCAACAGACAGACATTGCCTTCCATAGAGCCATGCTATAAACAAGGCTGAAAAGGACTTAAACAATGAGTTGATTATCAAAAATGATGCAGATTAATTTTCTGTCTGGTTTTCCACATACTTTTGGCCATGTACTGGAGTAAAAACACAGTAGAAAGGACCAATAAATGTCTGGACACGGGTGTAGTAAAAATGATTCTTTAATATGGAACAAAATCAGAGCTCAGCTCCATGGCTCCGTCCACCCAACACACTCTGTAACACTGATGGGTGGAGGAGAACGAGAAAATCAACCAGTAAGATCACAGTCCGCTCGGCCAAAAAACAGGAGAGGCTAAAAAAACATGGAACGCAAAACCAAAGTGCTACTAGGTTTGACCTCGAGACGCCCTCGCTCCCTTCCCTCTTGACCCAGGATGTCACCCGCAGGGACACGCCTCTCTGCCGCCTCCCAGGGCTCTCCCATCTCCTCACCTACCTCACCTTTATCCCCCCCCTGGGAGGTCAGCGGCTCCAAACTCTAACCAGTCGGTGACCCAGTGACCTCTCAGAGCCAGGTGTAATCGGCGTGGAGGCGGGTTCGGAGAAGCAGAGCGGGCGCGAGTGAGGGTCTTTATGCTGAGTGTGCTGTCAGTGGCGGGTTTGCGGTTCTCAGAGGGACGTGAGCACAGACAAGACGTCTTGGTTATTATCATGGCTCCAGTGGAAGTGTCTGTGGTTCAGTCCTTCTGTGGTTTTACTCCCAGCCAACGTGAAGTCT
>BRZM01000035.1:3034267-3058135 GCA_033238685.1 Lates japonicus
GTCAGAATTTATTTTCAGTGCATCGATAAAGGGCAGATTGTGTGTGTGTGTGTGTGTATTTTCTGACTCCCTGTGAGACTCCCTCTAAAGGATGGTATTACAAATGAAGGCAGGACTGTATCCACTGTCCTTCCTGCAGTCGGCTGCTGGGAGTATCTGCTGTACCATATCATGTCTGTGGCAGGGACAGTCCTAGAAGTAATATGAAACCGATAAGCATCATCCCTGCACTGTACACAGGCCCAGCCAGACACATAAGGCTATGGCATATGGAAAATGGGGAAGTGGGTGTACAGACACCTGCAGTGAAAAATAACTGGACCACAGCCCTGTGCATTTTTGTAATTTTTGGATGCAGCAGTGGGCTGAATATATGTCTGTTGAGAAGGCACAGGGCATATTTTGGACATTTGGGAAGATCAATCTTATTCTCCCTCGCTTTATTTCATGATTAAAATCCCTTATTTCCACTATGTCTGCCATATGGCGGTTTATAGTTTGGCTCTTGCGCTAATCCTGGGTTTTTCTTGCTGGAGTTTGAGAGTTCTTACAAATATCTGACTAAGCAAGAGACGGGCCTGTTATGTGGCAAGTTCACGGCAGTCAGTTGTGCTTAATCAGGAGTCCAACCCCCCCCACCACCACCAAAAAAAGAGAGTCTGAATCACAAGCATGCAATATTTCTTCACAGGGTCAGACAGATGATGTACATCCCTCCACTCCCTCCTCCATACATGCCCATCCCCATGTATGGCCTCAAGCAGAGCAATAATGACTCCAAATTCAATGAGGAAGGCATCATCAGTGTCAGTACAGGGCCAATCCCGTCTAACACAATGGCATTACAGTAAATCCCCAAGCCTATAAGCAGACAGGGTGAGATGTGATGCCAAGCGACCGGGGCAGAGTGACTCCACAGGGAGGCAAACAGTCCCCTCACACAGCCAGGGAACACTCTGTTTGTAATAAAAATACAGAGATGTTTTATGGCATAAATAACACAGGCTACATAGTCTATTTCCCAGAGGTGTAGAGGGGGCGTGTAAAAGGTATGTGGCAGTGTTGCTACAGTGGGCCTAGGATGTGTTGGGTATCACTCCTTCCCTTTGTTTCTCTTGCCCCAACCTCACGACACCTCCAACAAAAATACAGCGGACATCAAAAGCCCTTATTCAAGAAGGGCAGGTATAATCAGCTTCAGCATCATCAACATCACCACTGTTATTCATGAATATCATTGTTTTCTTCATCATTTCAAGTGACAAATGAAAACTCGGCGTACAACAAATGTTAATTTTCACCAACGATATTTACATAAAGTTTTTCAAAAACAGAAGGATTTTTCTTATCACGTTTTTGTAAAGAAATAAACCCAACACAAGAACACCAAGCACACACATACATACACACTGACCAACAGTCAAATGTGAACAAAAAGAAAAAAGATATTATTACTTATTGTTTTTCATATTCATTTTGTTACCATTCACATGATGCTTGCTTGAACCCTGACTGGGAGAAGTCACACTGGTTTTCACCAGATGCTTAAAACAATTGAAAGGGTGAGTTGGGGGAGGCGAGGTCCGTCTGCGCAGAGCGAGACTCACACAGGGACTGACTGGACAAATGACAAAGGTGACCCAGAAGACTTCTGGGCTGACTCAGCCATCATAATATGATTCAGCAGAATAAAACATCAACTGCAGTCCCTCCAGGATGAGATTACTACAGCCTGATTGTAATCCACACACACACACACACACACACACACACACACACATACCTCAAGTTCTCTAAGACATAAAGCACAGTGTACCCTTAATTTAATATTGCACAAACTACAGCAAAGCAGGCACCTTTCCAATAGAGTGAGTCATTGACGCTCATCTTAAGAAAGCCATATCCATCAAGGAAAACTAGTAAAGGAAGAAAGAGGCTGAGAGTATGACAAGGACAAACAATATCATCAAGCTCAGAGGAATATCTTGCTAATCCCTTGGCAAACAGGTGTGACCCCTTCAGCCAATAAAGCTTTCAGTTATTTGGAAAGTAAAGAGAGAAGAGAAGGCTGCTGGTGGCAATGATAAATTTGGGGGAACTCACCCAGGGATAAACATTTCAGAGCAGATGGGAGTCCAGGAGATTAATCTTATACTTTACTATATCCGATGATAGAGACTGATGTCAAGACTAAGTGACTGCAGCTACGATAGCAGCTCTGTAAGGCTGTGCTGAGGCACAAAAATTCTTTGAGCTAAATGCTAATATCAGCATGCATTTAGCATGTTAGCATGCTAACATCTGCCTATTAACACTGAATACAGAGTACAGCTGAGGCCGATGGGACGGTCATTAGTTTTGCAGGCATTTGGTCATAAACCAAAGCAATTTTGACCTGCAAAGTTAAGGGATCATCAAAATTATTATTTAAAAAAAAGGCAACCTCACATTGGTGCCAGAGGAAAAGTCACCAAACTCAACATGCCTCATCCCCTGGGGACCATGAATCTTTGTACCACATTTCATGACAATCCCTCCAGTAGTTGTTGAGATATTTCAGTCTGAACCAAAGTGGTGGACTGACTGAGTCGTGCAGCTAAAACACAAATTGGCGTAATGTTAAAGAAATTTGCAGAAAATTTGAAAATAGAAATGACAAAGTTCCTATACTCTCCAGATTGAACAGTAAATGGATAAATATCAAATAAACTGGGTAAAATTTTAATTTACATAAGTACAATGTGAGTTTTAACAGCCTTTATTCAGTGGCAAAGTTGTGGGCAGTGTTGGCTATGTCTGTCATCTTGAATTAAACCGTAGTAATCAAACAGTAATTATCCACACCTGCACCTACCAGTTGGCTTCGCCAGGGAACGGAGCAATGATGAAAGACAGAGCAGAGGCTGAACACAAGGAGACCAAGTGCACTGAGTGGAATTAGTCTGAAAAAAAAAAGAAAAAAGTCTTGACTGGGAGCATCTGCATGCTGTATTCATGAGCTCGGGATTGTTGAAGGTCATTGCTGACAGTGTTGGTGCCAACAAAACGCAATAAGTTTAGAGGTGTGAGACAGGTGGCAGTATAATAAAACTGGGATTTGGAAATTGCTTTCGCCTTTATACTGTTTGGCTCTGAGCTTACCATCCATTTTAATGGTGCTGCTGTTTGACTGCTGGCAATGAGAGAACATAATGTTTGAGACTCCTGGTTATTTTATGGAGTGTGAAACTTTCTAGACTGTGATGAATTACATGCCACTCTGATACACCGTGTTTCCTAAACTAAGATCCTGAGATTTTATGTTATGAAAGTGTTGGCAGTATCACAATCAAATCTGAGTATATTTCTCACTATTTTTAGAGGTAATGGTTACCTTTATGGACTATGCATGAGCATCAAGCTTGTATGTATCCAGTCCTTCCTTTAACCCTAATCTTCTGTTTTGGGGCCAGGGCTCTCTTTAACAGCTCAAAAACCACACCTACTAACATAATGTTTTATCAGCTTGATACCTCATGACATTTCCTAATTTCATGATTGACATGATTTTGACCTGATGACATGTTTCAGAGGTCCACTACCAATAATGACAGATTACTTCTCTCTCAGAGACTAATTGGACCTCACTCTGTAGGATAACTTACTGTACATTTCTTCAGAAAAACAAAATTAATATACTGTGTATTTGTTTCTGCATTACATAGAAAACATGAAATATTTCCTTGTTTAGTTGACGCTTTAGGGTCAGTTCTGTAGGGTGGGGTTTATTAAGGCCAGGAGACAAGATTGATTTAGCAATTATTACTATTCTCACATATACAACACTCAGATCTACGGGACCCAAAACACTGGGGAAGTACAACCAATGTCAACAAAATACAAGGGGTAAAAAAACAACCACCATAAATTACATTTTCATTTTAACAGTGAGCTCAGTAACCTCCTGCCTTTGCCCAAAGGGAGTCTCAAAGTGTCACTGGCTAATTATCTGATGACCGTCCTATTGAGGAACTTTTAAAGAACTTTTAAAAATAGGAAATATTGTGCTTTGGATTTACATTTAAGAAGCAGTCTGCATTCAAAAGCACTAAGTGTAAGTTTTAAAAGCCCAACCCTGTAGCCTTCCAGCCTCCAGTGTACCTTGGGGATCAGTGGCATCACACTGTGGCTCATGTTACTAAAAATAAAGCCATATCCCCCAGTTTACAGGGTCACTGATGACGAAGCTTTGTAAACCATGGTAGCATAGCAATTTATCACTCCTTGAGCAAGATGTAATCTTGGTGAAAGGAAATAGCAGAGTTATTGTGTTGACTCATCACCTGCACACCTGCGCATTCAAAACACGTTTGGTTTTCACAGCTTCAGCAGCGATCACCCACTGATTATTTTCCTCATTTTGACTGACAAGTCTTTATCCATGCCCATCATCTTCATGGTTACTAATGAGAGCGCTCCAAGTTTTGTATTATTCTTAGCTCTGAGTATTACCTCTGCAAATAGTTAGTCCCCCAGGTCCAAGGAAGCAGATATTGCTCCTTTCTGACCACGTAATGGGAGTGTAATGTGCTGTGACACTGCAGGCAGTGGCTGTCAAAACAGTAGGCCCTGTTCCACGGCTGGCCAATTGTTCTGAAGGGTGCTGGACTGGATCAGTGCATCACAGCAGCCAGCACCGAGGCTCACACGAAGCACGCTGCCCAGAACACACTCGCACAGCACGCTGTGTGCTGCCCAGACCAGCTTATACAGACAGGGCATGAGGACTAACTTGGTGCAGATTAAACTCCAATTAGACTATCTCTCAATTTGTATCGTGGTGATCGGGTTATCATTAGCAGAAATCAAAACAAGCACAAAAAGACAAGATGCTATCATATTATTGCTAGATAAGAGAAAATAAAATCCACTGCAGGACCAACAGGCATGGATTTTGATGGAGCCAGAGTTAGCAGGAACAATAAATACTGCATTATCAGAAGCAGCAAAAGCAAACAACTGATTATATTTGCTTGCTCAGTCTAACCTAAAGAGTTGTCTGAAAGGTGGATCCTCATTTAAAAATAAACACTAAACCACTGCAGTAAAAAAAAAAAAAAAAAAAAATCCTGAGTAGCTGACAGGATTATGCTTCACAGGTCTTTATGAATGTAAAAACACAGACAGTTACAGTAGAGCGTACACTAAAAAAGATCAGACGTCTGTGTGAGCAGCACTTAATGGCTGACAGCATTCACATAGCTGCGTTGTGACTGTTTTATTTACATTACAGAAATATCGAGCTGAAGTGAATGTGCCTGACAAGCAAAGCAGCTACCAGTACACTCTGTGGTGCTCTCAAGCACTCAGGGAAGAGATAATGTCTAATCTGCTTCTACAGTATCTCACAGTGGCAGATCAGACCACCATCTAACATCACACCCACAGTCTGTGATACACAGTTGTTTATAGTTTCTGTGAACAACAATAAAAACTCAGAGAAGGCCTCGTTATCTTGTTTTTCTTTCTGTGCTGAAGCCAAAATGCTCATCTGTCTTATTGTTTCCATATATGCACCTGTTGTTCAGCATCATGGACTCATACAGAAGCATATATGCTCTTAGAGCTCCAACCATCCCTGCTGTTGATCAACACATTGTGTAATAATGACACTGGCCTGCTGGCCTGCTGCCTCCATGTGACAAGCAGACGAGCCTGATCTCTCTATCCTGGTCTGACATTTCAGACACTAGCAGCCTGCCACCAGGAGTCTGGTAGCTGACACACGCGCATACACACACACAAACACACACACACATGCACATGTACACAGGTACATTGAGGAAAATCAGAGGAACAAAAAGAGGAGGATGAGAGCCCTACATCCATCCTCTGCGTCCTCCACTCCATCTCCAAACCCTGAAATCATAGAGCAGACGTCGCCTCTCCCCAACTGCTGCTCACCCTTTCAGATACTCCTCCCTTAATTTTCAGCAGTACTATAATCATCATCAAAACCACCATCATCATTATTATTGTTATTACATTTTCAAAAAGTGCAGATAGAACTTCCCCGTGCCCTCGTTCGGAGGGCAGGGCAGTAAAGGAGGATGGGGAAACAATGGCAGTAAGAAGAGCAAGAAGAGCGCAAGATGAGAAAGAGAAAAGAGAAGAAGATTTCTGCCGAGTCTGGATTGTGTTGCTCCTGTGAACACACACGCACACGCAGGCACACGGTAACGCAGCACACCATACCAAATCAAAACTGCTGGAGATCGACCCCCCGTCAGCACAAAAACAAGAGCACAGGGCAGCACAAAGAATTCATAGCATCGATAAACAGACAGAGGTGTGCACGCGCAACCGGATGCATGTGCACCAACAGCTCAAACTGCTTTTTGCTTCTGTTTTCATCTCAGTATTGGAAGAAAATTTTCAAATTGGTTTCCTCGGTTGGTGATGCTGTGAAAAATGACATCATCGTATCTTAGGGAAAAAATTTTTTCATCTTCTTTTTTCTCTCTCCACGTCAGGGCTTTTTGTCTGGAAAAATCAAGAGCAATCCATTTCGTAAGTTTGTGTTCCCGCATTCCCAACATTGGAAAGTTCAGTTTATTTATTTATTTTTTTTAATCTCTATATTTGTTGGAGCTACAGCACAGCACCCACAGCACAGACGACAAGGAAGAGGGGAGGGTGGGTGGGGGCGGGGGGGGGGGTCCAGAAATAGGGAGAGGCGGGGGTTCACTAATATTGTGCCAGAGGAAGAGAAAGAGGGAACAATAAGGAAGAAAAGCAAAAAATTTGACCGTAGAGAAGAAAAAAAGAGGAGGGAGAAAGAGAGAGAGACAGCAGTATCAACAATTCCATCTTGAGTTCAGCTGGTTTCATCACAAACTGAGTATTGATTGCTTTCGACAGCTTCAGCTGAACATTAAACCACTTTTCAGTAAAAGGAGGGAGGGCTGAAATGGGGGACAGGATATATTACACTTGAGACAGATGACAAGGACGAGGCGACAAATGAAGAGAGAGGAGAGATGGGAAACAGCAGACAGGCTATGGATAACATACTGTATACTAGTCACGTGTATAGGGAGAGTTCTGCCAATCTATACGCCTAATATATTAATATGTATATGTACATACAGTACATACTGTATAGTATTGTGTACCTGGAGTAGTCATACAATAGGATTATATGAGATTAGATCATTACTTAAGATTCTCTGTGATCCCACGGGACTGGCACCTTAAATGGGTCAGGGGCTGCAGTGCAGTTCAGAACCAAGGGGTCGACAAAGAAACTGAACATCAGACCTCCACAGGCAAAGTGCATAAGGACAGACAGACATACAGACAGTCAGAAACAGGGGGACCATTGGCAAAGTGGTGAGACATAGAAATTAAGACACGGCTGTATGAAAGGAGGGAACAGAAGAGGAGAGAAGAGTTGGAGAGGAGTAGAGATTCTGAAAGAAAAGAGTTTAAAGGTTTAAGAGAGCAGATGGCTAATTGTACCCGTGTTTCACAGCCTGGCAGCAAGTCAGTCTTGTGCATAAGGATGGGAGTGGGAGGAGGGAATGGGGGAGGAGGAGGAGGAGTGGGGAATAGGAGGTGGGAAGGGGCCATGGAGGAAGCTGGGCGGTGCGATCAGGCCTTGAGAGCGTGCCACTGGGCGACGTTAGTACGCGGCCGAGCGAGCATGTCTTTCCAGTGCTTCACCTCCGCTGGCCCACTCTTCCACGATAGGTAGATCTGAGAGAGGGGAGGAAGAGAAGGGATGATAATGTGGACTACAGTCCCTTCAGATGTGAAATAGGAAACACTGCTGACTTGAGTGTCAGATATGTTAATGTTCCGTCAGCACCAGAGAACAGCACCACTGATGTATTTTAATGTGAAATTTGCAGTTAAAGCCTTTTTTAATGACCATCATGAATGCAAGGAACACTTTCCCACTCTTCTTGAAAAACTTTACTCATCAGTTTTATCATTTACTTTATTAGACAGCGAATTCTGCTTCCTATTCTAGTCAAGAAGAGAATGATAAGACGTTAAAGGAATAGTTCAACAGCCAAGTTACACAAAAGGATTGATTTAAGACTGCAGAAGCCAGTAGTCCGTTAGAATAAAGACTGGAAACAGGGGGAAACAGTTAGCCAGATGTGTGGATTAAACAAATATAGTCGTAAACCTAGAAGGTTTTATTTAAACTCTTTTTCTCGCACCACCATCAGGGGAAAGATAATTTCTATGCAGACAGATCTGATGTAAATCTTCTCAACAACCTAAAACTGGCTAATACACTGTGTTTCACAGTTTATTAAACTGTCTTTATTCTTTATGTACTTAAGATATGATAATTGAGTGATACATTTATTATAGTGGTCTGTAAGGCCTGTAGGAAACAAACCTATTCTCTCTCTGCATGTTTTACTTTGCTCCTGCAGCCTTTGTGCTAATTTCACAGCATTTAATTCAGACTTTTGCCATATTGGAAGTGCTACAGATATGTTGCTAGTTCCAACCATTCAACAGAGACCAAAATCTTAAAGGTGCTATATGTAAGTTTTTTGCTATCGTGACATAGCCAATGTTAGCATTAACAGTTGCTTACTTACCAGACTAGAGGAAATGCTGCAACTTCAGCATCAAACTTCATTCCCCTACAGGACCAGAGGTTAGAATACACCTTCTGGGCATTAAAGTGACTCACTATTGCAAAGTGGTATTATGAGATAGTCTGGCCAGGGTTGGCTGGTTAGCATGCTATCTTCAGTAGAAAAAAAAGTAGGGATAGTGAAAACAAAAACAAGAGTTAACCGCTGAAGACAGCTCTTGGCAAGTAAGGGCGTCAAGTGTAATGCTGAACTAACAATATTTCTCCTAGACAGCTAAGTAAATAGTTGTTAATGCTAATGTTGGCTTACATATAGCACCTTTAAACTGCTAACACATTTATGTAACAAGGAGCCAAAGGGGCTGATGAGTTGTAACCAAGGGCAACAAGACAAAGTAAAGTGTTACCTTGCCGATAACATCGTTGCGGCTGAGCCTGTCCTTGTCCATGACGGTGATGATGATGGTGGTCTCCCTCAGCACATGGGCGGGCACGTCGAAGGGGAAGGACTCGTTGAAGATGGGGTTCAGACAGCGCTTCATCACCACCGTCTTCTTCTTCTCGACACGCTTGTCCTTGTGCATCAGCCACACCTTCACATATGGATCTGTGATGTGGACGCAGAGTGCAGCAGTTTACATGAGAGGGAGGATGAAGGTGATGGAAGGTGATTTTTGGGGTCAGGTTTGCAATTACCCTCTTAATTGTTAAAGTTGGGGAAGGCAGCAGGGAAGCAGATACCTAGTTTGAGCTCAAGGTCAACTTATCCCCTGAGCTTGGAAACATACAAATGAGGAAGTATTTATGGAAATGGGGCCTGGGATTTGTACTACCAATTCTGGAGCATTATCATATTCTGTAATACTAACAGACACTGCCCCTATTGTGGAAGGAAGCAGTAATTTAAAAAAATAAAATACACCACAGAAAGAATTTCACAATGAGACCTGATACTTTAAAAAACAGCACCAGACTGGGCTGACACAGATTTGGCTGGGAGACTGAAGATCCTCATAGATATACAGAAAGAGAAAAAAATGGATAGAGAGACGGCAACAGAGAGACACTTGATTTAATGTCACCTTGCTGCTGCTGCTATCTGCGGCTGCGACCCAGCTTTGGAGCCAGACGGCAACCGTCGTCTGCCTGGACAGGTCAGTAAATGTTTGAACACAGAGCCTTAGCTGTGTGTGAAGCCACAGAGCTACGAATGTCATAAGAAGGGCTTAAGACGGGTGAACCAGGGTTAGAGAGAGAAAAGACTAAACAAACGACGAGGTGGAATCTCTACCTGAGGTGCCCCCGATATCCATGGCTTTGAGATTGCGCGCTTTGATGATGTTCACAGTGATGGTGTTGGCAGTGGGATTATAGCAGAGAGACACCAGCAGGTCCCCTCGTCTCCCCTGAGGAACACACACACACACACAGAGTGGAGTATGATTCACCCGGTCTAATATCAGATTTCATCAGGGAATATCAAACTCCAGATTACTCACTAGCTTGTTGTGTAATCTTAAATCACTGCCCTCTCTGCTCTAACCCCTTGTGCCAAACACAGATGGTCCAGTGACCAGGCTGGCTGAGCTGGGTTCGTTGCTCACCCTAAAACTACGTCAGTCAAGCTAATGGCAAACAAATGGCATAAAACTGTAATCACAACATGTAAATGAAAACACTGGATTTGTCATCACTCCCTCCCTCTCTTACACTGCCATCACTGCAGGGCTTGAGTTCCTTCCAGAAGGTCTTTATCTGGCCCAGTTCCACCTTATTAAGGGGGATTGACACCTCTCCGATGGGGTCATTCCTGCTGAAGCGGTCATAGTCCAGCACCTGAAGGTAAAGAGTTCGCTCTCTCACCTTTTCATAAGGGAAGCCTAAAACAGAAACAGATAGAGCTGAGGAGTGAGCTAAGTTACAGAGAGTGAAAAACATATTCTTGACAGTGCAGAGAGGGCAGTGTAATTTGCACCGTGCTAACAGGGATGAATTTGGCAAAGGCCAAAGTGCATTTCAAAAACTGCTGGACCAGCCAGCACTCTCTCAGATGACTGAAAGGGATCATTATACTCTAGTCACAAAGACCTATCACATTCATTTTTCAAAAGCACTGACTATTGTTCTAATTTTGGAAAGGGTTTGAGCCTTCTGACTGTTATTTTGGCTAATTTACCATTGTGCTGTCATCCAAGCACAATGGTCATAATGAAACAAATTCAGATCATACAGGTGTGAGTCACCCCACTGCTCTCTGTGTGACTGCTACTAAACATGCAGTTTACAGCTCTCAAGAATATAAAAAGCTGTCTGTAGTTTCTTCAGCTGGAGGTTTTATCAATGCAAAAATTTTGCTCTAATTTCACACATTTACTATGACTTCTCACAAAACTCCCACAATGCTCTCTTTGTGTTGAGAAACATTGTCATTGCTAATGGGATGCTTAATGCTTAATGGGACTGTACAAACCTAGGCTTGTGAGTGAGCTTATTCACTTTATGGCAGAGAGTTAGATGAGAAGATCAATACCACTTTTATATTCTGTCTGTTAAATATAAAGCTACAGCCAGAAACTGTTTAGCTTAGCTTAGCATTTAGACTGTAAGCAGGGAAACAGCTAGCCTGGCCCAATGTTGTTACACCTCAGTTTTTATATGGATTGCACAAACAAGACATAACACGTTAATTAGTGAGATTTAGATGTGCTAGTAGATGGATTTTGTTACCTTTGGACAGAACCAGAAGCAGCAGCTTCTGGCTGTAGCTTCATAATTAGCAAAATCTCTGCGAGAACATTTTCCAAAATTGCTTTAACACCTGGCACAGAACAGTTTCTGTAAGAGTGTTTAAAGTCTGTTTTTTAAAGCCTGTTTTCTTATTCAGCTTCTTACAATGAACACAAAATTATCTGCTAAAGTCTGAACAGTTGTGGTTATTTCACATGAGAGATTTCTATTTTTGTTTGTAGTATTCTCACTAGTTTGGAGTGAAAATTTGATGAAACAAACACCCACACATCCCAGATGCAGTAGCCTATCAGAGTTTTTTTTTTTAACAGTGTTAACTGTTAAATAACAACTATGTTGTTTTAAATGTTCAGCGTTGCTTGTTTAGTCATAAATATTTAATGTTATAGGGAGATGGTTAGGATTTGAAGCCAAGTTTCAGGGGCTTTGATGGGAAAAAATGGGCTGCACGACAAAATGTGTAATAACAACAATAATTGTGACAGTTCTTTGGCAAGTAGCTGAATGGAAATCACACAGACCTTCAAAGAGGAAGGTTTCGTTCCAGTGGGGGTTGAGGTTCTTCCTCTTGACCTTGGTTTCCAGCTTGTGCTTCTTGTCAGGCAGCAGGTAGATCTTGACAAAGGGGTCAGAGGTGCCAGAGAAGTCCTTGGCCGGGAGGTCCTGGCCCCTGAGAACTTTTGACGGTGAGAGTCGTGTTCTGGAAGCTGTAACCTATGCTGAACTGGATCCGGCCTAGCTTCTCACTGATAGGCCCTTCATCATCCTCCGAACCTGGAGACAGCTGCAGGGCCACAAATGCAGTCAAATAAATATAAACACTCATACATGCAGCAGCAGAAGCAGCTACTCACACAAGAAGTTCAATCCAAGGGCACGGTCTTTTTTTGTCACACGAGCGTGTGCAGTCAGACCGTGACAGAAAGAGGTTGTGAGGGGAGGAGATTTTAAAGCTGCATTTCTATCATGGCATATTCAGGCAGCTACTCAAAGGCAGAGACTGGTCTGACATTAAGAAGACTGAGAGAGTTTAATTTCCTTACTAATGTTCTTAAGAGGCAGGAGGTGCTCAGATTGAAGATAGGGGAGCTTTAGACCACCCATTCTCTCTCACAGCCACTCTGACTGCTTTATCACTGCTGTGCACTAAAAGGCCACTATCTGATAGAAAGCGGCGGACAGAGAGAGGGAAAGAGAGAGCGAGAGACAAACAGAAAGAGCAGGAGCGAGCGAGGGCACTGCGTGAGGGGCATAGAGAGATTGGCCAGGGAAGCACAGCTCAAGGTTGCTTTTCTGCACTTGCAGCTGTGTTTATAGTTGTTTCTTTTCTCCCTGTGGTTCCACCTTCTGTCGCTGTCCTTTATTTTCTTCTCTCCCCCTCTCTAACAATAGCGCATGTTGGAGAGAAGCATTTGAGGACTTTGAGGGAGATAAGACAACCGGCAGTTCATGAGACCACTTTGAGACCACTGACACTTTGAAAAAGACTTGCCTGAGAAGTGGTTCGCATGCAAACGCTCTCTGAGAGCATTACATGAAATAGCTGATTTCAGTTCTTTAGACCAGAGCTACAGTTTCAAAGTGACAAAGACTCACTCACCCAGAATTTGTCAATATGGGTTTTAGAGCTGACAGGCAGAGCGAGTGTGAAATATTCCAAGTCTAATTTATCAAACAGTATGAGTCACCTTGGATGGCTTGTCTTGCCTGTGTGTGTTTTTTTCTATTATGGCTCCGTTATTACCACTTGCAGCTGTAAATCAACCTGTGCATGGAGGATGACTCGGCAGCACCAGCCCTCCCTGGTGACCAAGAATTACCTCATGTAATACATGGTCAAAAGTATGTGGACAGATATTTCACAAATATGTGATCACCAAACATTTCATTCCAAAACCATGAATCCTTCACTCTTCTGGGACGTCTTTCCACAAGACTATGGACTGAATTTGCTTTCATTCAGCCACACACAGCATTAATGAGGTTGGACACTGATTTTGGCTGATAAGGCCTGGCTCACAGTTGGCATTCTGTTTCATCACCAAAGGTGTTGGACGGGGTTGAGCTCAGGACTCCAGTCCAGTCTAGCTCTTCCACACCAAACTGGAATTGTCATGTCAAGGTCAGTTTAGTTATAATGAGGAGTGCACCTGTGAAAACGACTGAATAATGTCCTCTGTGGCTCTGGATGCAGCTTTCAAATGTCTGAGAAAACAAGGCACAGGCTTTGAGACTACAACTTTAAACTGCTCTACTGACCTGTCCATACTTTTCAAAACAGCTGGCATGGAATTTAAAAGACATGAGCATTTGACATGCAAATAAGATCCAGTGGTTTTGGAGCTTGACCCAGAGCAGGGGTTGAAATGTGAACATCTTGGTCTCTGTTTCAATCACTTTTTAACCTGTCTCCCTAAGAGTTCCTCAGTTTTAAACAAATGCATTACTGAATTACTGGTGTGTCCCTTTAAGATTTTCCTTTAAGAATATGTCTGGCGAAATTCTATACTTTTCATATTGTCACCAAATCCCATGACAAGCCAAAACTAACAATGAGTGGAGCCTACTAACAAATACTGTCTGTGTAGGGAAAGCCTGATATAAATGATTCCTCTGTGCGACCAGAAATAGTCCCAAACAAATTTACTGTTTACTCCCATTTCAGTAACATTTGCCTGCCTTATTCTACACCTGGAACTGTGAGACTCAGTGAAAAACAGCCCAGATCAGTAAATCAGTACACAAAGACAGGGGTGTCAGTGTACTTTAAGCCATATAGGGTACATCGAAATTCATCAGCATGAGTGACAGTGGGATGGATGTATGGTGGGACAGACAGAGGGTCTTACCATCACCATGTCTCCGGTGAGAGAGTTGGCCAGGTCAGTTACGGAGGAGTGACCATCAGCATCAGGGGGTTGGCCCTTGGGGCTGTTAGCTGGCTTGTTGCCCCTGTAAGCAAAAAGCACAGTTTGACCAAGAGGGAACGCAGCAAGGACATGTGCTGAGAAGCTAAATCATCTCCAGAAAGAGAGAATGTCTGAGCACACAGGGAGTCCAACCTCCACCTGTTTGGCGCTTGAAAACCGCCTATCTGAAACGACCAATTGAGTCCAAGTTTGCTTTGGATGTCACTTCAAAGTAGATTGTGCTTTCTCTAGCTATCATGAGCGAAGCCAAATAAAATCTGCCAAAGATTCCACAGATTAACGGCGGGCACCAGAACTTAGGACATTTGATGCGGTGAGTTGTGTTTGATGAAACTTGGAATCTGTGACGGCTATACATATGTCCAGTGTGGCAAACATCCATGTCTCTAACAAGAAAGTTACCTCCACCAAGTAAACAAACACATTTTCAGACAGAACACAAAAGCCACTAAATTTAAAACTGATAGAAACCAATTCATTATCTCCATAGAGTTCATGATCAATCCTTAGTCCCTCTAAAGACATTAACGAGACACACATGTATAATGACATGTATAGCAACATAACGTTACTATATAGACAGTAGACAGACATGTATAGCAACATGTAGAGGACCAGACGTTTAACAAGACAGATGCTGAACAGTTTTGTAAAGTGTCGGTTTGTTTATATCTCTCAGTTGTTAACTTTGCATCAACAACACAAAATATTAATCAAAACATAAAGGAGAGAGCAGAGATCTCCCATGGCACAGCTGGTGCTTAGGTACAAATGTTAATAGATGTTAAGTTTAGTTCCTTCACACGAGGATTGTTGAAAACATAACATTAAAGTGGGACAAACATTCTGGGAGAAAAATCCTCTATGTTCATACATCATGAAAACAAGAAGAATTACAAAGTGTAAAGGAAAAGAAAATCAGCAAAAGAAGACAAAAAAATTAAAAGAGAATAAATATTATGAGATCAAAGAAATCGTGAGAAAAGATAGAACAAGAAAGAGCCAAATGCAAACATCCTGGCCAATGTAATGTGACACATTGGACACACAGCACTCCATAGATGACTGGTCAAGGCACATGGAGAGGCTGAACACTGAAACACTGTTAGGCAATAAACAAACAGTAAATAGAGAATAAAACAAGAACAGAAAGAGAGAGAGAGAAAAGAAATGAGCAAAATGCAGAGAGGATGCTGAAGTTGCAGGCACACAAACTGGACGGAAATCATAAAGACTGTAGATAAGATAGAAGGTTCAACAAGGAATGTAAGAAATAGAAAAGCAAGCTGAAAATTATTTATCTGTATTAGAAGAGATAGCAAGTATTAATAGCATGAACAGTGAGGTTACAAAAACCAAAACCAAAACAGAGTGAGATTGTTACAAACACCAGCACATTAGAGAGAAAAACAGAGCTGCAAGAAAAGATAGGGAATGAAGGAAGGAAAGCCTGAAAACACAAGAGAGGCTTAGTTTGGTCAGTCTGATAAGTATCAAAGAATAAGAGACAAAAATAAAGAGCTATGCACACACAATATCTCTAACAGGAGACAAAGGGGTGAACATGCTAAAGGGAGAAAAAGAGCACAGAGAAGAAAAGAATAAGACAATAAATACAATTGGTCACCAGGAAAAAGAGAGCGAGAACAACCGTTCTTTATGTGGAGAGCTCAAAATAAACGATAGATGAGATACAGAATGAAAGAAAAATAAGGTGTAGATATACCATACAAAAAATATAATCTCATTGAAAACACAAAAAGGGACAAACAGTAAGAACATAGGAAATGCACATTTAGAGTGTTACAAAAGAGGGCATTGTTAAATGGAGGCAATAACTATAAATGATATAAGTTAACTTTACATCTATCCTGATTTTCCAACCATTTAGCAACACTCTAAAAGTGTGGACTGGGGACACAGGGGCCAAAGCACAAACGGGCATTGGCTACATGTGCATATATAACATATGCAAGTAGTTGTCACTCAGAGAGTGAAGGCAATGCCTTGGACAGGCAGAAAACAAGGAGCCCATAGAAAGTCTGTCTGTCTGGCCAGCATTCTCTGTTGAGCTTTTCACTGAGAGAATGTACGTTTTATCGGTCATACTTTTTCGCTGGGTGCTCTAAACTGCAAATTTGGATGAGAATTGATGTTGAATGCAATAATGTGCACATTTTTGCAGAAGACAAGGACAGAACCAGGGGAAAATATACTGACAAATAGACAGACAGAAAAAGCAAGCAAACAAGACAAGCAAACAGACAATCACTTCAACCAGCAAAGGAACCAGAGCGAGACGGGGGGGAAGGAGGGATGTTAACCATTTCAAGAAGGGAAGGGAATATTCATCAATTGGTGTTAGTTGTATTAGTTGCCAAGGGAGGTAAATGTATTTTCAATGGCGTGTTTGTTTTTTTGCACAGACTCTAAACTGCAGGCAACGAGATTGAGAGGAGAGGAAAAGGCTGGATAAAAAACACTAAAGCAAGATCTGAGCATGAGCTCAAAAGAGCTCTAAAGCTCGGAGAGAGACTTAGGGTTTGAAGTAAAGCAAGGCACCTCCCTCCTCCTCCACCTCCCAACTATCGATGGGGGAGTGAACGTCTTCAATTATTCATTCTCCATGCTTCATTCAGGGGTTCAGTGCATTCTCAGGTAAGAGCTAGTGCAGCCAGGGGAATGGCCTTTCTACCAGCCCTGCTCTACAGCACCTGAGGAGGTCCTCTGCTCCAGTGCTGCCTCCAGGCTGTTTAAACAAAGCGGCTGGGGCTGCAGATTTGTTGCAGAAAATAAAGTACTTCCTCCAGATCATACAGTCATGTCATGAATTGAAAATGAAGATTGGTCTCAATTTATTGAATTTCTAAAAAAGCAATATTAATTGTGGCAGATGGTAATACTACAACTGCTACATTTTGGTGCCAATGCTTTTTCTGTCTGACCCCTTGGGGGTTGATATGGAAATTTATGCTTTAGAGCCTGCAGTTGTCTACAGTATCCAGTGGGAGGCAGAGTGGACTCGAGTTCAGATCAGATTCTCCCACTGCTAAGGCACAGAAAGTGGGCTGTTGGCATAGCAACGGCTCTAGAAACACAGACCATACATATGGGGGGGGGGGGGGGTTGGGGGGGCTGTGACAAGAGGTTGTTGGGAGTGGGCGCAAGGGAAGGGTGTGTATAGAGGGGTGCAGCAAACAGGCAAACACACTGAGAACAAAGAAGATAAGGTATAGGATATATGACAGGTACGGGTGAGAGCCTCGCAGACACACACATTCACATGAACAGACATATGGAGGCAGGCGGGGCCACTTTGGGTTTCACCGTCCTGTGATACTATCCTGTTTTGTTACCTGACCGAGGGCCAGCAGCTCGAAGAGAGGGGGAGGGGAGGGAAAGACACTCCACTTCTAGGCTGGAGAGAGACGCGAGAAAGAAAGCCCAACCCAGCCCCAGCTTTTTTTTTTTTTTTTTTTGTCAGACACTCAAACTCCCCACCCCTCTGCAAACATGTCACACTCAAACAAACACGCTCACCTGACACTGCGAAGTGATATATTTCAATGTCTATGCTCAGTTTCATAGCCACCCACTAGATCTATCATTCGTCAGGGGCCACAGCATACTTCAGAGGATCATACACAGTGAGAACCGCAGCAGTGAAGCACGGTGCTGCTTACATAACTTCATCATCCACATGAAACACATGTACGTTCACACTGGAGTCAGCCAGTCATCCCTGCTGCTTCACGTCTCAGGCTACAACCAGAAACTCTGCTGCGGCATATAAATATGGATGCTTTCACTGTTAACTAATTACTTCCTGCATTCTGGATCTGGAAATGAGTCTAAAATAGCATCGTTTACTGAAATCCCATTTCAGGAAGAAGCAACAAGGGAGGTGCTAAATACTGCCTTCTGTGTAGCTGCTTCTTTCACTGAACTCCAAATGGAAATAGAAAACCACAAGACAATTCAGTCAGTGCCAAATGTTTGTCTTTATAAGAATTGTTTTATGTCTATTTTATTTTCATTAGAAGCCGGGTTTTAGATGCCTTTTAAAGCACTACTTCTTTAAACTCAGGTGGTCGGGGACTGCCCTGTCAGCTAGGTCCAGTAAAATGCTAAGAGATACTGTGAATGGCAAACATGACTACTTTTGAATCCAAGGACGTTAATGTCTGCCCTATCTAACAGTTCAGAGCCCAACATCTCTTTATGGCCTCCCAATACTCTCTGCAATTTAGCAGCCGGGCCTCCGAGCTCAACTAAAACAACTAACCTATAATTTCAGGGAATTTCAGCGACGTGAAATAATCAAAACATTTTTAAAGTCCATTAAAACTCTAAACACGAGTCTACCAAATGTTTTGAATTCTGATTAAATTCAAAGATTGGCTCTGAGGTGGAGGCTGCTGCAGATGTGCCACCTGTTCTGAGGCAGGACACAGGAGTCCCAGGTTAATGCTCCTAATAGCTCGTCTCCCCAACCGCCGTCCATCTATCTGGATGTATGAGACGAGCACGGGTAGCATCATGTACCTGCTGGCTAGAGTGCTGCCTTCAGGCCCGTATAACGCATGGATGTGCAGAGTACAATAAGTCCTCCCTCCCACTACTCTCATGGAAGGAAGATGGATTTGCACTCTGAAATTTCTCTCATCCTCCCCTGACATATGGATAGATGGATGTATGAATGCACTCCCCTCCTCCTCCTCTTCACTTTGTGGCTCCTTTTCTTCTGCCTTAGTGCTATTTATCCCCCCCCCCCCCCCCCAACCCCCCACCCCCTCTTTCTTAGCATGTAAGTGAATGCATCTCAACATTCCCCCTGTGATGTGAGGATGAGCATGGTGGCCACGGGGAGCCAAAGCCTCGGGGGCAGTCTTAACCAGAGCCCCTGAAGACTGTGGTGATTAGTCGGGCCTACAAAGCCCCTGTAACAGGAGGAGCGCTGTGTCAGCCTAGCAGAGCATAGCATAATCAATTTACATGTTTATGTCCAAACATGCATACAGATTATATCATCTGGAAGCATTGTAACAGCAGTTTTTTTTCTATTATTTAAGAAAACAAGGCCAAAAAAATGCCCTCTTTAAATTGTTAAACCGCACTCTGTACATATATGTGACCTCAGAGTGACCTAACATTACAATGGTCTAAACACACCATCCTCCATCACATAAAGAGTAAACTCCTCCTCCTCAGACTAATGCGGTCAGAGCACAAGATGCACATCATGATGTTAAATAAACACAAATTTATATTGATTTACGTAAAAGGTCAAAACCACTATCCGCTGTGTTTGTCTTGGCCTCTCATGTCAACTTAAGCAATGTAATAAGCTCATAAATTATGAAGTGATATTATATAGCCTATTTGGCAATTAACAGACACTCAGAATAATCCCAGAATGCATCACGTCTTTGAGGCAGAGAAATATACATCTATATCTATTAATATCTGCAAGACGTATTCAGAAACAAGAAACAACTCCACTGGCTCACACAAAATGATGTAACATGCATGGATGAATAATTGAAAGACCACAGGCAAGTGGATGAATGTTAATGTGGCACAAGGACATATCCCGCCTCCCCAGGCCTCAACCTCCATCCTCATTGGACTGCTGGCTTGCTGCTCAAAGAGAGATCTAGATTCAAAGCTCTTGGGGATTGTGGCTTCTCTTTATAGCAACACTGGAGGAGAACCTACAGTATAGGTTCATTCAGTCGCAACAGAATTGTACGAGTGAGGACCAATGAGGCGTTAATGAGCCACTCTAACATCCTAATTAAGCTTTCTAAGATCCACAACCTATGGATGGCTAGGATATAAACATCTCAGCATGTGTGGCCCCAGAATCAAAGCAACACACAATTTTGTAATCCAGTTGAGCTCCTCTGCTATTTAATTGTGCAACCTTTCCTCCCTCACTCTCCTTCCCTCCCTCTCTCTCTCTCTTGCAAGTGTATAACCTTGGCTTGAAAGTCTCTATCACTACCACCAACTCTGGCGCAGTTCGAACTGTCAGTCATCTCCTGCGCTCACTTCCTAAACAAATGGCCACGCAGGGCGCTTTCATCCAGCGATCGTGCATACACAAGGCCAGTGAAGGACCGTAATGAATGTCACGCACCATCACACCTTCTCATGGCCAGTGGGGATAAGGGTGTGTTTGTTTGGCTTGCCTTCAACTATGGCCAAGCAACAATGAAGCATAAACACACCGCTGTAGGGTAAATGTTCTTATTTGCAGCCACATGCTGTTTTGCATTGCTGTTTTGAGAAGTGTAAAAAGCGCTCTCATCTTTTACTCATGTAAAAATACTAATACAATGATGGAAAATACTCCATTACAAGTAAAACTCCTGCATTCAAAATCCTACATAAGTTAAAGCACAGAAGTACAGCACTTTAAGTAAATGTACTTAAAGTATTTAAGTAAAAATACTCATTCTGCCGTAAAATGTCTCCTGTTGTGACACATTATTAAATGTTTTAAAAAATATTAGATTATTTACTTCTAAAAGGTAACAAGGGGCCTTAACTAGACACTATTATTATTTTAAAAGAAAGAAAGGCTGAAAACCACTGTTTTTTTCTTCATATTGTATAGGTTAATCTACATTTAATTACATAAAATCTGTATATGTACAGTAACTATTAACTATAGCTGTTATACAAATGCATTGGAGTAAACAGTACAAACTACAGAACTTGAGTAAAAGTACTTATGTACTTCCCTGGCTGGCTTCATTAATCTAGGGCACCACATATCACTTGTGCAGAAAGCAGCTCTTTGCTATTCATTGGAAGTGGAGAGATTTCACTTTGATGTTAGCGCTGATGATGTTAACGTCACATGAACTATTCACATTAACTTCAGAGGCTTTGTGTTCGGCTGAAATAATTTGCTGGTGACATGTTGTTCAAACAAATCACTTTAGTTTAATAAATTCAAGGGGTGTGACATGAGTGATACAGGTATGAGGATGAGTGATGAGCACATGAAGGACACGTTTGATGTAAATGCACAGACTGCGATGATATGGCTTACACGGAGGGGTGTGGAGAGAGCGAGAGGCGAATGAAAGAGAGGCTTTGTCTTTCTCCGGTTTGATGCAGGCTCGAGAGCCACCGTTCAGAATGAGCAATATGCCAAGAGCGTGATTGATTAAATCATGGTCAGACATCTGTGAAGTCAGCACTAACACCATGGGGAATGATATACTCCCAGCAAGCTTACACCTTGCATTTCTAATACACTGTGGACTTCTAATGTTTATTTGAGCCTCTAAATTTAGCATCCAATTAAAGCGTGGCTAAATCATTCATTAAAGATTTGAATTTGTAATTTATCATGAAACAAACAAAACAATAAGTGGCTCAAGTGGAATTAGTTTACAGCTCAGGAGAGGGATAGACAGGGGCTCACTAAAGGGCAGAGACATTCAAAGCTTTCATTAGAATCAAATCATTCTTTTTTACTCCCTACCTCTATATTGTTCACACACTGTAAGCTGCCACTCATTTGGTTTTGACTGAAAGAAATTAAATGAACCCCAGGTTAATCTGGAAAATGCCCAGAATGCACTCAATCACCATTAATCGAGGTGAGTCCTGCTGGCCAAGTGCTGGGCCGGGCAGCCTGTGGTTTCTTCTTGCTGTTTTTCGTCTATTAGTGGATTTCACAACCCATTTAAGGAGGTTTCCAGGTGAACACAAATGCTGGAAAAGCCAGATGTAATGTGCGCAGCAAATTACACAGAAAATTGTGCTCCTCTGTGGATCGACAGGTTTTGCACTAATCCTGGACAATGGAGATAGTTTTGATATTCACAAAGGCGACATTCTTACTCAAAAAAATACTTTCATGCTTGTTTGTAACTCCTGTGCTGCTCCGTGTTGACTCTGGAAAAAGGCCACAGGATGCTTGGGGGCAAGAGACTAAAACACGGCAGACGAACTAAGAGACAAATATTTTTCACTAGTTGTTGACATAGCGTAACTCTAAAGGCAAACTTTTTATGATAAATAAAGGTGCTAACTAGTTCAGGGACAACAACTGCTGTCATGCTGGAGACACAGGAGACCCTATAAATGTCTCCAGCCCACATGTGCAGCTTCATACTGCAGCTGTGCAGTCTAGATAAGAAAACAGTTACCATCTGTATTGTAATACAGCCCTAGTTTCAAATCATGTGTCAAATTGATGAAACACTTGTGAATGAGGAATAATTGGCGTGACAAGTAAATCAGAATTTGTTCACCCTCCTCTGCCATTTTGTTTTAAGGTGTGTGTCACATTATGTATCTCCAAATTGTCTCCAATTTGTCACAGAATCAAAGTGAGGTTAAAACGGCCTAATTGGACCGTAGAGGAAAATCGAGTGTGTCGCATCTGCCTAGGGCTGGACCAAACACAGGATTTCACTGTTGCTCTGCGGTTTTACGCACTGGCACAAATAATCCAAACCACCATCCATGGCTGGAAATGAACAACACACAAGCGCGGTGCGGTCTGAGCTGTTTGTCTCACACGGCACACCACTGCACTCATTTGTTTGTCTTAAACTGTTCCACAAAAAAATTGGTCCAATTCCTGAACAGAATGCGAAACCTATTATTTTTGGGAGATAGGGAGACAGTGTGTAAGGTGGCTGGCAAGGAAAAGGTTTATTTTTAGCAGCATGTTTATGTAAGTGACTAACATGTTGTGGAATAATGAGGAGGCTCTCTGGGCCCTCTGTGGAGCTACAGAGACGGGACTCTCAGAGCAGCAGAGGGTGATTGAAGGAAGCTAATGAGCAGGAGGGGAAAAAAAGAACATAGGAGATGACTGGGATAATAAAAGCATGAAAATACAAAGGAAATACGACAATTACCAATGGGAGGTCTCTGTAAGGCAGTGGTGAAAAGACAAACAAATAGAGATGAAAATGGTGGAGGAGAATGTCATTGTGATGGGGGAGATAATTATTATTATATATTATCGTGGTCCAGAAAAAAAAAGACCACTGGCACGAGAAAACACTGCTTTATTTGATTGGCTGAAATTTCTACCGGTAAAAGCAGAAAAGAGGTTTGGAGTACCAGTGAGCATCTCACTGCTGTGATTTATGAGCTCATTACTGCTTTACAGCTAACATCCAAATTGTATTATCTCTTTACTCATCTCAGCATTACAGGCATTTTTCCCACATTTGGTTTCATAGTCAGCTCTCATTTTTATTTCTGTATCAGAGTGTCGAGCTGTGGTGCTATTTCAGGTGCGGGTCTGCAGCACAATGCACTTAAGTGCAGTGAGTCACCAAAAACAGCACAAAACAAAACTACTCTCCTCTACCTAGATTCTGAAATCATCTCGTTTTTTTTTCGATATCATATCTCTCACATCCTTTCACTTGCGCCCCATTCTCTCTCATACACACAACAAGCACTCTCTACGTTATCTGGTACCTCTTCTCAGGAGGGGGCTCCTGATTGGTTGGTGGTGCTGCCTGCGCTGTTTCTTGCAGGTCAGGGATATTGGCAAAGTCATCTTGCTCGGCCACACCAATGGCCAAAGCCAGGACCACCAGC
>BRZM01000035.1:3058145-3234445 GCA_033238685.1 Lates japonicus
ATGTTGTACTTCGTTTCAGTTGTATTATAGTTCCGTCGGGCCGTTCGGATCTGGTCCATCATGTAATCAGCTGCGGGATCAACGTGTGCGCCCTCCTGCTCCACCTCCCCTATAGTGATGAGGCACCTGCTCCTGCTGGGCTGCCCGTGCACCTCGGGGGACCACCTGGGTAGCACCTGCGCCCCACCCTCTGCCTCCCTCTCCTCCCAGCACCCCGCCTCCCCAGGCTGTCAGGTGCAGTGTGTGGTGTCCCAAGCTCTGGGATGTGGTGGGAGGATGGCGAGACGGAGACTGGTGGATGGATAAGGGCTGGAGACTCTGCTAAGCGCAGCAGCGTCCGAGGCAGACATTGAAAGGATGTGCTCCAAAGTGGATGCATGGGGATGAACTGGATCCCCAAAGCTGGGAGGGGCAGAGGAGCAAGGAGGAAGGGAGGCGAAGAGGCCACGGCCCGGCAGAGGATAGAGGTGGTGAGGAGGGAGGGAAGAGTCGAGGTCAGGAAGAGGAAGGAGGAGGGGATGTGGGAAGGGCCGTGGCAGAGAGTGGGTGGTCTTGAAGTGGTAGTCAGGAGATGAGGCGTGAGAGAGTGAAAAGAAGTCATCAGAGATGAGACAAGGTGGCACAGGGCAGTAGGGGGCCACAACAGAAGAAGTCAAGATTGGCGATCAGGATACATACAGGAAAGTTCATCCAAACAGGGAGTTGATGATCGCGGGGGGGAGGAGGAGGAAGTAGGAAGGGTGGTATTAGAGGACAAAGTAGAGAAGGAGGCAGAGGGAGGGCGTTGGGAGAGTAGAGCAGGAGGAGAGAGAGAGAAACGTGAGGCAGCAGTAACAGCAGTAGCAGAAATAGCAGTAGAAATTACAGCCTGGTGATCGCTGTGTGCTGTGTACTGCTCATGGGGAACTGAGACTATGTGACTCGCCCTGCGTATCCTGCGTCAGATGGTAATACCTTGCGTGTCTGGCAAGCCTAGTGTGCTGTTGCGTGGGGGTGTGTTTGGCGGGCGGTGGTCGGATGTGCACTGTCGCTACGGGCGTGGGCGGTTAAGTGCCACGTGACCCGCGTCGGCTGATGGTCGAGGCTTGCAGCTTCAGGCCTTCCTGAGTGAGGGTTTTTGGTCTGATGAAATCCCATTTCCTCTACTCGTCAGTCAGCACCATCTCTGATAGCCTCTCCTCCTTTCTCTCTAAGTCTTTTACGTCTTTTAAATACATGCTGCACCTCTAGAGACATCAACAGCCAACCAAGTCCTACAGTACTTGGCTCACTCCTCTCTGTCACCCTCATTTTCCTCCTCCTTTATAAATGCTGTTTAATTGGCTCATTGCCTTTTTGAAAAATGTTCCAATATTAGTCACGTCAACATGAAGGTGTGTGACATCCCATTTCACATACCTACACATACACTGTGTTTTGTGGCTCTACGTATTCTGTATCACCTTTTTTTATATCTTTTCTCCTAAATATATCCTCCTCTCTCTCAGATCGCTGTAGCAGACTGGGGTGGGTCGCGGGAGGCTGTTCTATCAGTTGGTGCAGTTACACTGCTTTGCATTACTTCACCTAACACAATTTGCAGAGCTTTGCTTGCGCTATCATCATATTTAACAGTCACCAAATGAAAGGATAAAAAGGGTAATGGAGGTTTTGCAGAAATGAAACCGTTTGTGAGCGAAAACAGAGGGAAGGAAAGAGGAGGTGGCTTGACTTACAACGACAGAAAGATGGAGGGGCCGATGTGCTTGATAAACAGAGGGTGACGATGGAGAGAGACGAAAAGTAAGTGCGAGACACAAACACAAGAGACACAGACACTTGCCTGCTTGGCCTGAAAATAGAATCCAATTATAGACAGGGGCAAAAGAAAGATGAGAAGAGGAGAAGGAGAGAGAATGAGGTGAGGTAGTGATGAGCATAAATGTTGTGGAAGAAATCACAGACACGAGGTGCAAGGAAGGTGCAAAAAATCACGAAGAACTGAGAAAATTAACTGCCTCATTTACAACATGCTGAATATAGACCTAAATCATGTCATCGTCATGGGCTGTAGGATACATGCATTAACTGACCAACAAGTAATTCACATTTCAGCCTAAATTTTAATTAAAAGTAGGGATGGCGTGTGTGTTATTTCAGTCAGTGTGAAAAGTAGAGACTATTTCGTATTGCATTGTCAAAAAGTACACACCTTACCAAGCGGTACAGTTCTCCAAAGGAAGCAAATCACATTCCTGCAGAATTCATACAACAGGCTATACTATGCAGCTGGGCCGGGTGTCTCAGCTGAAGGTCTGGTCAGTGTGGTACAGCTCGGTAACTATTGTTATCCTCAAGCGATGGCGAGGTTCACATTTTTACAGTGCTCACACACCTTGATCTGTGCCCACCATCACCTTGACACCTGAACTGCACTTTGCTACCCTGCTGAACTTGACCTGACTCTCCCTGTTTCTCCTCAGAACTGATTCATTCATCTCATCATAGCTGCTGCCGAGGTAAAACGGTGTACGAATAACATTTGCATAGTAATATGTAGTGTTTATCCTGCTGCTGAGACACAAATGTTCACTTTTTTTAAGCCTTGTTCTGAACTCACTTGCTGGGTCTCAATCCTCCGGACTGCATGTGGCCTTGGACGGTCTGCCACCTCCCGGCCTTCACTCCCTCTGTCACCATGCTCTTCACGCTGTCACTGCGATAAGGACCCCCCCCATCCCCCATGCCCAGTTGCTGCCCCCTTCTGACCCCCTGACACTGCCCCACTAAGAGAGACAGACAGGGTGCCAAGGTCCCACGGCAGACAGAGGGTATAGAAGAGGGAGAATAATGACAGCAGAAGAGAAAAAGACCAAAGAGTGTGAGAAAGACAGACACAAACACACACACACACATAGGAAAATAGATTGAGCAACCACATGGCTAAGGAGGTGAGACAGATCAGTGAGAGTGTGTGAGGGGGGCAGGTCTAGTTTTCCAGGCCAAGAGAGAGGCAGGTGGATGAAAAGGTCTGGAGTCCAGTGTGGGGAAAGAGAGGGATGGGGGAGTGGAGAGCAGGGAGGAAGAGAAAGAGGAGGAGGAGGAGAAGAATATACAGGGAGCCTGTGGAGGGTGGAAAACCAGCAAGAAGTCACTCCTTTGGGCCTGGAGGACCAATACTACAGCTGCCAGCATTCACTAGCGGCAACAGTGTGTGGACACTGGTCATTTAGTTCTCATTCTCTCATTCATTTAGGCATTTGGGGCCTGAGATGTACTGCTATACAAGGCAATTCAATAGTAGCAACTTAGAGCAATGGGACGACTTGCACTGAAGTGCCTCATGAGCAAATAATCAACTTGGGAAGTCAACCAAAGTGACATTCGGTTAAATACAAGAGCATCTGTTCCTGTAAAACATCGATTTACACTCTATTTTAAGACATTAATCTGTGATATTTCATTCTTAAAGATCTACTTGTCATTTGATCACCACTTAGCATCAATAATAACAAACAGGAAGTTGTGAAATACCTGCACCACACAGAAGAAAAGATCATGAAGGCAATCTAATCATGTCAACCTCCAAAAAAAAGATATAAGGTGCAGAATTTAATCAGTGTTCATACTTAAGAGAGGTTGTCGACTCAGATTTCCTCTCAAAATTGGTTTTGGATTTAAAATGTCATGTCTGCTCTGAAAGCAGTGATGATCAAAAATAAAGCACAGTAGTGCCCTCTGGTGACATGACTACATTTCATTAATATGCATGGTGCTCCTGCTCCAGACACAGAAAACACCAAAGTCTGGTTGTGTGGGATCAAGGCGGGGGGGGGGTCCTACACTTGCATCATGTCCCCTTTGAAGGTCACCTTTCACATTTAATTCTGACCAATTGACCTGACAGTGCACGTGGATAAGTCATCAATCACAACAACAGCATGGATGACACTGCTGGAGCAACGGTCAACACAGGAGACACGGGCCTCATTTATCGAGCCGAGCACAAGGTGAAAGTCTTTACTCGTTATTAAAAGTGGGAACTCATAAATAATGGGGCCGTGAATCACCAAGAGTATTTACAGGAATATACAGCGTTCAGAGATCAATCCTGTTTCTGACTGAACTTCACTGGGAGCAGAGGTGATTTAGTGAAGAAATACAGCCACATAATCTTTGACAGTTTTCATCTCAGAGCTATCAGATTGATCAAATAGAGTATAATATACTGTAAATATAATTCACCAAACTCAATGCCTAAATTTGAAAAATGTTTATGTCAATTCACTGCGACCATTTTTTTCCCAAGATTGTGTCGTGGCTGCTGCTGACGTTAAATATATTATGTTAAGTTCAATATTGAGAAATGATAGTATTGAAACTCAAATCCAATAAACCTCTAAACATGGAGATTGATTGTGCAGGGTAGGTAACCTGTTTGATAAATGAGGCCCAGTGTGATTGAAAGCTGCTGATCTCGAGAGAATCTCAAACAGGAAATGATTTTCTAGCTCTCTGTTGGCTTTAGCGACATATTATTGGTTAGAGTCAGGAGGTCGTCCCCAGTCTCTCCCGCTTAAAAAATATCTTTATAATGTGTTCTTATTTTAATTGAAAGCCAGTGTTTTTACCAGCTGACACACTACTGATAAAACAACTCATTTTACCATTACTGCAGTGAAAAGTTGATCTATTTTTTTACCGCAGCAGACAGAACCAGCTGAAAAACAGCTTTATGGACAATGAATGACAACCTTGAGGGTTTTTTAAAAAATGAACTTCTCAAGACACAAGCGCTGAGGTCTAAAACCGGTTTCCCGAGATCAGCAGCCATCATCTTCAGGCAGTTTTCAGACAGTAATCCATATATCCACTGTGTTCATAAGCACACTGCTGCCTCCTTTCTCCAGGCAATTTAACACACAGCCCTCAAAGGCTAGGTCTATTAAAGATGACCAGTTATTAGACAGTTTATCAGACTGATGCCTGGTAGCAGGATGTCTAAGCTCTGAGCCCTCTCAGTGCCCGGAGGCAGATAGGTATGACCTTGCTAGTGCTTTATTGGATTCAAGTGCCTAGTGAGTAAAAAAAAATTACTCTTATTGCATCAAGTACAAACACTGTTACCTTATCTTCCAATATGATAGACAGTGGACGAAGGTGAAGTGCTACAATGTTAGTGCAGTACACATTAGATATTAGGCTGATGGGGATCAGAGAGAAGCCATAAATGGATGTAAACCACAGGTGAACACTGGCACCACACTGCAACCTGGTATAACGGTCAACCCTCCACAATAACAACAACAACAACAACTACAACCAGCAAGTTTCAGTTCACACAAGCAAAGGACAGGGAGATACACAGATTACAGAGAAGGTGGGTTAAAGTATACAAGTCTTTTGGTGAAGAAGGCTATACGAGGGTTGTCCGTCTCCATGGTTACACCCCATGGGAGAGAGGTGAGAGGTTAGAGGTCAGGAGTTAGTGGGACCGGCAGGGCTGTAGGGAGTAGGGGGGCATCTGAACATGCGCCTCTGTGTTCATTAAAAGGTGACGGGATGTGAAGAGTAGCGGCAGAAATTAGCCTGGGGGGGTTACAGGGCTGTGCTGCTTTGTCGCTGCAGTAATAGTCGAATGGCTGTCGTGGGGATGCTGTAATGTGCGTGTATGACATTTCCTACACTCACATTTCCCAGGCAGATTATGAGTAATCATTAGTAACCATTTGTGCCCTCAAGTGTGCTAACATTGGGTGGGTTGTTATTGTTGCCGTTATTACTATTGTTGATGGAAATCACATTATACAACAATAATAAGTCTGGAAATGTGCAGTTTGTGTAATTTTTTGCCACACAATGACATTTATGGAATGGGCTTTTTTAAAAGGCCTCTGGCTAAATATCCCCAGTTACCCATGAGAAAATTTTGTCCTAAAGAATAGAAAAATAATCGAGATTATTAAACTAGGTGGACTTAATAAGCTGTCAGGCATTATACCATCTACATCCCATGGTTCAATTTGATGAGTGGCTAGTGGTGGTGACTGCACAGCTAGAAATGATGATGGTGTCAAGGAGGGGAGAGGAGAGGAAGGCAGGGAAGGGAGCGGAAAAGAGAGGAGAGAGGGAAGACAGGGAAGGAAAAAGGGGGAGAGTGGCACTGCCCCTGCCTCGTTACAGCCCTGCTCAGGGGGAAGTCTCTTACCAGCCTTGGACCAAGACTCACTTGAGTGTGAGGCGAGGATCTCCATATGGGGCATAGGGAGAAATGTTTAGTACGAACTCCTTGGGCGGATAGGAGCTCCACCTCTGCTGCACTGTGCTGCTGTCATTGTTATTCCAAAAGTCTCTGTCTAGATCACTGTGGCCAAAGAGAGAGACAGGTCAGAGCAACACAACTATGGACAGCCTTGGCACCAACCAACCATTCGCAACAGCCGCTCCTGCTTTTCGGAGATGATGCGAGGGCTTGGTTTTGAGGGAGAGAGTTGGTCTTACAACTGCACTGAATGGGAGTTTGAAACAAAACAGGCCCAGATTAATGTCTATTTCTACCTGAAGTTGACAAATCACCATGGTGGTTCGATTTTAAAAATAACAAAGGGGCAGCCTGGGAGGGAGAAGGTATTCACAAAAGCTTTTCATAAAGCAATGTGCTGTAGCAAACACACACAGAGAGGTAGAAAAAGAGATAGGCAGCAAGAAAAGAGGAAGTCATAATCTGATGAATACATACAGCATGTGATTACATTCTGTTCATCTAGCACGGCACCACTGATGAAACACATTTTGAGTAAACATTAAGAAGTCTGGCCCCCAATCCTCAGCGTGAGCAGAGAGAACGCATGAACGCATGAGACGCAAGACAGAGAGATAAACTGCAGACAGTTAAAGTGAGAGGAGGAAAAGGTGAGCAGAATCACTGATGTCATACAAGTCACACAGCAGTGGTCAGAGCTGTAGCACAGGGACAGAGCGGGAGAGAAAGGCAATGCGCGAAGAAGAGGAGAAGGAGGAGTTTGAAGCTGAAATGACCGACAGAGCACACCGATGCCGCTGGAGCCAGTGAGAAAGAAAATGCAAAAATTAAGAACCTAAGTCAGAGTACATTCACATAGCCCATATTTAGTGCTTAAAAACAATCGGTACAGAAGATAAAAAGTAAACACAGACATTCAAAAATAGCTCAGACAACAGCAGGCTAAAGAAGAGAAGTGGTGATGAGCAGGTTAATAAAGGCATTTTGCAGAATAAAGTATTGTACTTAGCATTATAAAGCTGACATTTTCTGGTGCTGACCTATAGTCCTGTTTCATCACGAACAGAAAATACCTTAATCTTACTTTGAGCCCTGTAAGAAATGTTAGATCGAAATCCTCCCAAACATTTATACTCCGGCGATTTCACAAGGAGCTCCAGCCCCACTCCGTTTACTTAAACCCGCACCACTTTAAGCGATGCAGGGGCGTTGCTAAAGGCCTGCACTTAAGGGAGACCTATCTTACAACCCATAAGATAAGTGCAGGAGCAGACCCGTCTACCCAAAAGCTTCACAGGTAAGATAATGCAGATTTAATCTATACTGATTAAATCACTAACCTTTCATTTAATGTCTGCCCGAACATGCTCTTGTAGAGATTGTGCTCTTCAAGATAAAACAACAGGCCTCATTTTCTGCCTTGTTTGTGTAGCGTACATCGAGGGACTCACAGCTGAACCAAAAGGAGTTCATTATCACCAGATTATTCTACCCCAACCAGTTACCAGGCACTTACTTGATGGCTTTCTTCTCCCCTCGCCCACGTGCCGAGTCTGGAGTGTCTGCTGTTTCCACTCCTGGCTTATTCCTCTTCCCCTTGAGCCAAGCGGAGGGAGGGGATGACAAGGAAAGAAGAGAAACAAAAGGTTAGCTTAAATTTGTCCTCTGAAGCTGTGTTTTTGCTATACTAATTTCAAGTGTAAATGCCTCTCCCATTATCTCAGGAACACTGTGCCATCAGTCCTTTACCTGATGGTCTCCTGATTACACTCATCAAAGTCAAATCAAATCTGCTGTGGAGAGCCATCTCTGACTATGATTATCATTCGCACCACCCTGAAATTTACATGGCAATTGCCTCTTTAAGGTAATCCGCTGGGTACCGGAGAGAAGCCTCTAGAAAGTCCTGCACCAGCCTGATTTCAAATAGCTAGAGCATGACCTGCTGTAACCATGGAAATAATGGCAATTTAAAGGCTTCGAAAAGTGAGGTCTGCCGGGCGCATTCTACTGGAAAAGCTCATTACAGTTAAAGGTGTTTCACGTGTCACAATGCAGGTAATCTCTATTGACACTTTGCTACAAGTGGGACAGGGAGGAGATCAGTCTAAAGCTGCCCTACCTCCCAAATACCACGCATGCCTCCCTGAAAGTGATGCTCTGATGCACATCGAGGATAGGCAAGGATTCTCCAGCCCAGAGAATGAGTGGGAGGAAGACACACTGAGTTGCCACCATGGCTTGGCTTGGACAAATGAATCTTTGGCTGAAGGGCAATTTCCTGTGGTGGGCTTGCTTGTTGGCATGTATCTCCAGACTGGAGATTTCAGGTTGGACTACAGTGACAGGATGTGCAAAATAGGCAATGTCCCCGTTCCCACTTCATTATAGTGAGAAGCAATGACACGTTTTTAACCAGACCTCATTAGTGTACTGGCAAATACTGGAGAAACACAAATCTGATCCTGGTAAAGCCTGACTGAGACATTACAGATAATTTATTATTATGACAGACTATAGCGTAGTTACCACTAAAAATAACCTAGAAAGTCATGACTCACTGGCTAGTCGAAGGTACTTGTGTTTTGTGCTGTTGGTCTGCCATAACATATTCTTATTGACAGTATTTTTTTTTATTTGTGGGAAAACCTTTGCTGCCTATCCAAAAATATAGCCTTGGGTCTTGGGTTGGGTTTTGGTTTGGGTCTCAAATTTTGGCAGCATTCGTCTTGTTCAGCTGGGGTGGATCTTGAAGGCACCAGGATGGTGAGGTCCTGGTCTTACTTTGAGGTCCATCCAAAACTCTGGACCTTAACAGTCCAGCACCATGAACAACAGGCAGTCAGAAGAAGACACCAAGAGAAAAAGCTTGCAAAAAGCTTTTTGATCCCATGTCTAATCTGTGTTCTTTAAGACTGCGTAGCATATGCCTAGCATATACAATTACCCATATTCCAACCTGCCCATGTAAACACAAACCCATAGATCCAAGTGCTAAAAATACAGAGAGGCATTCAGCCAGACGTTATGTATGAGCTTCTTACAGAGACTGAGCTGACTCAGATCCATCTATGATGCATGCAATGCTCATAAATAGCCGGAGCTTATGGAAAGGGAAAATTGTGCCACAGCCTATATACTGAGCTTCAGGCTGATGTAGACTCCATGATGTCTAGATAACATGTCATTTCAAAACTACAGTCCACACCTTGGTTATTGTGACTGTGGATATTGTTGGACCTGTTACAAAGCCAGAGTTGACAATAACACTGCTGGGCAAAAATGATAAAGCCCACAATGACACTACTGAACAAAAATGATATCCATCACACACAAGGAAACAAAAGCCACTCATCTATTGTATAATCAGCACTAACCTGAAATAGAAAGGTCAACAAATGAATAAACATAGATTTGACAGGAACGACTAGTTAAACAGCTGCATACAAGGGGCGTGTTTGCAATTTACACACTGACTTCTAGATAAACAGTCTCTTTAGGAACTGTCATAGACATGAAAGCACTGAGTGTATAAACTGAACACCCCACCACATGTTAGTATGTTCTCAGCCAACACATTATCGAGACCGTTCATGATCTTTTATAGTCTGCTTTAGGCATCTGATAGCTGTTATCACTGGTTTGACATGCTGGCCGAATACATGAAATGGCGTCATATGATTCCATACACCATTTTGAAAACGCAATAACACACACAATCCGCCACTGAACCTACAAAACATCTGCATGCCCAAGAGGAAGACTCTTCCCCATACAAAAAAAAAATTTTCGACACTGTCAAGAGTACACTCGAAATATCAAAAATGAAAGTTTTAGATGGGACTTGGCCTGTGTAGCTTTGTGGCGTCAAATGAGCAGTAAGTACTGAGCACTTTTTACCTAATGGGAGGAAAATTTTTGTGCATTGGAAATCAGCCTGCATGAATTAACAGTATACTAGATACAGTATGCATCTGTAATAAGGGAGCCCAGTTGAAAGTAACCATGTTCATGCAAATTATGCTATATACATTCTAACTATGTGTTTAGGAATATGGTGCTACCACAGAAAACAGGAGATAAAGAGATCAAATATGGGAAGTGAGGGAGTGTCTGTACCATTCTTTTTTAGAAGAAATAGATTGTATAGCTGCCATGGCCGCGGCAGTTAGTCAGCTAATAGAAAATAAATACACCTTACATGATGATATTAATGAGAAATGATTTTTAATGAGGATTATAGTATTTGTGTTTTACGTGCATTTAGTATGATAGAAATGACTGCCATCTATCCTGTAGTCACACTTTATTATTTTGCATTAAGCAGCTGTGTTTAATGTGGTTTCACCAGTGGGCAGCCACATTTTTCCTGAAGTAAGTGGTCTGAGATCATAAAAAGCCTTAATTAACATCTTAGTGCTACTCCCAAGATGCCGATACCACCACTAACACACATAAAACACACACACTGAGGTGATGCCCTGAAGAAAATAAGGTATGCACAAACAGCTGCCTATTGAGATTGAAGCACATCATCTTGCATATGAGGATGTGGGCTATGGTGGCTTTTTGTAGGTCATAAGGCCACAGATCGTCACCCTATCCTGGGCCTAGTGGTGCCTGTGGCAGCCGTAACGCGCTGTCAGTTGGTGATGGAAATAAGATCCATTTACAGCAAGTGTTTCAGAGAGGACTGGATTCTCCAAGGTGCTGGCAGCAGAAGTACTCCATCCACAGCAGGAAACTAGGAGTCATTCATCATTCCATTTACTTTTTAAAGTGGGTACATCAAATATAGCTATGAAGTTCCAGAAAGTGAAGCAAATAGAAAGACTGTGTTGTAGCATCATTTCAGCACAGACCATTTCTGTCTACATACGCTATAACGGCATCAACTAGTTAGGGCATACGTCACCACAGATCTAGTGGCAATGCAAATGAGCATTATGGCCAGGCTGTGGTGCGCTTGAGCCTGCTGCAATGCCAAATCCTGCCATCCAGACCAATAAGTTTCTACAGCAGTGTGATTGTGAGCTGAAATGTCAGAGTTGAGCCAACATTAAAGTTGGAAATAGGTGACCGTGTTTCTGAAGTTGTATGCCATGATGAGCTTTGTGAAATCAATTAACTTTTTGGAAGGCAAGGAAAATCTAAAAAAAAAAAAAAAAAAAACTAGCTAAGGGAGGCCACCATTGCATACTTCACCTGCCTAATGAGAAGTTGCCCCTTTAATCAATCACATTTCATACCACACTGATAATGATACGCCCTATCAGAGGTCAACGTTTGATTCAGTTCTGTTTCGCCCAGTGAGTGGACTGGTACTGATGCTGTATCAGCACAGTTTACTAATGCTGTAGCCATAATGTCTGAGAGGATGAATTAGTTTGAGTCTGATGCAAGCTGTTTGCCATGTGACACTGAAGTAACTGCGGCTTACCTCTACAGTAATATGCAGTGGTGGAAAGTAAATATGTACATTTACTCAAGCACTTGTACTCACTTATGTATGATACTTTGTGATACTTTGCCCAACTAAATGTCAGAGGGTGCCATTACCCACTCATATAGTTACAGGTGCAGTTATTTTAGATTAAGATTTTACATTAAAATATATGATGCAAGTTGTATACATAGATTAAAAAAAAGCTTCCAAATCTTCTTGGCTTGTGGCCCCTTGCCATACTTCAGATGTCCTTTACTCTATTAATTCCATAAAGAGTGTTTAATCGACATTTGTTTGCAGTTCAAAAAGGTAAAATTGTCCAATATTTCATAAAACACTAAAGATTCAGTTCAAAGGGCAAAAACAAAAGATAAATTCTCATTGAAGAGCTTTGTTTTTCTCTCTCCCACCGTATTAATCATCCTACTACACCAGATTTAAAATTGTGACCCTTTGAGTTCTTACTTTATAGATACTTCAGTTATGTTGCCTACAGTATCATACTGTATGTCTAATAGTCTTTGAATGGCAACTTACTTGCCGTGGAGCATTTTATGACATTGCATGTTGGTAATTTTAATGAGGTAAAAAATATTGAATCTTCCAAGTGTAATACCTCATTAATAAGGCTCCTAGGAAATCTAAAAAATTCTCAGTCTCAACAAGACTGCAGCACATTTGTACAGATTTTCATACATTTGCACACACTAGCTTTCTCTCCAGTGCACTGAAGTCCTTTCTTTGTACACTCCTCACAGCAGACAATGTTTATTAAGGCTCTCTGATTATTAAAGCATGTTAGGATAGCAACAAATGTGACTGGGAGCTACGGTATATCTCTTAGTGAAGCTCGGGTGTTCGTGTGTGTGTGTGTGTGTGTGTAAACTCACCAGCTTGCGTTGACACCAACCACAGACTCCACAAAGAGCCACCAGCCAAACAGCACACACTGTCACTGCGAGGGAGACCAGGAACACACTGAGGGACACTGAGCCTGTACACACAAACACACACACATATACATACACATAAACAGGGAGGCAGAAAGAGAGAGAGAAAATGAGTGATGCATTTTTGCATTTGGGGATATATTTTCTTCATACTGTGGAAAATAAAAACAGGGGATTTTTGCTACAGAGATGATTGTATGTCACCGTAAATCATGTTTGTTAGAGGGGCCAACCTGAAACAAAGCTGGGCCGTCTCCCTCCATGTTTAATTGAATAGCCAGGCAGGGCTGCCATTTTTACATTCTGTCATGAAGGAGCTGAGAAATACAATCTCATCACTACCCTCGTCGTGCCGGAGCATTTCAATACCTTTCCAATAAGGGCTGCAGCCAGGCATCACTCAGCTGCACACACATCACTGTCATGGTGTCACAGCTTGTTAACTGACAGGCTTGAAAGTGAAGGGAAGAGGAGGAGGTTTGGGGGGAGTGAGAGGAGAGGGAAGGCTAGGGAGGCTGGGGCTGACAATACAAGAGAGCTCATGATTAATGGGTATCAGTAGATGCCCAGTGAGAGAGGTGGCTCTGGAAGAGAGTCATAAAAAAACATCATCTATTGCTGCTCGCATGTGTCTCAGTATGTGTGTGTGTGTGTGTGAGACAGAAAGGATTCACAAATGCACCTGTGTGTCTCTGTGTTTACGCACTGGTTATGATAGTGACAATAAGTGGATCTACCCTTGAGAGCACTCTGCATTTTAGTTAGTTCTCTGCATTTAAACAACTGAATGGCCTTCACTTTGGAGGACAGGGATATAAAGCCTCATTGAGCTTTGGTATTTGCACAGTGGGGGAGATGCTAATGTATTCAAATTCGTGATTTCCTTCTAACAATTCCGATTCCTAAATATACAGTGATAAACGGGTGTCAGAATGCATTTTCACACTGCTGAGTGACAAACACTGACAAACACCCATGCTTTCCTTTCAGTAACTGGGTTTGTCTTCCCCCCAATTGCTGTCTGCGTCTCTTCCTTTGCTTGTCACAACTGGCCTTTTCATCTCACTCCTCCATCATATCTTTGCTTTATTCTCCACCTCACCATGTCCTCTGGGAACAGACGAGCTCAAAAAGGAGGAACAGTGGTGGGTAAACTTGTTTCATATGGAAAATCAGAATGGGCATTGTATTCCACAGTCTTCCCTCAGCCTCGACTGCTGTTCTGAAGTCTACGTGACACCCGAGGCCACTTGCAGTCAGAAAAGAGGGAACAGCATACAGAACAGCTAAGACCATGGACAGCAACCTTAATGACAGGTAAGTGAAGATTAGATTCGTGGTGACAGACAATCCTTCAAATACGCACTGGGCATAAAAAAATTACCATTTTGTTTTGTGCATTTGCATTGAAATCTGTATAAACATGGCAAAGAAACAAAGGAAAATCTTGGGCTGTGGATGGAGAGGCGTGGGCAACACAGACTGTACACTCCACAGGAAGAGCTGGAGGTGAACGAACTCTGCAGCACAGAGATATAAATTGTCTTGTTAATTTTTCCCCAACTCGCAATTTTTGTGTTGATTTGTCCTGATTTCTGTCATACAAATAAAACAAACACATATAATAAGGGAGCAAATGAAAAGGATTAGATCATGAAGCGAGAGATTAGAATATTGTTTTGTTTTTCACCTTTTTTTCCCTCTCTAACTGGTGCTGCCAACTGCTTTTCACCTGCCAGTGCCTGATTTGCACCATCCCCCTTAGACCCCTCTATAGGAGCCGCATCATCATCATCATCATCATCATCATTATTGTCCAAGCGTTGATAATATCACTGTATTTTTATCCAAATTCACTATATATTATTTTTAATTCACATCTAAGAGTGATTCCAAGTCTGTTTTATGTACATGTGTTACTGCTAGTGCTCTCATACTACATAATACATTTATGTTCCTTACAATTTAACAGCATTTAAAGGTGCCCTACGGTGTTATATTGTAAACAACATTTCTGCTTACATTTAGTGTTTCTAACCTTAATCCACTGTGTGATACACACAGTGGATTAAGGTTGAGTGAACTTGCATTTCCCTCCTCATAAAACAAAGCTGCATTGTTTGCTTGTTTAAATACCAACACACTTCCTGATTGCTGTGTTTTTGGTGCATACTGCCACCTGTACATCAGTGGAGTACAGTGAAACTATTGGCAGGAATGTGTACCATGTCACCCACATGTATCCATTCATAAAAATATTGTTCTGTAATACTACTGGTGTACTATCGTAACGCCAGTGGAGTTAGCCTAGCCTCTAACTCTCTGTGGTCGACCAGCACAGAAATGAAACACAGCTCTCAGAAGGGTTCAGTGATTCAGTGTATTGTACAAAAGTGACAGTGAACAAACAACCCAATCACAGTGTCCATATAACCAATCTCTAAGCCCGTTTTAATAATGTCCGCATAAACAAAGTTCTCCGCGCACAAGGAGCCTCTAAAAAGGAGTCAGAGTGAGACCTCCTGTTCGTAAAAAGTCTCTTGCTCACCAAGCCGGAAACTCCGCTGTTACCTCCAGTCCTGAACGCAGGTGCAGAAAATAAACGGCAGGCTCCCGGGAGAGACGAACGGGATGGTGTTACGGGTTTGTGGGGTTGTCCAGCGGGATGTATCCGCCATGCAAGAACAGCAGACTAACAAAATGACGGACTTGTTTGCGCTGCCAAGAGCTGCCAGACTAATGAGCACTGGGACGGCCGAGACCTCTTCCACACAGTCTCTGGTGAGTGCGCGATGATGCTTTTAAAAACGCGCCATTCATTTGACATAGCGGTGCGCGAGTGTGACGTAGAGCAGGTGCGTCCTTAAAGGAGCAAATCACTCATAAAACCCGGAAGTAAGTTAGCATTTCAGCACTACCTGTTCCCTTGTCCCAGAGTCAATGGGCTTTTTGTTGGATGGCTGAAATATGGTCTGTGGTTTTAATACAAGCTCAAGATATTTTCACATTTTATTCTACAATATAAAATACATCAGAAAATACACCAGCTGTGATTTTGTTTAAGCTTACGAAAACCGACTGGCACTTAAAGGTAATTAGTTGCTTGTAGGTGCAAAGTGGAGTTGCATACTTTTCCAACTGTGGCAGCATTTTCAATCAAAATTATCTTTGGTTTTCATGGACTTTGTACAAGCTACAATTTTTTTGATATCTCCAAGAGGAGTCAGTGTGAGGTACAAGCATGGCATCAAAAACACCAGTCAATTTAAGATTAACACTCTTCACCAAGTTTGGATCGTACAACATCCCTTCCCGTGAAGGTGCTCCAACCAGTAGGAGTCACTTGTGGTAGGTATCGACAGCAGGAATTGAACTCTGCTCTCTGTGGTTGATGGAAATCTGCCCATGCACCTACCACCTAAAAGATAAGAATCCTGTACATCTAAAACATCCCACACTATGTGAGTTTATCTCCTCAGAACAGCAGCTGCCCCAGACTGGAAAAGACTCTATCCTACTTGACTGATCTTGTTCTGACCGTGAAAGTATAGATATAATTACTGCAATAGTCTTTACAAGCTGGTACAAGTGTCCCCCCCATTATTTATCTACAGTCAAAGAGGCTGCTAATGGTAAAGACACACATCCATGCCCTCGTGAACACAAGAGGGTCAGTGAAACATATACAGCTCCTGAATGATGGATATCTCTGTTCACAGATGTTCAGAAATAGACACAAACTATGTACTGTGCTACTGTATATTCATAGAAAGGTCAATAAAGTTGAGTCCATTAGATACTACGACATCAGCAATGGATCTTAAATAAGGAGAGTTGGTCTCCAGCTCAGGGGAATCTATGGTAGCCTCAGCACTAAGTGCCTCAGTGATGGATGTTCAGATTTTTGAAGGGCTTAAAGAGTCAGGTGGATCTGTGAAAGCCAGCAGCTGATGTAGGGCCTGAAGTCCTGTGTTCTCTCTGAAGGTCAGAGGGTGGGGTGGTGGGGGGAATGGTTTATGATCTGTGTCAGTCATGAGAGCCAAGGGAGTAAAAAAGAAAAAAGCCTCCAAATAAAATGCAGCAACCAAAGGGACGTTCCTAACTCGGGAATGGACAGATGGATTCTGTTTCCCACTTCATGGAATGTAACTTCCTTTTTAGAGAAGCACCATGAGTAGGCAGTGCAGAGGAATAAAAGGAGGGAAATACTCTGTGTTGAGGTATTAGGGAGATATGCAAATCTTCAGCACTATGGCTGTGCAGGAAAAAAGAGGCATCATTAGAGTAAGAGAAGCTTGCACTACATAACAGCTATCACAGCACTCAGGAAATTCAATTTATCTTTCCCCTTGAACAAAACAAAACTTGTGGCTTGAAATACTCGCAGGTAACACATTAGTGAAGTGAAAGATAAAACGCTATAATTTCATGAGAACAGCTAATGTAACATAACTAATCCTTACTATATTTTAACTAGGTGGAATGAAAACTACTTCCAAATACAGGGTGATGACTCACATCTGAAATGGCACCACTAAAACTGACAAGTGAACTAAACAAGCCATTGAACCCTTTGATCAGCAGCCTTTAGAAGTCAGAGCACTCTTGAACTTGAAAGTCACTTGTTTGCTTGTTTCTTTTATATGCACATAAAAGAGAAAATAAATGGCTCCATGTACCGGGGTGAGCGGTGACAATGATGGTGTAAATGAGTTTGCAATAAACCCTTTCACTGAAGAGGACAACAAAGGCCGAGTCGTGCAGGAGGTTAAATATGGACATTTAACGAGTAAGGCAAAGATGGAATTTACAGAAAATATCAAAGTGCAGAGACTTAAGTAGTGCATAGCAGCACTGAGTACAACAAGCATCACTGTGGTTACACAGAGTGGTACAGTGCATGTAGGTGATCTGGCCCACATGCAGTGAGCTAAGCCAAGCAGAAAGGGACCAGTCCTCAGGGGTAGAAGAAAATTGCTAATTGGACAGGCGGAACTGGAGCAGTGACCAGTCAGCAAAGCTGCCACACCGCATCTTTATGCTGTGACTGAGGTGGAGAGGGCAGTGCCTCAGAAGCTCTGGGTGCAAAGCTCATAGCCTAATCGCCACTTCAAAGTGCCCCCTCCTTGTACGGGAGTCTGTGCTCTGCTCTCTTTATAGCCAGGGTAATCCTCAGATGTCACTCAGACGTCTTTACAGTCTGTCCCCTCTGAGGCAGAATCTGTGTGCAACAGCAAAATGTTACTTACTTCCACTTATATTGTGATACAGAGTATTTCAAATTGCTTCTATCTACCTTCTGGCTCAATTCTGCGCCACAGTTTATTGCTCCTGTTTTACAGTTATTTCTCAAGACAACAGTCTCTGTGGTAGTAAGCAGCACATGGATATGAAGGCATTCAAACTAAATATTTCTCCTTTGCTCAGTCGCGCAAAATAATTTGTGTGGGAAGAGCGTAAAATTGATTCAAGAATGGAGATGTGGATAAAATGAATAATTACTATGGTTCCAGGTAAATAATGTTATTGTCAAACAAACTGATGAGGTGACATTTCACACAGTGAGCTCAGAGGTGGTTGCTACCAGTGCTGTGGTGTACTCAAAAGACAACCTGTTGTTTTGGCATGTTTAGCCCTTTCACTGTTGTTGCCAAGCCAGCGAGTCTGGCAAGGCTCAATAGGCATTTGCTTGAGACAGGACATCATTTCAAGTAGGATGGAGGACAGATGATTGACAGTTCTTGCCCTCATGCAGACATCATTGTAAAGCCTTCCTACAGTTATTTAAATGAATGTAGCATTTGGTGGGTGGGCGGCGGTCTTTGTTGTAACTATAACTGTTTTAGTTTTCTGGTTAGAGCTGATAAAGAAAAAAAACAAACTTTTTTTTTTGATTCAAGAAGGTATGAAATGTTCACGACCCTTGACAGCACATTCATGTTTGCTTATTGGTCGTGTTCCCAAGTTTGATTTTCTGACAACATCCTGTATCTTGGGAATATCTGGCAGGGAACTCTCAATTACTGGATGTCGGTGCTTGTCAACAACATTTTATGTTATGATACCATGCAACAATAATTGTGAAAAACAATGTAGACAACCTTATGTTCATTGTGATGGATTATGTATCTCATGCAAGTTGGCAGCCAGCATCAAAAGCAAATTGATCCCTGGAAGATATAGGGAACATCCATTCATCAATCTATATGGCCACGGTAAGCTTTGGGAGGTTTATGATTATAATATTGAGTTTATGCAGTTTGCAGTAAATGGGGAGGAACAGGCAAAATTCTGGTATGGTCCTTTAACCTCTTGGAAATCCCAGTCCACAGTGGACACTAGAGCCCCATGTGTTGCAAATCACAGGGATGTGTAGAGCAGCCAGTGAAATTTTGACAGGTGGAGAGCACCTGTGGTGAGTGAGTGTCTCTTGCATCCCCTGTAGGGTAGAGGGAGCTTTGCTGGTCCTCTGTCCCTATATGCTCCCTGTGGCTCAGCTGTGGCACTGCTGTGCTGTCACAGGGGCTGTTTCACAGCTAGAGTAAGAGGACTGCCACCCACGTTCTGTCTGCTCTCAGATGAGGGATAAGATCCATTGCAGCCCAGTGACAGGCCGGGCTGGAGTCGGACCAGCAAGACGTCATGCGACACATGCCCGGTGTCACCTATAATGGCACCATCGTCTTATTAGCACCTCTGACACAGAACGGGTGAATAACATGTAAAACCCAACAAGATCTGGACACTCAGCATGCAAGTGGACTGAGACTGTAAAAGTTGTCTGATTCTGTCAACTGATATATATGAGGTATAAAACTTAAATGCAGGAGATAAAACAGCCACAATTTAGTCTAGCACATTAACATTCTTATGTAAAATATCTTGGAAAAATACTATATTTCCAGAATGTATATTTATGAGTCATTAACACAAGTCATCGTAAGTGTCAACAAACATAATACCCACATAAATTTCTTGGCCAACATTTTAGCAATAGTCGGCTAGCTTATCTACTGTATGCTAATGGTAAATACTCAGGAGTGTCTGTGAAAAACAACCAGCAGCCTGCTCACAGTAAGATGCTCAGTGAATAGCTTAGCCTCTGTATTGTAAGTAGGGCTGTATAATACTGTCAAAATGACATACTGCAATGCAAATAATAAGTGTATGATTACTGGATATTTTCCCTTTCAGGCTATTTAAAGAGGCATGAACAGAATTAGGTTGGTTTGAATTTGTGAAGCTTCTATACTTCATTATCATCCTTTTCTTAGAGCCATTAAAAAATAGCAGCCTGTTGGAGACTGTATGATTTCAATATATTTTAATAAAAATTGTGAAGGTCTGGTTTCCAGACACTGAAATCAACAAGTTGATTTTGAACTAATCTTCTTTAATGTCATGATCTCAGCGGGAAGTAAATGAATGATATCTACTTTTAATTCTGACTGAATGAGTGATAAAGATAACATTTTGGCTACATCTATTTCTCTTGATGTCTTTGATAAGGACTTTATACAGTATGCACAGTCTTGATCTATCACATAATCTATCAGTGTCTCTGCCATAATTTTCTCCCCCAGCTCTGCCTCAGAAAGACTGAATTAACTGGTCAAATTGAAATGGATGACTTTCATATGTAAGCCACAAGAAGGACTCAATACATTTACCAAGGACACTGCCATGCCTTCTAAACAAGCCAACTTGTTTTCCGATTTGTAAGTGCCCCTGCCTCACATCAAACCCACATTAATAATGGATTAGAGTCATATATCACAGGATAGGTCCAAAACACTACAGTAAAAGAGGCTTACTCATCTGCCTAGTATTCTAGGTGGCAGTTATTCTAGTGGTGCATATTTACTGGTGCCGTTTACCAGCTAATTACATACCCATGTAACTGATTTGTGCCAGATCTGTTATTATTGAAGAAAAGTATTCAGAAATATTACTCTTGATTAATTTCTTCATACAGTTGCACCTCCTGGCTTCATGTTCCTCATGACTGAGCAATCCCCATACCCTCTCCATATTTCACCTTTTATAAGTGCTCTTCCTACTTTCACCCCCCGAGTGTCACAATGGGACAAATGACTGTTATATATTCCAGAAACCTGATCAAGCTGAATGAGCTTCTCCTGTTTAGTGGCCCCAGAGCTTTAGGATCTTCTGGCTGCTTGCAAACAACCTATTACTTACCAGTCCCACTGATGCCCTTGACTTTATTGACTTAAGTCCGCATGATGGCTGTTGATACTCTGGAGGTAGACTAGTGTCCATCTCAGTAATGAGCTTGTGAGCTGTAAACTAAGTCAACCATGACTAACATTATTCCAGATTCAGGGGTATTAAATTGCCTATATAGAGCCGCCTTTAGTTGCTGCAAGCAGAGTTAGGGTTAGCAATTAAACAGCACATCACTGAATTGTTTTATAACACTTCTTCTTTAGTATCTCTCTCTTCCCCTCCTTTTCAGTGACCATTTGCCAGTTTTCTGTTCTCACACGGTACATATGAAGTACACAGTGGTAACAGTGGCAGATTTATCCCTCATAATTCATTTTAGCGTTTAAAACAGCGAGTTCTTAATTTCAGACAAAGGCAAAAGCTGGCTTCCAGTTTCTTTCTGGCGACTCAATTTTGACAACTGTTGCTGACAGAATTTATCAGCTGTATCTAGAGGCATTAAGCTAACGTTAGCTCCCCGAGTTGGATGAAATGCTGTCTCCAGCTGACTTTTTAATGTTTCATTTTAAAATGAGAATCCTGTAAATGGCATCTTAAATAGGCACTTACATGGATGATAACTGAGGCTAAAGCTGCATGTGTCAAGCAAAAAAATCTGCATCCTCACCAGTTGATGATCAATACAGAAGTCATGAAAATACAGAAACAGCCATGATCTTATATTGCAGAGTAGAGCTAAAATGTAAGATGTCAGACGGTTATCTCACTCTCTGCTAACCCTGTTTAGCTCCTTAGCTTGTTTTCAAAAAGTGTGTTTCCACATTGTTAACGTTCTAAGACAAAAGGCTTTTGGGATGAAGACTCACCAGTGAGTTTCACAAACATAATGTATCTCAGGTAACACTGGCTGGGTTGCTTTAGTGAAAACTTCCCCAAAATGGAGAAAGCTGCTAACATTACTCTAAACTCTTTTTTAAACCTTTTTTTAACATGCTTCATAACACCACAAAATAATGTAACCTACTGTAGTTAGTTAATAATACGCTCCTTGGCCTTGGAAATGGTACACCTACACCTGGTTACTATTGTAGGTGTAGCTTACTAGGTCCTTATACTTTTGCTCTTACATTTTTGGTTTTGGAAAGGCTAAAAAAGGCACCACCCTGCAAAATGTTAAAATGCAGAGTATCACTCTTCTTACAGCTGCATGCACCTCATTTTAATATGTGGAAAAATCCAAAGCTTGACAGTCCTCTGCCTGTGCTCTGCCTGCTTATTGTACAGTTGCACATTTCTTCCATTTTCTATCTTTTTCCAATAGTCATCTTCACTGAGGCCTGGTGTAGCCAAACATTTTGCTTGGCTCCTCTGACTTCCTACACTCCCTCAGTGTTCACTTTCTCTAACTCTAATCCTCGACATGTCACTGTAACTTCTAATTTATTGCTGTATCCCCTTTACCATCTGTGTTGAAAGTTGTGTTTTAGTTAATGCTTTTCCAAAAATGGCACATGTGCTCAGAACTGCAAACACACACGCCGATACACACATATTCTTCCACTTGACACAGCTTAAGCACAGTGACATGAGTGGGAACACATGCGCTTTAGGGATGTGAAGGAACCAAGAAAGTGGAGAGAGAACGGTGCAGGAAAAAGCAGAGTGGGAGTGAGGGAAGAGGGACTCAACTGTAATGCTATTGAGGAGCAATTTGTGAAGCTTGTGCATATGCATACAGGCCTACAGTCCCCATCTGCCCACATCATCAGCTCACTGCTGGTGACATCAACCAAGACAAAGAGGTCTCGGATGCTCCAGATGTATTATGTGGGTGGCATTATAAAATCTAATCCAAGTCAAAGTCAATTGTATTTGCCTAAGGATACAGGGCAGAGTTGCATGCATCCATGGTATGTGTGCTTGTGTACAAGTGTGTATTTTGTGTGTGTAGGCTTTTGTATCTATGTCCAATTTCTACTGCCCCTCTGCACATAAAAATATTAGCCTAAATATTCTCGCTCCTTCAAAAATGAGAAAACAATTATTGAGGGTGTAATTAAAGTATTGGCAGGACAAGTGCAACTTTAATTGAATGACAGCTAAATGACAGTTAAATGACAGTGAAGCAGCCTAGTCCCAGCATCTCTGCTATGGTTTATATAAAATCTCATCAACCACCCAACTACACAATGAGCTTAGCTTAAGACTTTTACATGATTATTCACAACCGGAACAGACACACATCTATCGAGCAAAGTTCATGTGAAAAGGCCAGACAGACATTTGTCATAAATGAATTAATTCAGATTCATGACTACCTGGAGGCCTCTACCTTTGCCTCCTTCATTCAATTAAAGACTCCCTGTAAAAAGCACTTTATTACCTGTCTGGACAGACCAGGCAGTAAAAACCCAGGACACTGCAAACCCTAGCCTCTAGCCAGAGGTTAGAGTATTGACTCTGCCACAACACAGCCAAAGTCGGCTCCCTTTAGACTCCATAAAAGAGCCACTAAAAGATAACTCACGTGACCTGATGCTAACCGTGCATGTCTGTCTCTGCATCTGTACGCGTGCCCATTGTGGCACACACTTTCCCCCCTAGGAGTCAAAGCCTCATACTGACTAACTCGTACCCTCGGCTGGTGTGATCACTGCCTCGCCCGTGACCACAACCTTCTCACAACTGGTGTCAAGAGCGCTGATGGGGTGGGGGGAGGATGTAGAAGTGTACAACAGTGAGGGACGGCGAAAGCCTACTTTGGAAGGAATAATGGGTCTGATGTCGTCTTTGAATGTGCAACAGGCCGCCAAACTGTAATTTACACTGTCATAGGAGAGCAGACAGAGAACAGAATAACTCTGCTACAGAGTGCATTACATTTGTTTGGTGACTTCTGCTCTCATCAGACAGAACAGAGAATCCCATCTCTCCAGCGACCACCTTTTCCCCCAGGTGACCTTTCTCGTCAGTGGCTGTGCATTAACGGTAAAGCTCTACTATGGTTGAAGTGATCCTGTCCTCCTTAGTGCTGTGGACTGAGCGGAGGCCCCTGGGACGACACTACATTGGCTCTGTGTCAGGAGGAGATTTAAATACCCCTCTGCTTTTAGACTCCAGCTGGACAGACACCACAGAAAATAACCCTCATTTGCATCAGCCAATGTCAATGGAAGGACAAATTAAAGTAATGAAATGCATCCTATAACATCTACTGTATGTTTTAATGTATCTCCTTCCTCTGACTCAAAAGTGGATTTCTTCCAAAAAACACATTTAATAATTAATGATAAAATTTAATATGCGGCATGTACTGCAGAATGAAGTTTTACTTTTTGCAGACAGCCCTATATAAACATAATTTGCTCTTCATAAGCACAGGGTCATCTTAGACGGGCCTTCAGCACTGCTGTCTGTTGCTTGACTGCCCATTGATGTGTTTGCTTGTATAACTGTCAACAATTTACAGCTGGGTAGTACCCAGCAGACTGAGACTTATTGACGATGCCATGCACGATACAGTCAGGGGCTCATGGGAAATATAGTTTTCCACAACTACCAGTCCTTGTGGCCTTCACTTCTGCTGGGAGCAGCCTGTAATTTTCCTTCCACATTAACTCAATTACACAGCACCTGAGGACATTTTAGCCGTGCTCTATACTGTAATAGCTTGTCTTAATTCTTACTCAGGAGCATATAAATAGTAACTGTCGTGGAGACATGAGCTTGACACTCACACAAAGGGGCTGTTGCTGCAGTCAATATCACCTCAGAGTTCGGGAGTGGCCGTAATACCTGCAGTACCGTGCAGGTTGTCACTGTTTGTCACATCAACCAATATGATGAAGTTTTCCATCCGGCTGGCAGGGCAGCAGAGACTAAATGGCAGGCTTGGCTGCTGCCATTAAGCAGAGTGACACACACATGGAGCTCTCACACCTACTTGACATTATCACCCTAACATGACAAGGATTGTCATTTGGCTAACTATTGCAGGCATAGCTGAGTGGGGAAATAATAGAGAGAGTGTGAGTTCAGGCAGGAGAGGAATTAAGAGCAAGAAAGAGATGAGATTTAAGTTATTACTGGAAATAACCTTCAGTGTCTCTTTGGCAGGCTAATAATGAGCAACATGGTATTTCTACTACAAATCTATGATTAAATGTGGAAAGCGGTTGTGTATTGTTTTCCATCACTTTCTCAATTTACTTGGTGCCTTCTTGAGAGCTCAGAGCACTGTATTCACAGGGCAACGCCTGACCCTGGCACATGCAAACTAAGATGTCACAAACAATCTAACTGGCATTAGGGGCATTATTTATTGTGACTGGAATGAAAAACAAAGAGGCAGAACTAACCTGATCCGTGGCTGATTTATTAACTCTTCAAGTGAGCTATAACTCTCATCATGTGTAATGGGCCAGATGGAGTAGGCGAAGAATAACGGATGCTGTTGAGGCAGCCTCTCAGCTCTGCGTCTCTATGAGGTCTGTTAAATTACTAAAAGGACAAACAGGGCGACTGTGTGATTTGTATGCAACCTGACCTTTAAGCCAATTGAGGGGCTCTTGAGAACACAAAGCTATCCAGGAATAGTCTCCAAACAGAGGCTCCTGTTAGATCAGTATCCCATTAAGATTTTGTTGTACTGAACAGGTTTTTCCAGATAATGTTTCCTCTAAAAAGAACTCACCTCAGCTCAGTTTAGTTTGGTTAACCCCTGGGTTCAGAGAGCTCAGATATGTTTTTAGCCATGCTGGCGGCATTTTAGAGCCATGCTGTTAGCATGTCCGTCAGTCCCTCACAAACTATTGTGTGTATTGCTGTGAAATATTGCACACATATTCCCCTCAGGATGAACTGTAATAACTTTGGTGATTCCTTAACTTTCATCTTGCACCATGATCAAATTTTTGGTTTATGACCAAAAACCTGAAGAAATAAAGACATTTTCATTAGCCTCAGCTGTACTGTGTGCTATTTAGAAAATGTTAGCATGCTAAAATGCTTAACTACAGGTGTGCATGATAAACATTATACTTGCTACAAATCAGCTCGTCAGCATTGTCGCTGTGGGTGTGTTAGCTTACTGTTGTTAGCATTTAGCTTAAAGCACTGTTGTGCCTAAGTACAGCCTCACAGAGCTGCTAAAGTGGCTGCAGTCTTGTTTAAAAATATGTTAAAAACATTATATCACAGGCACTGTTGCATAAAAAAACTGTAGAAAGTCAAAGCATGCAATTAAGACAGAAAAGTAAAATAAATATTGGATCAAGCACTTAAGTGCTTTGTGGACATTTTGTGATTAAACACAGCACTTCTATTTGAAAATCAGTGGCTATTCACAAGTTAATGGAATGGTTATTACTACGCTCTGACAGTTATCTAATGGAAATGTGTAAAGTGGTTAGCACTATACCATTTCAAAACACTAATTGATGTACAGATGAAATGTAAGGTTCAGGGGGGTGTATGTGTGTGTGGGTATGTGTCCATGTCTATTTGTGTAATTGTTAGAACGTGGCTCAGCTGTGCTTAGCCTGTGGATGCAGGGTGAATCACCAGGCTGTTCTGGAGGATTCCTGTGTGGGGGCTGTCAGTCTTAGAGAATGAGACCTGAGACTAGGGAGAATGAGGAAGAGGAACAGGAGGTAGGGAGAATGGCACGAAAGATTTGCGAATCCCATTTAGACCCCCATACCCTTGTCTCCAACGACTGGTGAAATGACAAGTGCTACTTCCATGTGATGTATGGTTGAACAGCTCAGTGGTCACAAACAGATGAAGTAATAATATGCACAGGGAGAGGTCTGAAGTGTCACTCCTGCCTGCGTCTGGGGCTGGAGAGATTGTGCAAACCTTTGCTCAAAAGGCAGCACCCAAAATAGGATCAGTCCAGAGCAAGTACAAAAATCAAACGCAGAGGACTGCCAGCATGCCCTACCTCCAGGCTGTTCCAGTTGGGGGCTGGCGAGCTGGAGGCTGGGGGGGGGGCATGCCGACTGGCTGGAGGAAGACAGTGAGTGAGCACGAGCATGCAGGCCTACAGATGCTCAGGGCTTTTCGTTAGCCTGCTTTCCACTGCAAAGCCAAAAAGGACTAGGCGTTACTAGTTAGGTCATTACTCATATCACTTATTTCTCCCCTAAAACAACTGTGAATCTTTTTGCACTTTGTTAGTGACAATGATGGTAGCCAAGTGGGTTATGATTGGATAAATAGAGCTTCATGTTACATATTATCATTACCTTTTCCAGCTGGCCAAGGTTCTGACAAATCCTACCTATTGTTGTGGCTGGTGGCCCATAATCCTGTCAGAGAACAGCCTTTTCACATGTGTTTCATGCCCTGTTCAGATGTATCCAAAATGTGCCTTGATTGAGCTGCAAATCACACTTGGCATCAGAATGTGTCTAAAACTGACTACATTGCTTCCTGGCTCACATTTGATTTTGTCTCTGGGAAACTGCAACCGCTGCTCAACAGAAAAACACATTTGTGCTCAACCGCAGAGCCACCATAGAGACGAGAACTGCTGTTTGGTTCCTCCGCTCATGAATCCACATCAAAACACTGTCCGTGCTGTTTGCCACTAAACAAACAACTTGTCGTGCTGTATGCATGTTGTACAAAGTTGAAGTTGACCCCACGGCCCTTGTATGCAGTCATTGGGGTGGGGAGGGGTGCTTGCTTTCACACTACACTGAATATGCAGTCACATGCATCACTGACCACACCTGTGTTAAGAGCTGCCCACTGGTGATCAGATCACCCAAGTTGGATTTTGGCTCTATATGCAAACAGTCTCAGTGGGGATGATCAGCCATAACAAGCATTTGCACAGCCCTTATTCTGAGTAGATTCCCATTAGGATTGAACACCAGGAAATGCTGAGATCTCATATTTCATTTCCAGGAAATTCTCACCAAAGTCCTCTCCCTTTTACCAAGAAGAATACCTGCAGGAACCCAAGATTTTTAGCATGTATGTAATCTCTGTTGTGATCTGTTTGCTCACTGATCAGTTTGCAAACCTCATTACCAAGCAACTAAATTATGACCTCAAAATCATTCAGTCATTACATGGCAAAATATTTTGTGGAATAAGAATGACCAGAGCATAGTGAAACAATAATTGGCTTCTTTAGACATACACGCCTCCATTCCCAAATCAGACTGCAAAGCAACATTCAACAGGTGAAGCACTGAGTCCACTGATCCACAACTTAACCTCCCACAACAATGCCTAAAACCACACTGAAACAGCACGCCAAAATGGCTGCGTGCAATGGATTTTGCTTCCCCATCACTGCACGCAGTAATAACCTCAGGTCAGCAATATAAAGATGGTCATACGCTCCAATATAACCACTCAGTATATTAAAACTGGTAAGAGGTTATTCCTTTGGTACTGTGTTATTTCCACTTCAAAGATAAAGAACTTCTGAAAGGAAATGTTGCTCTACTAGAATATTACCATTGAAACAAAATAATAACCCCGGGAAGTCGGAATAAACACCATTTTATGGAGTTATGTGTTTTCATTTATGGTGAGAAATCCTGGTCTTCCATAAGGTTATGATTTTAAGATCAGGGGAAAAGCATTAACCTTATTTCCACTCACTCTGTGGCTTTACTTGCCCTTCCTCCTTCCATTCATTTGTTAGTTGTTTTTTTCTTCACTCTTCTATCTAAACCTCCCAGGCTCCAAATATACCTGGGCTTGTGATCTCTAGGTAGATACTCTAACAGGAGGTATTTTATGGTCCACGTCTAGGCTGTCAAATCTGTCTGAAGCACATTACACAAAGTGCTGCTGCAAACAGTGGGTAATAAACAGAGGGGAGATGGGGGGAGGAGACAGAGTGTGCTGTGTTTAGAGGTAGAAGAAGAGGAAAATGGAGCAGCCAAAAGGACACAAGTACCATTTTCGCTGAACTTCCCGAAGCGATTCCCTCACCCTTACACTCACGTCCTCTCCCGACCATCCTGTTCCCCCTGCTATTTTAATTCTGTCCCTGCCCTACAAGTTTTAAAATTTCAAAGGTAATCTAAATACTGACCAGTGGTTTATGAGATGCAAATATGACACAGAATTAAATATTTAATACAAATAGCCTATTACATTATATTAATATTTCAGAACAGTAGAGCAGAGGGGGCTGGACATGGCTCAGGGATTTGGACTGAAACTGAGGTGTGTGCTAAAATCTGTCTGCACAGAATGATAATATTCCCACTGTTATTAAACCAAAGCTCATCATATTTTTACACCTAAGATACCAACATGTAACACAGCTCAAGAGACTGCTAGTTAATACCAAGCATACATCACATATGCCTTTGTGTTTACAGTATAGGTGAAAGCTCACATAGCAAGATAGATCCATGTATAGGCTCTGCTATATAACCTTGGGCGATTCATGTTTTATACATGACCCTTTCGTGGTATGTCTCATGTCAGTAGAGTCTGCGTGAACAGTCCTTAATGAGGTTTGTCAGGCGCTTTAAGAAGGAGGAAGACTGTCGGAAGAAGCTGGGAGCCACATGCCTGTCAATCCTCAGCCATGTCTGATGTGCAGTCATTGTGTGTTTGCCTCAGAGTCAGAGCCTGTTCAGTGGGGGATCTTGGAGTGCAGCGATCATCAAATATTAACTGTCATTTTTTTAAGCAACACTACTTCTAAAACAATCCTAATTATGAACATCCTCCCTGCCCGACGTCATCATCTCACAGCTGTTCTTGTGCACCATTTTACCTCCTCTAGCTACATGCTTAAAGCCTCTTCTTCCCTATTTCTGGCTTTAGCTCATTTCTCCCACTTTGTCCTCACCTCCTCCCTCTGTTGCTCTGTAATTAAGCAGTGTGTTTTAGAGGGCAATGGACTCCAGAGACAAGGGAGGAACACATATACCCCAGGGAAAGATGGTGTGAGAGGCAGATACTGTGACGTCCTATGCATGCATCTACGATAGCTCAATTAACAAGTGAAGACCTCCATCATCTCATTAAGAGTGTGCTGACCGTCACTGGCGAGAAAACAATTCACTGTCCTTATCAAGTGGATAATCACATATAAGATAACATAATTTAGCACAATCAGTCTCATGTAACAGCTCACAAACATTACCACCCAGGAAGGAATATCACCACAGGCAGGATACACTGTAGAGTCAGTGCGCTGGATGACAGCATGACAATTATCATATAGTGGTTTTTGGCATTCAGGCTTCTTGTTTTGATTATGTAATCAACATGCTTATTTTGGTGGTGAGAGAGCTGAGCTGAATCACAGTGCATTCTGGGAGCTCTGTGTTTGACCTGCGTGTTTGTTTTCCCGGGCTGTGCAGCAGGATCCTGCCTGTACCCAAATATCCCGAGTGCATGGAACACACCACGGGACTGGAAAGTCAAGATTTCTCTGTTTGCTTGTGCAAATGCGCGTCTGGGGGCATTTGAGTGTGTGCCAACTCTGTCGGCAAATAGACTCCAAGAGTGAGTGACCAAATATTGAAATATCACCCAATGTCAAGACTATTGGAGTGTATAATTTTTCGCCTTTTATGACTCATTAAGGGTATCAGTGGCCCCTCCCCAGCCTGAGAGCCATAATCACTAAGAAGGGTCTCAGGGCGGTTGGCATTAATCAATGAATGTTGTGCACATGAAATATGATCTGTGGATGTAGAAAAGCGCTGCTGTTCATTAGCGTGAGAGTGGAGAGAGAGAGAGAGAAAGAGAGAGATATTTCGACAGCATGTCAGATGTGTGGACTAGCGGCACAAAAGGCACATTTCAGCTTTGTATCCCCTGACCAATCAGAAATGCACTGCTTGGACGAGCCAGCACCAATCTGGTGTGTCTCAGCTCTACTGAGTCCGGAGCTGAGCTCTCTCTCAGCTCACTCCCATGCATGCACAATTGCTTGCATCCAATTCATTGTGCTCTTACAGCTGCACCAATTCATGATGCTGCCAAGGCAAACATAGGATGATAAGCCTGCTAGCGCAAAAAAAGTTAGATGACTGGTGGGGGGTCAAGAGGAGCAACGAAAACAGTAATTCAGATCATTTTTGTAGATGGAGTGGGACAGAGGCAGAAAAATAACGAGTCTCTCCCATCTGTTGGTATCAGTAATATGATCTTTTTGTGTTCACAACAGGTACTCAGTTACACTGTGAATGGGGTCAGCACTGCTTTTCTTGAGCCAAATACTGAGCTGATGAATCTCACGCATCCTACTTCCTCTGAATCTGCCCACCCCCCAACATCACATTTTCCATTTCCTAATCAGTCATGTGGATCCATATTTGAGTTTAGAAGATGTGGCCCTGTGTTTATCTTTTGTCTGCGTCAGGTTTTCCCACATCATCTGTCCCTCCTGCCTAGGCTCATTACTCCCTGTTCTGCCTGCTCCTCCTCCTGCTCCTCCTCCTCTCCCCCGTGCTCCCTCCATCCCATTCTCTACGAGTAGCTCTAGTGGGGCACCACAAGCCTGCAAGATGCCAATTTCAAAGCACCTTAATTGCTCAAATGGCTAGGTACACCTAAAGCAGATGTGAAGCAAAATAACTGTGTCAATATGTCCGCTGAAATGTTTCTATCTTTTTCAATTTACCAAAATAAAAAAGATATATTAGAAGAGTGAATAGAGTAAAATTAGGACATACTGAAAGCTGTTGCTGAAAATCTATCTTCCTATTATTGTCAATGTGGTTCTAGTAAAAGCATGAGTGTGAAAACAGTTTGTGTGAACTCTCCCCACACACAGAGACACACACAATCACTCTGTTGAATCCTAGTCATGACCCAGCCTCCCTCTGTTCAGTCCTGCAGAACAATAGCTCTCTCTCTTCTTCGTCATCTACAGTATCTGTGTATTTTCGAACTGATCTTGATGCAGCCACAAAGTGAGAGAAGCTCTAATGGAAGTGAGTAATGCAAGAACACAGAGACAGCTCGCTGCCATCTCTGGCATTTTAACCTCACGCCGTCACAAGCTACCTTCCTGGCACAAGCACAGGGGGGAGACAGACCTGGACGGCTGATCCATTGGGTATTATAGCTACAGTTATGGAACAGTGAGTGGACTTAATCCAGGGAGAGGGCCTACCTATACAGCTAGCTTAGATAAGGCAAACGAAGGAAAAATATCCCTTGCCCTGCTGGTCACCACTGAAGCAGGGTAATAGGGAGATGAGACGGAGGGAGGAAGGAGGAACGAGGGAGAAACGCTCAGGCAGCCAAGCTGAGGAGATGGCACTCATACAGCCCAATCTGTCAGTCTGACTACCTTGCCAGATACAGGGTGGCTCACACAAAATCACACACTTTTTTGCTAAATACCAAGAGACAGTGTGGCTACACACACAAATTAATGCTCAAGCACACACACACCAAGTTGTGGAACATGCTGTACTGAAGCAAACAGCGTGATACATCTTGTGTATAAACACTCCCTTTTTTAAGAAAATAAGAAAATACCTGCACTTTGCAGTTTTGTACCCGTCCTCCTTCTAGCAAAAATCAGCTCCCATACTCTGTCAACACTTCAGATAAAAAACAGTTGTTTGGTGACCTTGAATTGACAAAAACGTAACTATTCAATAATTTTCCATATGTTTTTGACATGTTTATTATTGTATATTATATTTTTCACTACTAAATAATTTTTTTTTTGAACTAGCACTATCTGGCTACATGACTTGGAGCAGTTTCATCTCAGTTAAACTTAAGGGTCAGGACACTCTTGTGGATGAGTGGTTAAGATGCCATAAAATGCAGTATACCAGAAGCGTCCCTGGTTTGATTCCAGCTGGGGTCTTTTGCTTCATGTCAGACCCCTGTCTCTCTCCCTTACTTTCCTCCCTGTCTCTATTCTTTCAGCTGTCCAATATAATAATGAAAAAGGTAAAGGTCATTTATAAACTAACTCATACTGCAGGTCAGCTCCTCTGGGTCTGTTTAAGATGAGTAAAATTACAGTCTATAGCTGGCAAATGCTTTGAACCCATTATTACAGAAGCTATTACTCTTCTTCTGTGTAAAATCATGGTGTGGAAAGATTAATTACGCTTTGAGAATGGTAATGATGTCTGTCAACAGGATAATTTGCCAAGAATTCACTGGGAGTCTTCAACTGAATGCGATTGTGTGACCACTGGAGGTTTAATGTGAGGATTAGTGGTGGTGACTGCATTTCTGGATGACGGATGGAAAAAGGAGAGTTTTCTAAAAAGTAAAATAAAATTACGTCGAGGGAGCATGAATACATTAAGACAGAGGTTATCTAACACAATAATAGTAAGAGCTCTGAGTGACCTCGGGGGGCCACTCGGAGGATGAACTCTTGACCTCCCGCAAACAAAGTCATCATACGTTATCACGACTCCACACACCATGGCTCTGGAGAGATAATGTCACAGAGCACCCGAGCCACCTCAGATCTTTCACATCAGCACCCTGGTGCTCCAAAACACTATGGCAACTGCTCACACTCGTAATCTCTCCTGGGTGTGAGATGCAAACAGGGCTAATATGTGCAGCAGTGATCACATTTCCAAGTGACTGCTTGCATCCTGCTAGGATAACCGAATAAAGGATGTTCTCAGCAAACCACAATCCTGCTTTCAAAACACTTGATCCTAAGATGACAAGCACCGGGCTATCCATTATGTAATAGTCTCCCTTTTTCCACCTCTAATCAAAACTAGAGCAAGTTCTCTGGATGGGATTAACGGTCTCTAACTCATGCTTGTTTTCTTTCAGAACACTGAAAAGGGGGAGAAGGGTGATAGGGTGCACCTGCAGAGGTACTGCTTTTAATTTTCAAAACACATGCTCTTCACAAAATGCATCGTGGCACCTGCTGACAGTGGGAGCTGCAACGAGACAGCAGAGGTCACTGAGTGGTGAGGGGTTAAAAAAAGCAACAGAAAGAATGAGAGAGACTCTTTTTCTCGACAAGGCAGGGTGGTTGTACGACAGCATGCATGGAAACATTCACTACACATACATTGTGACGCTGTATAACCATGTAAATTACAAATGTACCACCGCTGCCTCTGAGCTTAAGTCAAACATGTTCGAAGTTATACATTTATTAAGCCACTCCTGTCATGAACACAGGATTGGAGAGAATATTAAGCATTAGGAGGGTGTTGTGAAGCCATATTACGAGCTCTTTTCATCTCTCGCTTCCTCTGTTTCCCTCCTCTGCTTCCTTTCTTCATCCCTCCCCCATAAATCCCCCATCCCAGACTAAACCAATCCGCTGTCACCAGCTCTTCATTCTTTACTATGTAGGCCTCCCATCCCACAGTTTTTCCCTTTACACACACACACATACACATATACACGCAGGGCCTCCTCTCCTCTGTGTGACCTTGACTGGCTAGCACTCCAGGGCTTGTTCTTTGCTTCTCCCTCTCCCTCTGTCTCTCTTGCTCTCTCCATCTTTTCATGCTCGCCTCCACTCCATCGTCTGCCTCTATACCTCTTGCTTTCTATCACTCTTCCCCTGTCTGGCTGATGTTAACCGACGCACTCCCTTTTCTCTTCCTCCCCAAGACACAGAGGAGAAAGGGACAGAAGATGGCAGTAAAAGGAAAAGTGAAACACCCCCCCCCCCCACCCCTCGGCGCAATCCAGTTGGCTGAGAGACTCCACTATAAAAATAACTCCAGCTCTACAAAGGTGTATCAACAAGTCTACTATAAGATCTTATATATCACAAAAACAAGACCTCCATAATTTATTCATTATGTGGTCAAGTAACTAACCTCTTTAAGTCTCCCTATTTAACATCCATAGACAGCATATAAACATTTAATAAATGGTTTAAAACATATTATGTAGTATAGCTGTAAGCAGATGTGTATATTTATCAATGTATATGACAACAACTACAACTCCTCCTGTGGGAAACCATATGTGGAGGCTGGTGTTTAAACATATAATAAAAAGTTTTAATAATATCAAATATGTCATCATGAGAGGGGTTATAATTGATGATAAATACTGTACATTAATTCACACTTAAAAATGTCCTTGAACCTGCTTACAACTAAATTAGTGACTTATAAATGATGTATATGCCACTAATAAATAAAATAGAGGGATTTAAAGTAGAGTATGTTGCTAATAAGGGTAATGAAACTGTATTTAACTTACAAATCTGGCAACACTGCTTTTCATTATGTAAGACCAATTTTTCAAGCCAGGCTGCTGGTTAATCAATAAAAAAGCATTTTCTTTTTTTCTAATTCTTTACAAATGTGATTTATTTCTATTTTATTTCAAAGTGTGATTAGACTTTGCTCTAATCGGCTGATGTGGCTTCCTGTACCACCAGGAAAGATGACGAGCTCTCTCAGTGGAACAGTGAAACAGCAGGTCCAAATCCGCGTTTCATTGCAGGTGTTCCTACAAAAGCATCTAATTGCCTCCATCGAAGCATTGTAGCCTGTTCCTCTGACTCCAGTGATCCTTGAAATTTTCCCAATGGCTTAGTTGACAACATCCATCTGTATAATAAATTGGAGCTGTTAACCATTTGACTATCCATTCAAAGCTAAATAAACTTAAGCTCAAGTGACGGAGCCATCTATTAAATGTCAAACAGGCTGATTAAACGCTCTCTACAATTACGCTATTCCTGTGCCAATTTATGTACCTTATGTATCTAAAGGTCTCCACTGCAATTGTGTTCACCAATCTGATGCTCACAGACTGAATCTAATGCATTTAATTCAGGCTTTGCAGTAAAATATGACATTTCCATCTATTCTACATCTGATATCAATACAGCAAGCTGACAGGACAACAGAATAGCTTGCGGCAGCTTTATGCTTTAAACAATATTAGGAGAGAAAATAGAGGGCATCATGAATGAATATCTCCAGTAATCTTTCTTTTAAGTTTGATCACAGAAATATAGACTTGTTGAATGCAGCTGCTAAGCCCAGAGCGATTCCTTTTCTCCCAGCATCCAGCCCTTTTTCAATTCATCTTGCTCTAAGAGGCAAGGACATTACAAGACTGCCACAGCAATCCCCCAAAAATAATTTCCCATTCCACATTAGTAAAACAGCCATGAAGTAGAGGGACATCATCAATTTCTACAGGGCAATAATAACAAAGAGGTTAGGAACTCACAGTCTTCTGCTGACACTTAGACTTCACACCATGTTAAAGACTCCCCACAAATTCCCTCCATTTTCCATTTCATTTCCTTAGCAGTTAAAATCCTTTGATGCATACCAAGAATTGTCAGACACCACCAAGCTAGGGCACCAGGAACTGTCAAAACCCCAGGCATAATGAGGGTCTTTTCATTCAGACGTACGTGACTACAGTAAATCACACTTATAAAAAGGCTCTAACCACAGCTTTGTAAATGTATACATGGGGTTGATGCCAAAGCAGGTATAATGTTTACCATCTTAATTGAGCATGTTAGCATGATAACATTTGCTAATTAGCACTGAACACAGAGCTGAGGCTGATGGGAATGTAATTGGTTTTAAAGATATTTTGTCATAAACCAAAATATCAAGCTAATTAAATTTTGACCTGACAATGGTGACTGATAAAAAAACTTAGGGGATCACTAATATTATTAAAATTCATCCTCTGGGTACCATGAATATCTGTAAATTTCATGGCAATCCATCCATTAGTTGTTGAGATACTTCAGTCTGGATCAAAGCAGTGAGGGATACTGCCATCTCTAGAGCCACGCCCCTGCCATGGCTAAAAAAAATTCAGTCCTAAAAGAGAGGAAAATGTCCATAAATTATGATTTTTTTAAGTTGGTCTTTTTTAACATTCACGGTATCACTCTCTTAATTAATCACGATAGCTTCTGCTGGTTGTGGCTGCAGATAAATCTGCAAAGAGGCCAAAAACAATAAACCCTACCTGAGGAGCGCTCTTAGTGCAAGTTCCACATGCCAAACTTAAGTCATTTAGATTGGTAGCCCTGGCCAGAGTTTTGGACTCTGGCCCGAATCCGAGGCCAGCATCAACCTAAATCAATAGCGAACCTGACGGTATAACTATATATCATATTCAAGTGGTAGATAGTGCAGGCTGCCAGACGGAGCACAGGACCACACATCAAATAAATTTAGGAAAATTTGACCCTGATGCACAAACTCTGTCTCAAGACTTAGCACCACATAAAAAAGAGATAACAAAATGTCGACACAAAGAGATTGCTTAGAGGACAAGTGAAGCCCTACGCTGATGTTTTCATTATGCAAGGACATAATAGCATAAACTGCATTGAGTGTTCCTGCATGAGACTGAACTGGACAATGCAATATAGGCGAGACAAGTGGGGAAAATGTTCTGAGGTGACATTGCTCTGCCTAGAGAGGCCATAAAGTCGTATTACTGATCCACCTCTTGTTGACAGTTATACAGATCAGGGTGATTACATGCATAATACATGAAGTCAGTCAACCACAGGTTCCCACTCTGAACATGTCTCCCCAAACCTAACCTGTACCTGAACCATTCTCCCTAGTGCAAGAAATCAATAAAGTCATTAGTTCCTGTCCAACAAATCTATTACAGTCAGTTCATCAAAACAGTCATCAATAGATGAAGCTGGAAAGGTCTTTATTTACCAGTCCCCTGCTGTTTGACAAGTGGCAAACTGCACTGTGTTTCATCTGGAAAGAAACCCTCCAGTTTCTGTCTTCAGCTGAAATTTCTGCTGAAGTGGGAATAGAAGTCAGTTTCCTCCGTTCTGTGTAGCACAGACATTTCACAAGTAGGGACGGTCTTCTGCTTGTGCATGGGGTGATGATGCCTCCTGCCTGACAGATTTTTCACACTTGCTGGTAATGGTTAAAAAGAAGAAACACACACTATCATGTGTAAAGCCACATACAAACCCAATCCACTTATATGAAATATACTAATACTTTGTAATTCTAGTTATAGGAAAGCAAAGAAAAATACATAATTAGCATAAATTAAGATACAGTAGGTACTGATGTAAGGAAATCATCTTTATATTCTAGACACTTATCAGTCAACTGATCAACTGAAAATTAACCAGAAACTATTTTGATAATTATCATTTCAGCCATTTTTCAAGCAAAAATGTCAAACATTTGCAGTTTCCAGTTTCTAAAATATGAACACTGTTTATCCTACCTATGCCCCAAAGCGTTTACTCTCAAAGAGTACACTCCTCCTGTTGCCAAAAGCAGCAGTAAAGTGATCGATGCAACATCCATCACAAGAATCTTGTTTCTGTTATTTTAAGCTTCTTGACAGATTTATTCACTAATCAGTCTAAGTGACTGATTAGAGTTAAAAATAACCTAGGTGTATTCTTAAACTGACATCCCTACTACTTAAAATTTTTTAAATAGCATTTTCACCATTATTAAGAGAAGTTTGCTGTTTATGGGCTGGATGACCCCAACTTGTCTGTTAATGGTCTACAATCAAACCCTGCAGGGGCTCACACTGCTGCATTTTGAACATCAGTAAGTAGTCTAAATAGTTGCTGAATGTTTTCCAGTGGGTATAAATAACAAACCATTTAGCCGTCAGACTGAAGAGACGATAATAGGGTGCCACATTATCCCGAGAATTCACCCCTTTCTTCTTTGACCAATTTACTTTTTGTCTTAAGCTCAGTATTGATTGGAGCCCACATCCAGTCTTATTTCAGGTGTTTATTTGACAGTAGCCAGCAGTTTGTGTGATTGTCAGGCTCACATATGATCAACCTGTTTGTCCTCACCCCCCTTTAATCCTCTGAGGCCATAATCGATATGTCCCTGGTAGACCTTTCTCTCTCTCCCTGCCACTCCACCTTGAGACGCAGTGTGAATTTAAAGGCCACAGCAGTGCGGCGAGGGAAACACCCGCGAGAAAGGAACACCCGCTCACATAAATCAATTAAAGGCGTGTCAATCAAGCTCTGAGTTCCTTACTTAAAAGAGTAGCCCCAACACACTGATAGTAAGCCTGCTCATAACTTTACCACATTACCTGCAGTCCATTAATCCCTGGAAACAGCCTACATTCACTTCACAACATATTGTCTTTTATTACATCAGTAGTTCACACTATTGCTCACACCTGATTTTCCCTCCTCACCATTACACCTGCTACTAACCTGCATGACCTCTTGGATAATGAAGTCAAAACACTAGATAGTCTGTATGATCCAAAAATACCCCTTTGTATTCAACACGAAGCAGTACTTAGGGACAATGATGTAGTGTTAATGTCATCATGCTCACAGTGACGATGTTAGTATGCTGGTGTTTTACAAATAATGTTTACCAATGTTGCCATCTTAGCTTTTTGTGTTCGCATGCTAGCATTTGCTACTCACCAGGGACAGTTGAGGCTGGCCGCAGTGTCATTAATTTTGCAGTTATTCATCATAAACTGAAACATTGGAACAGAAATTTTGACCCAATACATCATTTGGGGAACATGAGATTTCAGTTTAACCCAAAATGGTGGGCCAACCAACATTGCCATGCTCAAAGCCAAATCTAAGTTATAAATATCAGATATAAACTCACCTTGTCAGCAGTGAATGGCAATTAAAACCATACCCAAACCTGTCGTCTTGATAACTGAAAAAGGCGAAGTATAGTAGTTTTAACGAAACAAAATAGCTAGCATAATCTGGAAGTCGACTACGTTAGCTAGCTAATGTCAATTACTTGCAAGGAAATCACTGTATTTCCCTTCACTGATTAGCGTCAGTATGAGTTTTAAAATGGCGACGACTAACAAAAACAGTTTAGTTGGCGTCTTTAATATCCCCGTTTTTAAAAATAGCCAGTTAATTGCTAGCATTAGCTAGACAGGCTACAATTCGCAACCACAAGTCGTAAGTGGTTACCATGTCAACAAGGTCACGTGAACTGTAGCCACAGCAGAACGTAAACGTGACAACATCACAACTAACTGAGGATTTGTAAGGCCACCAAATAAACTTATCCCCCTTAATATTGGTATTGGGAGTCATTCACTTCTGTGGAGGTCAAGTTAAAGTGACCACACTGAGCTTTCTCACAAAATTTTAAGTCAAGTCATTTTAAGTTTAACTATAAATCCTTAAAACGGCAGAATTCTTGCAGCCTTTACAGACTATGTACAGACTATATTTTTTTTCAGACCACACATTCATAGTCTGCGCTCACTTGCATCATTGTTTTACAAGCAGCGGTCCCCTCCTCCTATCCTATGCTGCTGCTGCTGCTCGCACACATCCCCGTACAGTATCATGTTGTCCGTGTGTGGTCAGATCACATTATCTCACATCACAGAGAAATGAACAAAAAAAAAAAGGCTCCTCCCACTCTGCCTTTTGCTCTTTTACACCCCCCCTCCACCCCTTTTTCCTCCCTCCCTCCCTCCTCCCCTCCCCGGTCCTCGGTAGCAGCAGGTGTTATTCTCGTATAACCTGAAGATTTAGGTGGTAATTAGCATTACCTCTTAGCCCCAGAGAGTTATTTATGCTTCGTGGCAACAGCAGGGGACACGAGTCGAGTGTGTTTCTGGGCACCCGATGAGAGAAGAAATCACGCCTCAAAAACACGTGGGAGAGATTACTCAAATATGCCTCCTTTGTACCCTCTTTACCCCTCTCTCGCTGCTGCACGGTTATCCCTCCCCGTTAAGTAATAAGCTGCAGACCGTTTCGTTAGTGTTTTTTTGCAGGATATCGGAAGCTGTTGAGCACCATAAATAACCCTATATTACACTTGGGTTTCATTGTCGCTAAAGGCTTTGACCTTGTGTTCTGTTGTCCTTAAGTAGGTGTTGTAAATGCCCAAAACATTAACAACACAATGCAATGCACACCGGCACACATCATGCATATGATAAAGTGTCTCTGTCCACAACAGGTTCACAATTAATCGTTCACAGTGCATGGAAATAAATGCAGGATTGGTCAAATGATAAGCATCCTCCTAGGAGGCAATTAACTGCACTGGTATTACATAATGACAGCCCACACTTTTCACCAACATCACCGGTCCATGCCGAAAGGATAAGGTTGTTGAATAAAAAAATAATAAAATACAGATCTTTTAACGGTGCAGGGGATGTGTGACAGTACATCCCCACCTTTTTCATGTCACCTCAGAGAGAAACAGTGGGTCAGAAATGAAACACCTTGAAACTGTCAGGATGCTCTCCGCAAAAAAAAAAGAGTGGCACATTCTTGACAGGATCTTACCTTTGCTATTGTCCTCTTCCCTGTTCAGATACATGGCTGTTATTTCACTCCGAGGCAGATACGATGGCGTTGTTCTTCAGTTATTTTTTCTCTTGGTAGCTACTCCTCTCCTGGCGTGTATCGTGAACTCCGCTGGATGTGGTTTGTAGTAGTAGCTGTTTGTTGTTTTTGTTGCTCCTCAACAGCCTCTCCTCTCCTCCTAGTGGATAGGTAGGCTAACCAGTTTGAGACTCTCTCTATCTCCCTCCCCTCTCTCCTCTCTCTCTCTCTCTCCCTCTTTCTCTCTGCCTGCCTCCCTCCCTCTCTCTCTCTCTCTCTCCTTTCTCTAATAACCGCCGGTTCACCGTGGCTCAGAGGACAAAATGGGGAAAAGTGACTTTTTCGCGGCGGTGTTAAGAAGTCTTCTTTGCCGCCTGTTTGATCCGCCGCCACGTGCGATTCTCGATTCCGTTTGTGCATTGATTTATTGCTTTGCATGAAGCGAGGAGCGCGGTTACAGCCCAGCGAACAGGGCTTGAACCCGAGTCTCATGAGTTAATTGGAAATCTCATTAGTGGAGGAATAAGTATACAGATCTTTTAATGAGGCAAAAGCAGAAAAAGTATAAGCATAAATAATCAATTATAAGTAAAAGTCATGCATTCAAAATTATACTTAAGCAGCAAAATCTACATAAGTACTAAACGTACTAATTATGCAGAATGGGCTCTCTCGTAATTTTGTAATATTATATAAAGTCTACTGTGTTTTAGTTATTTATTTATTTCCAGTCTCTTAAAATACATTCACAAAACCTATAACATAATATTAAACAATAGAATCACACAAACTACCATGAATAGTTATATTATTCCTGATCTTATTAAAGGGTAAGCAGCATTTTAATGTTACACCTGGACAGTGAAGAGCTAATTTTAGCTGCCTTGTGAACTGCTGGGTAGTTTAATCCATAAAACAGATCATATTTTATGAGGTGATCATATAAAATAGTGCTGAAACTATTAGTTGGTGGCCAGAAAATTAATTACCAACTATTGTGATCATTAAGAAATGATTTAAGTCATTTATCAAGCAAAATGTTCCAGCCTCTCCAGTGTGGTGATTTGTGTTTCTTCTGATTTAATTATAAAATGAATACATTTGGGTTTTGAGCTGTTGGTCAGATAAAACAAGGCATTTGAAGTAAAGCTGTGGAATGATAGGTGCAATATTTCCCTTTGGAACATTGTGTTGAAGTTGTATTATAAAGTGATGAAAAGGGAAATACTTGGGTACTATTTGATCTCTTAAAGCACAGTGACAAATGAGTTATTAAAGCAACAACAGGCTGTGGTGTGAGCGGCAAGGTTTAATGGATCAGTTTATAAAATCTTATGGAAACTCTGTTTTATAGTCACTAAACACTGATGTAAGGAAGAACCCATCTGGCCCTGTCACTTCAGCCTTGCCCCACCTGCTGCACGTCCATATCCCCGTCTCTTACACAAATGGCCGTCAGATGGTCTCGTGTCCAGAACACTGTCCTATACGCGAGTTTATCGACCACATTATTAGGCACAGGCCAGAGATTAAGAGCTCTCGAGGAGTAATTGAATGTGTCCTCTGCCAGTTTTTGATGCAAGGTGATGTGGCTGCTATGCAAATACTCTCCAAATTAGATGCAGAAATGAGATGTAGATTATTTTACCACTCAGTATTCAGGCTGTCTTACATCACACATAGGCAGCCCTGTAAGTGGAGAAGGGACAATTTGTCCGTGACCTTGACTTAGTCCTAGAAAAATCCAGTCAGAAGGCAATTTAAAACAATTTCTTCAATTATTTTTCCTTCTTGCTCTCAGAGCACATTTCCAATTTGTGATGGAACTTCTTGCTACTTGAAGCTGGTAGACTGAGACATGGAACATTATAAAATAAATGGGATAAGCCATGACAGATATTAAAACCACAGCACAGAGCCAGCGTTGTCACATGGGTAGGAAGGGTTAAAATAGAAGTCATGCAATGTTTCTATTGTACTTCACAGCCTTTCAATGTGCTCTCAGCGTGCCTGAGTAATAAATATGCAGGTTCTCCTTACAAGCCGGCAAAACAAAAAGCTAATATTCCATTCAATCATGTGGCTCTCTGATATCACAGATTACAATTCAGTAGGATATCAGTAGAGCCGTAGATGCAAATGCTGTGAGCATTTGCAGCACCGCAAATAACAGTTTGCCTGCATTTTGTCAATAGAGCTGGGAAGGTCATTTGCTCAAAGCATCCTGCAGTGATTTCCATTCGATTATATTTTGTTTTGCACTGCGCTCCGTGCTATTTGTTCACTATTGAGAATCTTTTGCCATTTGTTAGGAGAATTCTCTGCAGACTAATTTGACCACAGTCTATTCCCAGATTTTCCCCCTCCTGTGCTCCCAGCATCATTGTGCCTGTCACTGATGCATCTGTCTCCACTGGTATCTATAAATACCCCCTTCTCTCCCCTTCAAAAACCTGATTCCCATTGATTTAGTGACCTATATACACATCACCACCATCCCCTCCCTTCCTCCGGCTCTCTGCTCCTTCCATCGATGGTCCTTTACTGTCTCCACCTCTTGATTTCCCCTCCATCAGTCTCTCCCTTTAAGCTCAACTTAGACTACCTTTCTCCTCCACCTTCTCCCCTCCTCTCGCAAGAAAGCATCAAATGCTAATAATAGTTCACGGTGGAAGCCCATGACACACGAGAGGGATTTGAACGAGCATAAGAACAGTGGCTGGTGCACATTGCTGTATTTCAAAGTCTTGTCATTGTAGTAAACTGAGCCTTTGCCTTTGGGTAATCTCTTGTGTGTGTAAACACTGGAGTAGATACTCTGATGAAAGGAGTCTCTCAAAGAGGCACAAAATTCAATATGAAATCTGACTCTGTCTGAAATAAGACCTGGATACAATATACATATAGAAAGACAGCAGTCCCTATGTGTGTGTGTGTGTGTGTGTGTAGGGTTATATGAAGGTACAATGATGTAATTATGCTGCAGGGTGCTGCAAAATAGCACCCTGGAAACTAATGCTATAAACAGTTATGTAGAATACATAGCAAACAGCAGGGGATTAATAATGAATAAACCCCTGTCACAGCATCGGTTCTGCTGGAATGCGCAGGAATGATGTGGGATTTTTAAACGACAAACATGAGGTGAAATCCTCAGGAGGACACATTTCCACACTCTTATCGTTCAACTTCGAAGCATGTAGAAACACATTATTTATCAAGTGAAAACAACAGCGATCACAGGCACAAAAGGCATATCTGTGTGTAAGGAATATCACGGCTGCTAGCATGACTGAGAATAAGATAGCTAAACAGAGAGTGAGATCGGAGCATGTGATTTACTGCCACACCACCCGAGCTTAGCCTACACCTGTAGTGTATAGAACTGTTGACTCTTCCCACTCCCACCATGCAAGGACGACAGCTCTACTGCGACCCCACACTGACACCTGGTGGCTCAGCAAGGAAGCAAATCATCACATCAGCAACAGCCTCAGCTGTTCGCGTGTGTGCCCCGAGGAGCCACAATGTCACCCTCGCGCTCCTCAAAACACTGCCCTGCTGTTTGGTTTTCACAGCACTATTACACACAAAAATACCTGTGTCAGTTCTTTTGTATTCTGTCGCAGGACCACTGGACCTTGAAAGCAGATGCAGCGATGAGTGTTTAAAAAAAAAAGTGGAACCCTCAGCACAGACAAAAACATGAGGCAATTTCAGGACAGTCAGTTTATTGAACAGCAAATTGTGACAGGGAACACAATATTTTATTAGTTTTTTTTTTTCCATTGCATTGTAAACAATGTCTAGGACAACTGTGTCATTCACCACACATATTCATAACACCCTCTATGTCATAGAGAGACACTTTGTAGATGGACATTGGGGTGGTGGGGTGGTGGAGAGGGTCCTTGTTTTTAAAGTGCTATAATGCACAATTCCTCTTGGAGGAAGAGAACAGAGGCCGTGAAGAGAGTTCAGACCCCGGAAGGCCTCCAAGGTCCCCATTGCATTATTCATACATTGTGTGATGTTGTGATTGACAGGTTGTGTTCAGTGTTGTTGTTTTTTTTCTGTGTTTATTTTTTTCTTGTGTCTCTTTGTGTGTGGCTTCTACTTATTGCATATTAGTGAGCTGGTTCATGAATTTTTCAGTGAATGTGTAAAGCACAAATCTTTAGATTAAAATGTAATAAACTCTTCACTATAATTATAATACATCTCATAATATCTAAGTTACATTCTTATATTTGATTCATTTAGAATATGTAGGCGATATACATTTTGTCACTAACTGCTGATGGGTAACATAGTGGACACCATCACATGGGTCTCTTATAATGACCTGTTGTCTCAGCCCTATGGATCAAGTTTTACAGACATAGATAAACTTTCTCACAAGACTAAAAAGTTAATCTCAATCAACATCTCAAATCAACCACCGAAATAAATCAGACTTTGATCTCATGTCCGCAAAAGCAGCACATAGTTTTCCAAGGACTTTGTCTGAGTATTCAAAGTGGGCCATGTGGTCTCTTGTGCCTAATAATCCTTTGTGCTTTCTTTGATTGTATACACTCTAAGTCATACATTTGGTGTTCAGAGCTCCTCTGTGTTAATCTGCACCCTGGCTGGGGGGTGGATGGCAGAGGAGTTGTGACAGATAGAGGGAAAGAGGGGGGAGAGAGCATGGGTCTGACAATCAAAGAGAAAAATACCGCAGTGTCACACTAAGAGCTACACATCAACTACAGCACTACACAGTCAGACACACACACACATACGTAACCAAATGCACAAGGTCAGAGAAAATTCACAGCTGAGTAAAACAAAATGACTTGCACAACATTTTTTCAAGATTCAACCAAAAGCAGATCAAAAAAAATCTAGGAGGGTTGTGGGGGGGAGGGGGTCCAAAAATCATAACAATAATCTCAACAACACAAAAATAGGCATTATGATCACAATAACAGCATATATGAGATGAACTGGCAATCGGAATGTCGAAAAGACTACAATGGTAATTCATAAACACGAGCTCACACGAGTAGGCAGCTCTTTTTGCCGTTTTCTGCTGTGGCTCTGCTCGTCATCTGTCAACATGGCTGGAGGTGCCAGGCGATGTCTAGCAGTTCTGCTGTACCTCCCTGACCTATGGCTTTCAGTTAAGACATTGATAACGCTGAGATTCGCTAGCATGTAATTCAGTCGGTGCAGCCTCAGTCGTTAGTGCCGGCACTGGCATATTGCAGCTACGTCATGAAAGAAGCACCATTCAGAGAGACAGATGTTAGACTTAGAGTCTAATGTCAGCAGGTCCCTATTGGCCATGTCCAGAGTGTATTTCATTTCCAGAACTGCTTAAGTAGTGCCATAGGTCATTCACTTAAAACTAACTACATTTCATCATCATTATATGATGCTTCATTTGGTCCTTGTTAATAAAACAGTAGGAAACAGGACAATAAGCTGGACCACAGACTTAACCAATAGCTCGGGAGAAAGGGCACCTCCAAAACACCATCCTAAATCTACACTAGTGTTCCCCTTTGCATACAGTAAAAAAACCCTCATCAATATGCTGTATTCAGGTTCAAATGATGCTCGCTGCATTAAAACATGTTCCTTCATTTGATATGTCCACATCATCATAACATAAAATCACCACAATATGGATTGAGGGGGGAGTTGGAGAGGTAGGTGTGCAAATAAGCCATCATGTACAAAACAAACAATAAATCCTAAAACATAAAGTTCATATCATCTGCATATGTACAATATAGTTAAGGTGGACACTTTGACACAGAAAAAACAACACATACAAATATATAGTGCTATACTGCCTATAGAAAGGAATATTGATAAATAGATCTCACTCCCACAAATGATAATACACTGAAAAGTTGCATCGCGAACCTACAGTGCAACAGTACAATTGAGGAAGGAATGTGATTGGATAATACACATCAAAGTCACCTTGATCTCCGGCGAGATAAACCAATGGCAGGGATTCAGTGTTATGATGCATAAACGGGACAGGACAAGGCTGCTTTCCCCAGCAGCTTAAAGCAAACAAAACCTCTAAAGCAAACAAGCAGAGATGTTTGGTACAAACCACAGAACACTGAAAACACATTGGTTTGAGTTTTCCAATAAAGAAAAGTTTTTCATTAGCTCTTTGGGTCCTGCCACTGAATTCAAGTTCGGAGAAAAGAATTTGAATTGAGTGTTAACTCATCTGTAAACAATAATAATTATTTCTGGATCTAAGTGGACACGAACTACTTCAGCTAAAGTCTTACTGGCTCCACAATGGATGACTGTGTTCTTGAGGCCTCAGCAGGTGATGTCTGACCATTTATCAGCATAATTACTGAACATTTACTAATAATCTGCCGTTCTATTAAAATTACTTTCAACCCATTTAGTGCTCACAGCTAATGCTTTCTTCCGAATTCACAACGAATCACAAGGAGGAAAACGGCCGCTGCGCTGCTCTCTGTGGCCTGAAAATTTTAAAGCACAATGTGCTTTTGGCCGCAGTCCAATCAATGATGTCACAGCAGGTGATTTTCATCATCCCTCAAAGACAAAACTCCTGCTGTGACATCACTGATTGGGGTGTGGCTTCAAGTACAACATGTTTGACAGTTTTGACCCTCAGAAAAAAAGTACAGAAGATTAGTTTTTTTTGTTTTTTTGTGCCTCTGTGTCGAGGTTAAACAATGTGTACATGCAGTTCAGTAGTGCATAATGCCCAAATGTTGTGCAGTGGCTCTTCACTATCTAGTGTGTGACCAGGATACAGAGCTATCTTTCACAGAGGCAAAACAGTCGAACCATTGTGGCAGCCCTAAATATCAGATGGAACCTGATCTACTTAAAAAGCCAAGGCAATCAAAGTCTGCTTGGAGCTGAATGGCTGAGTTCATTACAACCACTTACAGGAAGGGATGTGGCTTCTCAGGAAAGATCATAGGGAGTGTGTTGTTATCGCATCAACACATTCCCTTGGTCTTTGCCTGAAACAGAGGCATAGATTTAGTTGTACTTCTAAGTATACTATCTTCTTTTAAGACATAAGGTCTGGGGAAAATCTTAAATAGCATTTTAGTAAATATTCTACCAGAGCTAATGGTCTCAATGGAAGTATGGCATGTGCATTTAATTTAGCTAGTTAGGGCTTATAATTCTTTGTTATTTAGAGACTAATGCTGTTTGGAAAAAAAGGTACTGTAGGGCTTGCAAAATTGCAGCAACCAAGGGCAGTACATCTACTTTGAAAATTCAACAATCATATTCAAAAATGCAATGAAATGTTGGAATGATAAAGCAATATTCCTTTAAAACTGATATTTGTGGCTTCATTTCCAGAGAGCTAGCTGAGCCTGCCAACTGGAATTTTGTGTGCCACCATAGGCAGCTTGGCAAACAAAGGCGCCCTCCAAAACTATTTCAACATTCAACACAACAAATTTGAAAACAAAATGAACTGATTGGTCATGCTCTGACCCATCAAAGAATGAGATGAATCCTCACGCAGTTGGTGTGATGCATTATGGGAGGGAAAGGCAGAAAGGAGGTGCTTCTTAGTTGTCTTTTTTAGGCAAGAAGCTGAGGATAAATTCACCCACACCCAGGAAGTACACCACCTGGGCGATGCCAAACAGAGGTGCAATGACCAAGGCTCGACAGTAGGCTCCCTTCAGGAAGGCTGATGGACCCTCGTTACGCATGATTTTCCTAGAGAGAAAATTAAAGCGCATTATATAATTTGAAACATACAGCCAGCAGGAGTTATGTGTCAGTAGATATGGTGGTGCACACACAGCCTCACACATGATGTAGCAGTACAGACATAATGAGGTCACCTGATACAGTCAGTCACTCCACTGTACGTGTCTTCTGTGCTCCCTCTGTTCAGGGACTGCAGTCTAGTCTTTATCACTGCAACACACAGAGCTCAGGTCAATATATAACATCAAGTATCAGTGCGTGCGTTGCTGTAACAATGTTCCCGGTCTCAGTGCTCACCGTCAACAGGGTTGACAGCAACAGCCGCTGTGCTCCCCGCGAGACAGCCTGATAAAAACGACACATAGAAAGGAGCAGGACCATCTGCACCTCCTTTCCCCAGGTTATTCAGATTGGCAAAAAGTGGGAAATAGATGATGGAGAAAGGAACATCCCTGCAAAAAGAGAAAAATAAGACAGATGATCACAGTGAGCCTTAAGACATCATTACATTTGGTTGCTAAAACTACTCCTGAATTGCTGAATCTGTTTTACCTGAGCAATGTGGCACCAAGGCCTTTATACAGCCCAGCAATGCCCTTTTCCCTCAGTAAGTCTCTTGTGAGCTGCATGGCTGTTGGGGACTTGGTCTCCACAGTACCTGCTGCCACCGTCTCTGGCATCAGCTTCTTCTGAGCCGCTGTGGCACATAAGACACACAACATTAAAAACAGCAAACTCACAATTTAAAGCTACTTGAAAGCAGTGGCAATGATTACAGGATGATAATAGCAGGTATATGGGCAGACATTTTGAATTTTTAACATAAGAAGCAGCTGGAATAAAGCAGTTGTAATCTCTGACATGGCCACATGAGGCCACTGTTCTTCCAGTTTACCACCATGCACTTCATTCTTTGCTAAACCACCATCTGGATTTAATTTCTTCTTACCAAGTCGTCCAGCATCTTGGAGCTGGATTTTCAACATCTCCATAGGAGTTGTGACAATAACCTGCAACAAAACAAAACAAAGGACTCAGGTACAGTGTCATTATATGCAGACTGTAAACACAGCAGTTGGTTTTTTTTTCTAAATTTGAATGTAAGTAATTTGAAAGTCAGGGTTTAGGGTTGACTAGTACTGAGTGTGTCGGACAAAACATGTGCAGTGTCCACTGTAAATCTACTGGCATTCATTAGCTAAATGCCAACTCTTGTTTCCCTCTGTAATCCACATAGTAGTAACTAGTTAACTGGATTAAGGGTGAGATGGCCATGTTCTCAGCTGCAATCTTAATCCAAGGTCTGCTACACTTAATCTAATCACGTTCCTCTGGCTTGAAGCCTTTGCCCTCATTGACAACAGACATTTCCCTCTGACTCACTCACTCAGTGCACATGGCCAAGCACTCTCACAACATCTTATCTGATCACTCACATCTAGCTGCCAGTGCGTTGCCCGCTAACAGGACAGCTTTACAGTAATTAGAAATCATTCATGAAAATGGAACATTACAGGTCACATTCAGATCACATATAACAGGGGAAAATCCACAGAGACAAACTGCAAGCATGTTTCTGCAACTACCAACTCTCATTTAAATGTAGTCGTGTTTAATTCTTGCCGGAGGCAGAGACAAATGAGGCAGCGGCTGAGGCCCAGTGGTTTGTACGTGAGCTGACACTGGCAGTGTTAAAGGCGCGAGCTCCAGATGGAGAACAGGAGGACGCAATTAAAGCAGCATCTCACTCACTCACCTGGCATGTACCTGCCCCGCACCCAGCCAGCATCTCTTTGAACAGAGTGAGTTTTCTGCAAAAAAAGAAAAGAAGAAGATAAAAAAGCAAGATCAGACTAAAGTGTGCACTCGGCTGACAGTGTGAGAGCCAGACAACTTTATTTCCACAGTCCTGGAAGAAGGAGTTGTCACCACCTGCGCTAGTGATGCTAATCTTTGTCTTCCATATCAACATGTCAGGCACAAGGGCAGATTAATAATTCACAAGGTGAACGGCTGGGCCAGATGAGTCAATCATTCATCAGCCTGCATGTTTGTCACCATAGAGATGGAGATAGATGCAAAGAAACCTTCAGGTTTATCTTTGCAGACAGCGCTCACGGGGGGACAATGCGTGCTTGGTTTAAGCAACACCAGACGACGGTCGCTAATGTTTTGACATGTAATATCATTATGTGCTAATTTTACCCTGTAACGTGATTTCAGACATGGCCTCCGCTGTCACACATACGATAAGTAATTCTGTATTTTTAAACCAGGCAGTTAACAAACCACCGTGAAAATGCTGGGTGCCGCGGAGGAGATGACAGAATGGTGGAGGATTAACTGGAGCCTTGGTGAGAATGCGGACAGCTAATGGGTTGCATGTTGCTTGATTAATCACGAGGCACTGGCGAATGAGGGGTGGAACAAGTCAATCAGCCTGTCCAGCACTTGTCTTACATCCTTGGAAGTGCCTGTAACAGAAGAAGTGGGCAGCCCAATTTGATGGCGCTTTCTCTCTCTGGCGTGACTGAGTGTCAAGTTCACCACTGCTCTGGCGAGGGATGAAAAGGACAGAGACCAAGAAGAGAGCATAAAGAATTAAAATATAGGAGAGAGAAGCATTTGTAAGTTCATCATGGTGGAGTTTTTTGTCAGATAATTGTCAGCCTAGATCCCTCTGTTTTGAGTCTCTGTGGCTGAAGTAGAATCTTATGTGCTGACCGTCAGTGACTCACACGATGATAAGGTTAAAACTTTTTCTCATTTTTTGCATCCCAAAATACCCTCGACCCCGGATGGATTCGAGGTCTTGTGGAACAATCTGACCTGATAAGCCGCACAGTTGGTTTATTGGTCAAACAAGCTTACAGGAAGTACAAAAGAATCGATAAATTTTGATGGTACTTCTAATTAATTCTGAGCCAACAGTGGTTTCGGTGATTGAGAGACTGTTCGTAGCTTACCGTGACAGAAATTCATACATGCTGGGTGTAAGGCGGCTCATTTGCTGGTTTTGCAAGGTCTTGGCCAGGTCAATGCAGGAAACACAGGTCACTCAATTGGTGGCGATCCCCATTGATGATTATTTACAAGCTGGGCCAGAAAGTGATGGTAGCAGAAAGACAAAAGTAAGCGTGAGGGTGGTCAGTACAATTTGGCTCATGAGCCACAGTGCTTAGCAGCTTTCATTCAATCTCCTGATCTTGTCAGCCATTTATCTGAAGCTACAGCTGGTCAAGTGCCACAATCTGTCTGCTAGCTAGTCACTCAGTGGCGTTCTTGTGTTTTTGTTACATGTGTTGCTGTCAAGTGGAGTATGTAGTCGGGTTATGCCCAGTTACACTTGTCTCCTTGCAGTTGTTGGTAGTTAAATCGAAGAGGGGATATCTGTGAAAATAACGAGCCTGTAAGCCAGCCAACAGAAAACCTTGTGACAAATAGAGATAAGTGCATTCAGTTAAATAACGAAATATTGTTTTCTAAACGATTACTATATGGTATATTTTTAGCCTTAAATAGTATACTTTTACAAATACACAAAAACTGATACAAAAACTGATATCAATTGGTTAGTTAGGCAACAGCAATAATTGTTTCTGATAATTATTTTCGGACAGTTAATAGTTTAGGTAACAAGAAAATATCTCAAATTCAATAGATTACTTGTCTTGCTCATTCGTATCCAAAGTGACTTTTATCTGCGGCCATTCAAAGCAGAAAGGAACAAGTGGAGGTCACTAAAAACTGGGCCTGTCTCACTTGTAATAAACAGCTAAAAATTGTGCTTTCAGGTGCTGCATCATAAGTGGCTTTTTTTTTTTGTGAGATGTTGGAGTGGGGGTGCTAGCGCGTTATTACCGAGGTGCAGTCCTGAAAAATGTTGGGACTCTTACTTAAATTGATTTCTCTCCACCGCACTGTGGAACCACAAATCCTGGAATAATACCTCGCATTGACAGAAACAAGGGTTTGTCCAGAATGGCGATCTGAACTGCGCGTCGGCAAGTGCATTGAGAAGTTAGAGTTAAGTTTACAAATTGTTATGTAAGTTGCCCAGTGGCGGTTGGGGCTGCCTTGATAAGACAGCGGCTCTACTCCCAGGTGCTGTGGACCACAAGCAAATGACCCTCAGTTGGGTGGTCTGGCATGACTGACAAAAAAGTCTACATCAAGTAAAACAAATGTGCCCTAGACAATAACTGTGAAGCTGAGCCAAGCAGAGCAATGTCATGTTTACCTCGGAGATGAATATGAACACTGACCAGGCCTATTTAAAAGCCAATAATATGATCCGAGGAATCCTGATCTAGACACTGATTCAATCTTAAGTGTGCTTTTGTATTGGAAAATAAATGAGCAGGCCTCAGTTACAGTAGCGTGCGTATTATTGTTTTGTCAAACACCACTCCAAACAGGATTCATTTGCTGACCGCAAAACAAAGAGAAAACGCGAAAAACCTCATAATCTGAAGCTGGGATGAAAACGGAGATTGTCTGCAAACACACTCTATGCGTGTTCATATTGATCTAAATGGACAATGGCACAGATGCTTTCCCGTAAATCTCACCTCAAAATGGTCTGGCCATCATTGTGGAAGTTAACAGGAACAAATCACCACTGGAACATCATTACATCCCAGCCATGGTCATGTTTTATACAGAGCTCTTTCAGGTGACTGGAGTTATTCCCCTAATGAGCCAACAGGTCAATTTGAGCAAACAGATGATGTGGCTAAGATGCTCCTGACTGATTTTGACCTGGGAATGCCTGGTGTGAAAGATGCTTTATTCCCACCATTCTCTCTCCCCCCCTCCATCCTGGTACAACCTGCCTCTCTGCATGCCAGCCGCCTCCTCACCCTCCTCTCCTCCTCCCCTCTCACCTCACCGGCCTCCCATCATTCCCTCAGTGCGACTCTCAGTATTACTGCCTGCAGCTTTCCCGACTCAGGTCTTTGCTGACTTGTGGGTTTCTTTGTGGCGATACGTGCGTACACTCATGTGGGCGCAGCTATCACTAATTTCTGGGATGGGTTTCAGAGAGGCAGCACAGCGTGGGTGGATGTTTGGGTTTCACGATAACGTTATCTCGGCATGGGTACGGCTGTGATGCAGCATGTTTAGTTTTGGATGGAGGGCGGCGGGGTATTCATGGCTGCTCCAGAGGTGGAGGGGAGGGAGGTTCAGGAACAGGTCAGCGAGCCTCTGGTCTCTGCTGGCTGGGTGTTCTCCTGTCTTCATTCACGGCTCACCTCCGCCGGCTCATCTCCTCTGACTGTTTATCCACACTTTCCATTTCTCTTAGCAGTGAGCCCCTTTTTCACTCTGTAAATGTGGCACCCACATTTCTACTTCCTGTCACTGACTTCCCATAAATAACTCACCTTAACACATCCTCATTAACTTCCTGATCAACACTCTGGTTTTTTTCTCTTCCAGTTTTCAGGCACAAGACATATATTTGTGTTACTGATAGGACTGCAGTCACAGTCATATCAAACAGCATCTCCCTCTTTCTTTACCATGCACGGCTCTCGTCCGCGGTTCATCTACCCACAACTGTCTACGGAGACCTTACTTGACCACCAGTCGCCTGGCTATAGCAGTGTCTTGTCCGTGGTGGGTCATGCTTAGTAAGTACCCCAGTGTGCAGCGTCCGCGGCACAGTGGCATCACTCATCAACAAATCTCGAATTCTTTTATTTTTCCATCGTGAGAAAAAAGAAAAAAAAACAAACTGTCAGAGCCGCAAGAACTGGTTGTGCCTTTCAGACCAACGTGACCACCAATATATCACTTTAAAGTCATTTTCGAACAAGTCATTTCGATTTCCATTCAACTATAAAGAGGAGAATTTTTTTTACCTCAACTGAACTGTCGTAATGAAAACGAGCGGAATTAAAAGCATTGAAATATCTTTATCAAACTAATGATAAAACTAACTAAACATCTACCTACTACACACAAGTCATGTTTGCACGGGTTTTTTTTTTCCATACATAAAGCAGATAGGCAGTGGTAAACAGCCCGAATGAGTGGTTGTTACCGCAACTTGCCTACCATCTGAACCTTGAACCTAAAGACTTCAAACCAGCCTGCATTTGGATCACTGATTCGCAAGAGCCTGGTACTGGGGAGTCGGTTCGACGGAAGACAATTAACTTGGCTCTGTTTTCTGACCCTTATCATTCTACTTGAACAATGAGGCAATAAACACTGATTTAGGGGTATGCGCAAGGACGCGGTGAAACAACATGGCTTCGGTCCTAAAAGGTTATTTAATTGACTTTTTAAATTTAAAAAAAGGTACAAGTCTAAAGTCAATGTCCTGGATTAAATACTAATAACTTGTAGTGATCTGTGGTGTATATTGAGGTGGGAGCTGAGAGGTGTGACAGCATGATTTATACTGACTTTTTTTGCATATAATATGCGTGTGATGTGGCCAATATGATAACATAATAAACACAGGACAATGTCATAAATGCCAAAAGCTATTCCTCCTGTGTTCAATGTTCCACACCAGACAAAAATCAGTTTATTGACCCCGCTGGGCGAGTAAGAAAATAAAATGTTCACAACACCTGGTCTCCAACTGTTTTTGAATTACCTTTAACCTGATTTCTAATGTCGCTTATTACGTGGACGATTTAAATATACAAGGCGATAAGGCGATATGAAGGTTTGTCCCATTTTCAGTTCATTTAAATGTTGAAAATCTTTGGAAGTTTTTTAAATTTCCTTTGTGTTAAACTTGGTTGAAGTCTTTTTTGTATACATAAGTACACATGGATTTTCTTCAACAATACGAAAACAGTATGTATGGATGGTAAGAAACGACAATAGGACCCAATTATATGCGACAAAAAGAAAATGTGAGGTGAAAAACATACATATGCAGTTTGTGCTTCAATAATCTGCTCTAAGAGCATCTCAATCACTAAAGAAAGACAGGTACAACCCTGAATACTAAAATCACGGAGACGGAAATCCACCAGTTTGTTTACAAATTCAGTACAAATTATTCCTATCATTCTTTCAAAATCAGCCACCACAGAGAAAAGTACCTTGCCACCATCTCAATACAGCACCTCTGTCTGGGTGCCAAACCCCAGGTAAAAGGTCTTTGACAAATGACAATGAGTTTTGTGATGACTGATAGGGAGGACGATATGGTTGACAGGTGACAAAGCATAACCCCCAGACACCAACTCACGTGTTGGCTGGTCCCAAAATAGACATTTAAAATAGAAAATCACATGCACATTAGCTCACAGATGAGGGCTGTCACCAGATCATCCACCTCATCCTTGTTTGATTAATAAGCCACGCATTGTGGACTGATGTGGGGATCTGAACGGTCTGTTCAGACCTGGCGTGTCTAAATCCCCTCTATCAGATGTGGTGATGCCTTCTCTGGGCTAGGCACGAGGCCAGATCTAATATAAGGCTCAATCAATGCTTCCTTCTGTATGTGTGTTATTTTGGTATGAAAGTTTAAGTATACGCATGAGCTATGAGCTGGCGTACCTGACTTTTCAATGATATTGTCACCGTATGTTTGTTTGCATCAATTATTTCTAAAGTTGGGTTTAGAATAGTCTTCTGCCCTGGCAGCTGGATATCATTGGGCACAACTACAGTAAACTGACAGCTGCTGTGGTGCTGTCATCTTTAATAATGATGGCTATAGATAATTATTTTTGGACGTCTACAGCACTGTGGAAACAGGATGTTGTGTGTCTGGTCAATCTGATTACGCCCGCCCTACAGCATCGGATTATAAACCTAATACCAAGCTCTCCTGATCTCATTTTACAACCAGTGGGGTGCTGATCTGGAAAAAATGCATTTCCACTCTGGGCACTCTACTCTGAGCTTGTATTGCAGCCAAACTGCACGGGTGGCGGTACATTGTTATAATTACTGGCTGTAGATCAGGAAGTGCTGAAAAACTCGGTCCAACCAGGCAGAAAACAGCCCCTTCTGTGCAGAAGTGGTGTAGAGTTTGATCCCTCCTCTGACACAGCAACATGGGTACAGTACTTTCTAAATCACCTGGGGCTTTTCTCATTCTCTGTTTCTCCATCTAAACTGCAGCCCAGTGGGACAAATAATACCAATGACAAACTCTCCCTAGAAAAGCCAAATGCACAGCATTAGAGCGTTTGGTTACAATTCAAATTTCAGGTATGAATGTCGTAATGTCATGTAATTCCTACAGAAGCACAGCATCTACCACACATGGTATTTCCATTCAGTACACATATACAGTGACATTTACAGTCCTTGCTCTGGGACTTTAGCCTTCTGCATATGATACCATGCAGATGAAAATAAAGATTTAACAGGAGTTGTTCATTTTTTTTTGTTTACTTCTCAATGAAAATAAAGCGGTATTTTCAACACATCAAAAGTGTATTTCAACTCATGGAAAACACGGATGATCTGCCACACAAGAATGGCTCCTCATCAATTATTTTCAAGGCTGGGAGGCTTTATTACCCTGTAGCTCAGCATAACTTCTTTGTCTATACACCTTTTGAAAAAAGTTGCTTCTTTCGCAGCCACAACCTTGCTCAGCCGATAAATATTACCTTGGCCGCTGCCGGGAAGATGAGGCCGAAGCCGAGGATAAGGGGAAATGAAAAGTGTAAATTGAAAATGACACAAGACTCACATTGAAACAGTAATAATAAATCACTATTTATTAGGAAGAAATATCAATTTTTTTTTTTTTTTGCAACGTGGTTTGATTCCTAGTCCAACGGTGTCAATAATGTTTGAAAAGCTACAGTCTGTGTCAGTGTGCTTCCTTTGCTCTACCAATGGGAAGGTGGAATTTCTGCAGTTTAAACGTGGATTTACTCCTGTCCCAGCCAGTGAAAGAGTAATTTACACCTCTCAGCAGGCAGGAGGCCGAAGGCGGCCGCTGTGGCCGCACAGGTCTGGAATATACGATAACCGGCGGTGAATGTCAACGTCAGAATAAAGCAGTAAAATGTAGATACAACGAAAAACACCAAACTTGTTTGACCTGCGCATCTATCTCTGAGATAATAAAAGAATAACCGTTACACACCTGTTACTAACAGTTTAAATCGGTTTAACTGGAAGATAAAATAGCACAGTATAATCCAATTTGTTCTACGTGATTTTTTTAACGTTGACATAGAGCAGCCGTTGTAACATTTTCTTAAGGCCTAACAATTTTTACATCTTCGTCCCCCATAGTTTTTCCAACATAACGGAAACAGGCTGCTGCCTCTCACAACGGAAGCCTCGTTCAATCATTCAGTCCATCTTTTTGTAAACATCTCTCAATCCCCCTCCCCTCAATGTTAAATTTAACTAAATATCGCCTTCGCGTTATTCTGGTGATTTTTGGCTTCAGATATAGGCACAATTTCCTGATTCAGACAACCGCCATGCAGAGCAAGACTAATGCTTCATCCGTTTTTTGTACCACACTTAGAAGCGTCTCGTTATCGGTCCTGGTGGTTGGTGGCCGAGTAAACCTTTGCTGGATCTTTGTGACAGACCTTCCATTATTTTCTTGTTGAGTCTAGTGGGGGTGGGGAGTGGTCTGCCGAGCGAGCAGGGAGGGAGGGAGAACAGCTGGAGCTGTCGATGGGTAGTAGAATAAAAAAAAAAAAAAAAGGGATTTAAGAAAGGAGTCCTCAGTGGCGTGGTAGGAGTACAGACACGTTTATATTTTATATGCAGTAAATGTGTAGAGAGGGTGGGGGTGGGGGCCAGCGTCTGGCGTTTTTAATCTCAGCCCATGACCGGCAATAAAATTGAAAATGGCTATAGTTGAAATATTTAGGGGATGAAGGGGGCATGCAACAATAAACGATAATATTTAAAACTGGATTTTCTCAATAGGTGGGAAAAACAGCTGGCACTGCAGTATTTCTTTGTGTCCACATTTTACTCTAGACATTAAATTCATGGATTTAAATGGAAATCTAACACCCCTGTTATGTCACGCGGATGCTTTGGGTGAGAATGGACTCAGCCAGCTGAGGAAGAAGCAATCAGCCACTCTACAAAAATGACTTTTGCTGTGTTCAGACCTCGGGCTGGCATCCCTTCCAGTGTTTGCTCTCTGCCTCAGCTGTAATGGACAGGTAGGAGTAGAGATTATGGAGTGTTTTGCAGGAAAAAGATGTAATTTTTATAATAGGTAATGCGGTTCTGTTTAGTAATTAAGTATTAAGCGAGAGTCATAATGATGAGATATGGGTCAAATGACAACTGAGCCAAAAATGATGAGTCCTACAAGAAGACAGTTTTGAGACCTTTGGTTACGTTAATAGATAATCAAAGATATCATTTGACTGGGCCACAAGGGTGATCCTACCATTGAGAAATTGCTGGACTGCCATATCAGGCTATGAGATGAAGGGCTGTTGTGATGGTCTAAAGTCACAAAAGGTTTATAGGCGAAAGTTTAGATAGTAAGTCGGGTATGAAGTGTGTGATTATAATAGCCAAATGCTGAAAAGAAATAACCTATCGTCGAAAACTATGATATAGGTGGTAAGTTAAGTGCGATTGCCAGGCATTTTATCGAACGTACTGCACTGCTCCTGCGCGAAATAAGCTGTCTTTTGCACAGGACAAAAAGAAAAGAAAGAAAAAAAAAAAGTCACAGAGCCATCATCCCTTCATCCATTTCTTGAATTCTCCAGGTTATGAAGATTCTTGCCGGCTGGCGACGCGATTATTTTGGAGGAGAGATTTTGCGCTCCGGGACAGTTGTTTAGACAACGGGATGAGTGGGCGTGTGGCAAACAGTTACTCAGAGCAAGTCAGCCATCTCTGCACCCAGGGGCTCATCTACTTGCCTGCTATGTTTCACGAGGGAGGCTCTGGCTGGCCACTCTCAGCCGACTCCAGAGTACTTTCTCCTCCCTAGCCTTCACTGCTTTCGATCTGCGTCATAAAGGTCTCCTGCGCTCTCACTGCTACAGCCAGCGCGGGTCACACATTGCTCCCCAGGCCCAGTGGAACAGCATGTCAGCTTCCAGTTTGTCCCTGGTGGAGAACAAGACTGCTTACAGAGATTTTGCATTATGCTTCCCATACAGTAGCCTGGGGTTGAAAGATGCGTGCCTGCATTCCACCATTGTCTTGCTTCACAAAACCTGCTGCCGTATCAGCCACAGCCTGGTGTGTAAATTTATATTAAATTTTCTTCCACCTCAGGATCTTCGTCCTTGAGAGGGTTTCTGGCCCAGGGAGGCAGGAGGGGCCAGATGAGCATCAATCGTCTGTGTAATCTCCTGCAGTGTCCCAGATGGCTCAGTGGCTGACACTGGTCCGAAACAATCAAATTCTACATTCTCACTGGGGTTTCCTTCAGTCTGCCTTAACCTCCATTTGTTCCTAACAAGGCTTCTACCCAACATTTGGCCTTTACTTTTGCAACTCTCTCTCATCAACAGAGATCCTTTACACAAGCATTATATCTGAACCTCTGTTGTAGTTTCACATTGCTTGCTTCTCTACAAATTGCTATTTGGAGTTCTATAATAGGTTTATTTTTATTTCCATTTATGATTAAAACTGCTTTCATGTAAATGTGTATACCTGCTAGCTCAGAAACCAAATAGCAGGCTGAATCTGCAGTGTTTACATTTGGCAGTCTTGTTGTTGACCATCATAGCCATAAATAATCATTTAATAGACACGTTAAATCTCAGAATCGCGTATTTCGTATATGATAGCAACTCAAAAATACTGATTGTCATTCATTGGCCAACCTATGCTTGGCACTGGATGCGGTCAACTCCTGGTAGCTTAAGCCAAAGATTGATGCAGCCTTGCAGTCCTGTCCCTATCGAAGGATATGGACGAAAGCAGGTTCTTCCTGTCCCCAGATAGCGCTCTCCAGTGCAGGTTCAGAGGAGGATAATGGAGCTCCTCAGTAACTGTTGTCTGAGTTTGAGGCCTGCTGACCATGGAGAGAGTAATATATACAGTGTTTCCTCAAGTTTGATGTTGTTGTGGGTAGCAAACAAGCATATTATTTTTGCATGTCACCACAGTTGGAGAAAGCCAAAGTCTGGTTTAGATGCTAAACAATAGTTCTAACCCGTGATCGAAAATGGGCACAATCTCTGTTGTCAAAGCAGGATATAGAGAAAGAAAATCTCTGTCCCATGCTGACAGAGTCACTTAGTATTAAGTTAGAGCCACTGGCGCAATAAGCTAATCCTTCCTCTTTCGTGACCGATTCCTCGGGCAGCAGATTGCTTCAGAAGATCTCTCTCTAAAAGATACCAACAGAAATTACAAGCATTTGTCGGTGGTGCCTGAACAATGCCTGAAACAGTTTGTGGGAGAGAAAATAACAACTCCATTTGAACTGGCACTGGTATACAAAGATGCAATTCAGTACATACTTCTTCGTTAATATTACTACCTTCTACGTGAAATGTTCCAGCTTTCTTTGGGTTTTGAATATTCAATACTTTAACTGTTTGTGTTTTACTAGCTTGTTTTTAGAGGCTGTATTTGCGTGTAACATTATTTTGAAAGGTGTTGTTGTTAACTTATGTTATACAATTATACAATGTTGCTTGCCACAATATGTGAAAAGATATTAGACACTGCACATATCACATGGATGAACTGCTTATTGTTATAATACCTGGAGGTGTCATGCTGTCCTTGCCTGCATTATGTAATCACAATTGTGATTTGATTATACGTATGAATTTCAGCCATTACTTTTCTTCTCTGCTGATCTCTTACTTGTCCTCTCACTACATAGCATGGCATGGCCCTTCTGACCCCCTGGGCGGACAGATGTACACACTTCCTTCAGATTCTTCAGATGATGAAACTCAGGAAACCGCGGTCTTCCCTCCACACAGTGGAGAAGTCTGGTCTGTCTGGAGAAAACAGGAAAATAATCTCAGGAGCTTCAAACAGATGGCTGTTTCAGGACAATTATTACACAACAGCCCCATAACAAGACCTTGGAAGGAAAGGGCATAAGGAAAAATGTTTATTTAAAGATGAAGCCTCAAGAAGGACTTCAGACCATGCTGATAGCCATACCAGAAGTGAGGGCACTCTCCTTCTTGGTCCGCAGGTCTGAGCTGAGGTCATCACTACTCTGACAAGGGTAGCACTGCCTTCCACCTGGACAGGAAGCATCACAATCACTGTTTAGCACTTATACATAAACGTCGTGTGGACACAAACAGTGCTGATGCGGAACCACACCACGACATACAAGCTGATACACAGGAGACTGTCCTCTGTGTGACTCTAATAACATACAGAGGAGAACTACAGACCTTGTTATGAGTAAACACTGCTTAGCAAAACTTGCGAAGAAGGATCAGTCTTCGCTGGAGGACAAGGAATTGGACCTAAACTGTTTAATTTGATATAGACAACTTCCTGACCACTGCTGGTGGTGTACAGCCAGTATGTGGTTGACCTGAAAACCGCATTTTGATATGAAAAACAAAATCAAAACCTGGTGTGAATGTTTACAAGCTTACCGAATGTGTAATGTAGAAAATGGGCGTGCGATATAGGTGACATAAGGGGGCATGGCGTGATGTCGGTCAGGTTTGGGCAGTGGGGTCAGGAGCAGATGCAAACAAGTGGTATCAACTTGTAGCTACCGAGAACACACACAGACTGTATTAAAACTGCACTGATACATCTTAATACAAGTATGTACAAACGAAGTGACGAATACTGTTACTGTGACTCCAGGTGGCAGGATCTGAACTTTACGACAGGCTGCAGGAGGTATGTTAGGAGTCTGGGAGAGAGCAGAGCAGAGGGCTGTCTGGTCTGAGAGATCACCACACGACGCACGCAGCACTCCCTGACTGAACACCGCACCCACCAGACAGAGACAGTAAAAGCCTCGGAGACCCGGGCTTCCCTATTTGTAGTGCTGCTGCTCATACCTGTGGAAGTTATGGTGCGGGTCTGCAAGGTGGAGTCTGGAGGAGTGGAGGGCTTGATTCCAGGGTGAGCTACGGACACCAGGCTCCCGGCTGGTGTGAGCGGGCAATAGCTGTCCTTCACAGACGGGTTTACTGCCGCCGCCAGGAGAACGCTGGCTCACTGGGCAACCACGCCAGCTACAGGTACAACAGGTCTGCCTCAACACTAATGTTGTGTGCTTTGGTTGCTACACCAAAAAAAAAAATTAATGTGTGATGATATTCTCTGAGGAGGTTGGCATGTGCTTTACCTGGCTGGGCGTCCTCAGGGTGACCTGTATGGCTCTCGCCCTCCATGAATCGATGCATTGAGTCACATCTGTCGATCAAACCTCAGCATGACCTCTCCTTTTTTGCTCGATGGTATACAGCCCTCCACAGGCATTGGGGTTTTCGAGGAAGTTGAGTGCCCATCGTACAGGTCAAGGAAGACAGATCTGGGCAGGAAAATAGCACATGACCCACTGGGGCAGAAGGGTCAGCAGTATTACAGAATAAGTACCTGCTGGGCGCTGACCTTAAACGGGTCGGACACTGTCTGTATTATAACAGATCCACATTAAACTGCTGTCAGTGATGAATTCAGTTGCACCTGTGGTCTGATCATTCTGTCACAACGGAGAAACACACAGCAGTCTGACAACAGTCTTCACAACGAGGAAGACTGTTTGCGAAGATAATGGTTAGATGGATTAATGTACTGCTTGGGAAATGTAGTTGTGGGGACAGTTCAGAGGGGCGACTCAGGAGGATGTGGTGCTCTCCCAGCCACCACTTCCTTCCATTTTTCTCCAGTCCCACTCCAGTCTTGTGGTTGTCTGGGCACCCTGGGGGAACAGCTCAGCCCCTGGAGAAGTACATGACACCCAGCAGGCAGAAACACAGAAACTAAGGAGCAAAGAGGCACGACATCTTTGTCTTAACCCTTGCCTGCTCAGAAAGCCTGCTTGACAGAAATATTACCAAAGAGAACATTTCCAGCTGAGAGGGCGACACTGTACCTGTGCTGATTGAAATCGGTGCAACTCTCTGGAATTTTGTTTCGGCGATCTGGTAAGAAAACAGTAATGACTGAAACTATATGCCCACAATATAAACATTATCAATATAATGTAAAATGGTTGAACACTAATAATCAATTTGCAGCCCTTTTTTCTCTGCTCACCAGGTGTAGAGGGGAGAGGGGAGGGTGGTTGTCCCAAAGGATTGTCACGCACATCTATTTTAAGCAGAGGCAGTTTGTTCAGACAATGTGGGATCAGGCGGAGGTCATTGCTGTAGATGACAAGCTCCCTGAGCGAAAGGAGAGCGCCTGGGCAACAAGAGAAGACAGGTTTACATATGTTTACTGCTACATTTATGCTTTTGGTTACTTCAAACAACATGAGAACTCCAGTTTCTCCTGAACACATCTACTCAGCCCTTCAACCCTTACCCATGGTCTCTGGTAGCTGTTTTAGCTTGTTGTGGGACAATTCCAGCTTAGTGAGCCCCTCCAGAGAACCAATTTCATCAGGTAGATGCTGGAGGAGATTATGTGAAACATCCAGTGTCTGTAGTGCTTTCAGCTGACCCAGACTCGGGGGGAGAGAGACCAGCTCGTTCCCCAGGAGGGACAGGTAGGTGAGGGAGGACAGCTGGCCTATATTGGGAGGCAAAGCCGAGAGGCGGTTGTGACAGAGGAGCAAGGAGGACAGGGAAGGAATGCTGAGCAGGCAGGATGGCAGAGAGGAGAGCTGGTTGAAGGAGAGATCCAGGTGCACCAGATGAAAGAGGGAGGAAACAGTTGCAGGCAACATGGTGAGAAGGCCAGGCAGAGGGTCACCTTGCGAGTCATAAAAACAGTGTCCTTTAATTAGAGAGAAAAGTTCATTAGAAACAGAAATGTTGGAGCAAAGCAAGAAGAAAACAGAAATATTTCTAAATTGTAGCATATTAACACAGCATTTACTGTATCCACTCTTTTATGTGAAGGTTTTCCATTGGTAAGAACAACAAGCAACTGATACCATATTAAATGAATCAGAAAAATACCCCGAATAGCCAGTGAGCGCAGCTTTGTCAGATGGGGTAGGACATCCAGCGCACCATCCAGCCCTGGTTTATTCTCAGAGCCCAGTCTCAGGTACTGGAGGCCCCTCAGCTGCTCGGGGACGGACGCCCATAGCAGCGGCAGTGCAGCTGCCCCACCCTGGTAGACATCCAGGGTCAGCCTCGTGTCAGTCAACACAGCTGAGAGCTCCACAGAGGGAGGCAAGGGTGGAGTCAGAGACAGGGCAGACGAAGATGAGGATGATGAAGAAAAATTGGTATGATGATGGTTGAAGCAGGAGGAGGAGGAGAGGCTTGACATGGAGGGACCACAGGTGTCCATGAGGCTGAAGGGAGACACAGAGGGAGCAGCTGAGCTCTCATCCCTCTCTAGCTCTGAGACTTCTGCTTGTTCCTCAGCTATCGCTGGTCCAGACTTCCTCTTTGATTCCTCCTGATCCTGGTACACAAGTCCTCTCCATAGTCTCTGAGCCAAAATGTCCATACGGGACTCTGTCACTCCCACCTCTTCACCCTCCGACCTGTCTGTCCCCATAATCCAGCTGGCTGCCTGGTCTCCATCCTCTTCATCAGGAGAGGCTCCCTCCTCGCTGCTTCTCTCCATTGAAGTCACTGTTAATGACACTACACAGCTGGCTAGCTGTCACCAGCTAATCCAATATTGTCCTCTTTCCGCATGATGTGTCTGTAACGTTACTCGTGACACGACTGGATAGGTTTGTTGTCATTACAGCCAGACAGAGGTACAAGTAAATTATTAGACATGTTTGCTGAGTGAGGGTGGTGTAAGTTACAGTAGCTGTTAGCCAGCTACAGCTAAGTTATATCCTCATTATATTTATTAGCTAAGTTAGCCAACAATTACACATCTAGTGGCCTCTGTCTGTGGCTACGTTAGAGATTTACGTTCCGTTACTATTGTTGCTTACAAGCTAATCTAGTGTTATTTACTAAATAATGTGTAGTATTAGTCTCGGGTTTAACCTGTTTCTCCACTCCGTGCTCTACTTCCTTGAGCCCGAATGTTTTTAAAGAAAACCCTGTGCGTCACGGCTCCCAGTTCGTTTTTGTTCACATCGTTCGCCGGCTCGCAACGGGCGGAGTCTAACCGTCTGTATCGGTTTAAAATTAAGAAGCACCGCTCGCCCGGTTATTTTTGTATATAACACCGAGCGCCCCGATGATAGCGCCGCCAAAGTTTCAACTCAGGGCGGGACAGTTGTGGCCAACGTGTGACCTCGCTGTCAGTCCCTGCTCGGCCATCTGGTGACGCTGTTTAGTCTAATTCATAATGTGGTATTGTGGTGTTGGGTTTTTTTTGTTGTTGTTTTAAACTCATTTATAACGTATAAATTATATGTAAATGGCTCACACTGTAAATATTTCAAATGGCATAAAATAAAAATGTTTATATAATATAATAGTGTAAACCAACAGCAGTAGTCATAATAGCACTTGTTATTTTTGGATCATGAGTTAACCTAAATGTTGAATTATAATAAGATATTTTATCTTTTACTTTCTTTCTATTAATACATCAGGTGGACTACTAAATATTTCTGCTCATACATTTCAGAAGTTAATATGTCATACTTTTTATCTGACAGCTACAGGCCACAAAGCATATGACCCCAAACCAGGGCCATTCTGGTACCTAATGGTGCCCACTTTTAATTTTGATACTTCTCTGCTGCTACACCTGCATTTTCACCAAGGTAAAACTATGAATGCAAGGCTTTTACTTGTAATGAAGTAAAAGATCTAAGTTCTTCTTCCACCATTCACTGACATGTCAAAAGTTCATCTCTGTTGTGGAAACCATGAAATCACGGAGAAAAGAATGTGTTCAATTCAGATATTGTGCCAAAGGCCGACAGTAGCACAGTGAGCTATTTGGGTACAATAACAAAATTCTCCTCAGAGAACCTCCCAGCCTCCCGGTGCAGCGGTCATCTCCTGGTCAGGCACATTTCACCCTTTGAGTCACTTTTTTTGGAGGTCAACCAGAGTGGCATCTCTTTTATGAATCCATGTGAAATAAAAATAATTTAAATACTTAATAATTTTAGTTAATCTCAGTGATTTTCCCTAATTTTTAACCCTCTCCTGTGGACTGTTGTTCACACCCAGTTGCCTTCAAGTTTTCATCAAGTCCAGCAGACATGGCAGCTTCATTATTAGCGACACAGGGCCCTTCTAAAAGACAGGGCCACAAGTTTAGATAATACAGGACCTGCTTCAGTTGATACTGTACTTAAGTGCCGCAAATTCCTGTACAATTATGCAAGTAATTAAACCACCCCAGAGAACCTTAGACTTTTGGGGGGGTTCCCAGACCACTGGAGGTCTGGGAGAGTTGGTAATCTAGCTTTGACTGTCAGTAGTCAACACACACTTGATAGAGAAGGGATACTTTTTTATGACAATGAACCCTGGCTGATGCTATTTTCACAATAGCTCTCTTAGGAATTGTGTCCTCAACAGAACCTGGATCATCGCCCACAAAAAGTAACTATTTTGTTGTCTAATTCTGTGAATAGTTTATTCAAGGAAGTGTTCTAGAAAAACATTTCAGTGTTGTTGCTGAATGTGTTTCAGATGCAAGAGATTTGTAATTTCATCATTATTTCTTGTGAAACCCTACTACCGTTTACTATTTTGTAACCAGTACATTGCAAAACACTGGGCATCTTTTTTTATTATTAGGACGTTTTTAAAAATCTATTTTATCATCATTTTTTCATGCTGAACAAAGTTTCTCAAACAAAATAATCTCCAGGCCATTGAGACACTTTCATTGAACACTGAAAGTGTCTGTAACTTCTAAAATGACCACAACAAATAAACAAGAACAGATAACTATTAGTGAGCAGTATTGCAGTTTGCTTTAATCGATTTGTAAACAATAGGTTAATCTAGCCAAAATTGCGTAATAGGAAATTCTTCTTAATGATAACACCTGTTACGAAAGAAAGTCCCAGTATAGCCTGTTTTAGCTTTTTAGAACATTGACATTTTTCTCCTGACATAAATGTGAACACAAACAGGCAGATAAATTTAGAAAGCACAAAACAAAACACGTTGATCTGCCTGGGGAAAAAACATTTGACAGCTGTCAGAGTGAGGCGAGTGTCCGCTCATTGACTTCACGGGTGTTTCAGCGGTGCAGATTGTGATTGGCCTTTGTAGCGACTATTTCAATTGTGATTGGTCAGTATGCTCAGCGATGTCGATTGTGATTGGGCAAGCCGGTTTTCCCTGCTCCCTCCTACTACTACACGCTAAGCAAGTGCGTACAACAACAACTCCCCGTGGCTGTCCATGTAGCTATTTAACTAGCATAGGACGGCTTTAAATACAACATTTACGAAGGGAGTTTAGTTTCAACTCAAAGGATTTTTTCTGTTTTCTGATAATGTCAATTTAGCGACTTTATTCGCAACAACAAAGTGACTTCTACCGTTAGTAGAGAGCTAAAAACAGCTAGCCCGCAAAGTCCGTTAAACTAAGGACAGTATGTAAAGAGCCATTATCAACAAAAGGTGAACGGTGTTCAGCTCTAAAATTAGACTTAAAGTTTCTCTGTAGCTGTTATTATCTCTGCGTGAACTCTGCTTTATTGTCAGCCGACGACCTTACCCCCACTTGTCACAGCTGCGGACGGTCACCGGCATGTTTCCGTTAGACTCGCCGTGGAACATTTCGTTCGCTGGTTGCGGTTTCCTCGGTATCTACCATGTCGGTGTGGCCAGCTGTCTGCTGGAGCAGGCTCCTTTTCTGGTGCAAAACGCCAGGCACATATACGGGGCATCGGCTGGAGCTCTCACTGCCACTGCTCTGGTCAGTGGAGTGTGTCTCGGTATGTACATTTTCAGTGTGTGGAGAGGATGTAGTGCACTGTAAACTGATTAAATACAGTAACTACACATGTAGTCCTCGGTGTTGGGAGATGTACTCAGATTACACCGTAAACATACTCTTATATTACTAGCTAAATGTATAGAAAGTATAACATTCCCCCCCTTTTACAGTGACGTAAAGATACATACTGTAGCTATTACTGGATTGTAACTTTTGAGCAGCGTTTTAATGTGTTTAATTTCCCTCTGAATTATAGATAAAGGGGTATAAATTGGACAAAGTCAAAACAGTTCTCAGCCACTGCCAGTTATATAAATCTCTGTCATAACACGATATCCTGATCAGAAACATTTCAAAATGAATATACCATGCCAGCTAAACCCTCTCCAATTCAGTTGTCATAAAAGTGGTAACCACCTTTTCTCAAAGAAAAACATTCCTAAATATTGACTTACAAGGGAGAAAAGGTTTAAGGGGAACACAATATCTGCATAATAGCCTCTGGATTGTTCTGTAACAGAATCACTGGAGGCTATTCTGTAATTCTTGATTTTCCATACATAGTTGAGTACAGAAGAGAGTGTACTCAAAGTACAGTTGCATGACAAGCTTTATTCATCTCAAACGCATCCCTCTGAATGAACAAAGCTCTATCTTATCCTTATCTAACCTCTAACCCTCCACCCCTACTCATGCACGTTTATGAGCTCTCCTTGATATCTCATAAGTTCTCATAGACTGTTATTTCATGTTTTCACAGGAGAGGCTGGTGCAAGTATCATTGATGTTGCCAAAGAGGCGAGGAAGCGATTCCTCGGACCCATGCATCCTTCCTTTAACCTGGTGAAGATTGTGCGTCACATGCTGCGGCGCACTCTGCCAGCTGATTGTCACCATCAGGCCAACGGCCGGTTAGGGATCTCTCTCACCCGAGTGACCGATGGAGAAAATGTCCTGGTAACTCACTACAACAACAAGGAGGAGGTGGTTCAGGTGTGCACCGTGTAGTATAGTTTTCACAATACTTTGCAGAAGAGTTGGTGGTTATTAATGAAATCTGGTATCAGGAAAAGCTTGAATAAATACTTCCATACTGATAATGTGACAGTATTTTGAGGATGCCCATGGGTGCTCTCAGATGCCATTCATATATAAAAATGTTTTGAGAAAATATGATTGATAATGAGGGTATAATTGATGATGTTACATCTGAAACAATTGGTCAGTTAATCTATTCAGTCAAAAATGTCACACAGTCTCTGGTTGTAGCTTCTCAAATCTGAGGGTTTGCAGTTTTTCTCTGTTTTATATCATTGTATATTGAAATTCTTTGGGTTTTGCACTTTTGTCCAGACAAAACAAGACATTTGAACACATCACCTTTGGTAATGCAAAATAATGACAGACTTTTTTCACTTTTTCTGGCATTTTTCAGGCTATTCAGTTAATCACTAAAAAAAATGTCTTACAGTTAATCAGTAATCAAAATAATTGTTAGCTGCAGCCTCTAGTTGAGTTCACTGAGCTGCGACAGTAGAACAAAGAAATGTAATTGTAATGCTAATTAAGTTATATCATGATCTAATGAGAACGGCATTATACTGAATAATGTTATCATAGTGCTCATAAAATGTCATTATACTGTATCATTCAACCATAATATTTACAGTGTCATTCTTTTAGACAGTTTTGTCTGTTTTTTTTTTTTTTTCAGTTTTGTCTTAATGCCAACAGTGTGTTCAGGAGCTGTATTTCTGTAGATTGTTTTCTCAAATCATGTTTCTTATACTTTCTCTTTTGTTAATTAGGCATGTGTCTGCAGTGCCTACATCCCAGTATATTGTGGCCTTATTCCTCCCACACTGCAAGGAGTGGTGAGTAAATTCAGTATTATTCAGCATTTTCTCCACTTTTCCTTCTCTTATCAATACCCTATCTTAATGCTAATGGAAATAAATTGCCTTCATGATTTGCATTGATTTTAAATGGAGAACTACATATACAGTAGTTATTACTGTTGGAGAAGATTAATGGCCAGTCTACCTTCCTGCTTCCCTTGAATCGTATTTTCTCTCATTGTGTTTTGTTATTGTTGTTATTTTTGGCACTTTTTTTCATCGGTAGCTGCCCCCACCAGCGCCCTCGCTTTCCTCAAGAATGTGTTTGTGCTGAGTGGCACGAGTGTGTGGAAACAATGATTATAAAATTCCTCAGGAGTTAGTGTTTGTCTGAGATCTCACACTAAAGGGGAAAAGTAGAACTTGTATTCTTTTGCTGGACATGTTTCTAGCACAAAGGTTTTCTGGGGGAATATTATTGAGCAATAATCGGTGCTCCCACCCTCCCTCTGTGGCCTTTGAGATGGGTTTTTAGAGCTTACAGTACATGCTTGTGTGTGTGTGTAATACCAAGAGACTTGTGACAGGCCCAGAGTGTGCAGAGCCAGATGCTTGTGGCTGGAACACTGAGTTGGTCCTGCATCTCTCTGCCTCGACAAATTCAAGCAGTTTTACTCCATCGCCATCTGTTGACACACTACATGCCTCCCAACTCTGCGATTAAAGTTAGAAGCTTCAGTAAAACAAACGATAATCAATATGCAAGGATAACAGTATCATTATTATCACACATGGTTGATTGTATAGTAGTATACTCTTATTTATGGATTCCACACAGTAAATATTGTTTAGATTTCATCCGGTTCCTGACGTGTAACTTCATAGCACTCTGATGCTGATATTTTATCTTTTATCTCTCCGGTATGTTGACGGAGGAATCTCGAACCTGCCCAGTACAATGAAAAACACCATCACTGTACTGCATTACACTCGGAGGCGACATCTGCTGGGGCACCTCACTAGCTTATACCACATTCGCGATTCACTAACACAAACATCAGTTCACACTCTCACCAACCTTTGAAGTCTCAGGCTCTCTTCCCTCAGACCCAATGATAAATCAGTTTAAGTTTTGCCCTCCTGACTCATCCACAGATGGGTGGTTGACTCAGCCAGTTGAACTGGAGTGACCTCGGTGGACTTCTTTGACTCATGAGAGATGAATTTATGTTTGTTTGGAGTGCAGATCATGAAGGCCATGTGCAAACAGGGATACAAAGATGCTCTGCTCTTCTTAAAGAGGAATGGTAAGAATATGTGGTTTATTTTTTGCTAACCTCCTGCAAAATTCTTTTTTAAACTTGGTCAGTGCTAACAAGCCTTAGTGATCTTTTGTCCACTGGTCAGAAAATATTTGTACGTACATACTGATATGTTATCAGAACTTCCTACTTCCTACCACATATCACCAAATCAATAGATTGCTTTTGCTTGTGATTAGGCTTGTGACACTCCCTATGGCTACTCATGTTGATTTGTTTTTTTTCTTTAATTCAGTATTTTCTGCACATAATCAGCATGGAATTGCGAAATGAACTAAAATGTGTTGATTATTATGATGTTGTTGACTAATTAAGAAATAATCTCACTACTAATCACAGGTTTAAAAGCACTTTCCTATTTGCTTTGCTTTTCAGGATTACTTAATTTTAACGGACCTCTCAAAGACAGACCCCTGCTCGCTAATGGAGAGGAAAATGAGGACTATAATGATAATGAGGCGGAGGAGGAAAATAAAAGTGATGAAGAGGAAGAAAAGCCACAAATGGAAGAAAAAGCAGTCATGGTTCATTCCAGTTCCTCAATAGAGGAGCATATCGTGGAACACCTTCCACCCACCCTGCACAAAGGTAAAAACACCACAGAACCACTTCCTGTTGGATAGTATTTTCCTTTTCAAATGTGGATTAGTTTAGAACACAGTATTTGTGCATTTCAAGTGTAATCTTGGCTGGGAACTACTTTATTTGCATACAGAAAAAACAAATATGTTCATTGAAAAATGTATTTGATATGTTGTAACTTACTCTGTCTCTTGTTTAGCTCTGTTTAATAAATCTGTCACTAGTTAAGGTGACTGCTGAGCTCCTCTTTTCCTCCCTCTGTAGCTCTAGTCGAGGCCTGCATGGAGAGGAGGAGCCTGGCGCAGTCGCTAGGCAACCTGCTTCCTGTCAGGATGGCCTCAGCCATGATGCTTCCCTACACTTTCCCCCTGGAGTCTGCTATGTCCTTGACTCTCAGGTGCTGTAGGACTTAATTACATCTGGTCCCAGTCCCTCCTCACATACTTGGCAAAGTAGTACTGTACTGTCCTTGGGTATTTGTAGTTGAGTACAGCAAAAGTTATTGTACTATTTAGAATAGATTTTTAAAATTATGTTTTTATAGATTAGTAGAAACTAACTGTCCTGCAACAGTTGTTGTCATTTGCCATAAAGACACTCAGATGGAACAAATTACAGGACCAGCCTCCTGTGCCCGCTGACTAACAGCTGCATTTCCCATGTGTAGACTTCTGGAGTGGCTACCAGATGTGCAGGAAGATGTGGGATGGATTCGCGAGCAGGTATTAAAAATCCTGCAGCATGTTCTTCGCCAGGCCTCCAAAAGCATTTCTCAGCATGTATCTGCCAGGTAGGTGACTGTTCAGTCACACACACATACAACTTACAGTTCCCCATTTATGCCATATATTTACAGACTGTGGTTATACTTAACTCTTTCTGTTTGACTCCAGTCATGACAGAATATATTAGATGTCAGGTCTTTATGTTCCATGGCTGGATCTAGCTGATACCAACAGTCTGTGAACATGGCTACCTTTCAAGTTAAACCTGTCATAAGTGATACTTTGGCCACTAGGGGGCAGCAGAAACAAGATGTTAACTCGATAAATCAGATCCTGGGGAAAATATCTGGCTCTCTGCTCCACTGTGTTCACTAGCTAGTTGCTTACTGTTTCTTTCTGCTGTTTGGTGATGAGCAGGTAGTGTACAGTGGGATTTTAAAGCTTTTTCACTAAATACAGTTGCCTGCTGCACCCAAAAATAACACTACAAGAGCAGTTGAGCAATGAGCTGAAACACATTGTAAAACTCAATAAATCCAAGAGAAGCTGCAGATTCAGGGCATAAATCTCTGTAGGTTCATCACTACGAGTGACCCCTTTCACACTGTGTTCATGTTCATTTGATACATTGTTATAAAAATATTGATTACACCCACTTTAATAACAATAAGTGCAATGTTTACAGCAGTTTCCTCGTCACACATCACACATCATCTGCATGCACGGTAAATTTACTCCAGGTTTTCCTGTCAGCTGGAGCTGCACCACTACCAGTCCCTCCCATCCCAGTTCAGCTCCACCAGCCTGTTTCCCACCTGGGTGAACGAGAGAAGTTCTTCAGTTCAGGATGTCTTTATGCGTCTCAACCAGTACAAGAGACATCTGCTGTCTGGAGTGCTGTGCATCAACATGGACCTGCAGGGCTCCTTCGAAACTGGACCCATGTCATCAAATAAGAGCTCCTCATCCATCCTCTCCGAAGACGGCCTTACAATGCATGCAGGTTGTCTTAATATTCCAGATGCCGCCAACTCTGAAGACACCATCAGCTCCTAAGAGCTTTTGGCAGATTTCTGCTGCAGGTGCTGAGGTTCATCATGTACTTTTTTTAGATCCAACATTCATTTGAAACATTCAAAAATAATTTTAATCAGATTTAAAATCTGTTTCCATCCTGATGTTTAGATACTTTTAAGTTAGCAGGAAGGTTTATGTAATCTAACCAGCCTTTTTACATAGTTGACAGAAATGGTAGTAATTTACCATATTTACTCTTACCTACTGTGTATTCAGTATGTTTTGACTGAAACAAGACAATGAAATAAGTCTTTAGCTGCAGTAGAATCAGACAAGCCCTTAGGCACAGTATGCCTGTAGGCCCACAGAAGTGCATTTAAACTTAGCACATGCACCCAAAGAGTCATGTACAAACTTGAATTACAGGATGTTACAAAAGAAAATGTGCACTTGAAGTAGCATGGTTAAAATGGGAGAGTGTTCATGTTTTTAGTGGAATGCAGTCAGACCAGTAGTTAAAACAGCGTTATGAAACTCTAAAGTCACTTCTGCTAGACAGGCAGAGAGGGACTGGAGAAGGGAAAATCTGTTTGCTACAGGTAGTTACTCCATTTATTATATGCAAATGTCAATGCATTATTGAGGAAAGCAAAACACTGTCTTTATGTTTTTATGTTTGTTTCAATGTCAGTGTCTTATGTCTTTACAGTTATTTATATGAGGGATACAAAACTGCTTTGCTCTTTTATCCCAATCATAGAAATCTGTCATCTTGATTTGCTTGCATGTAAGTTACAACTCTTTTAGGTTTAAATTTAAATCTACATTTTGTTGGATTTCTTCTTTAAAATCTTCTGAACAATGATTTTGATGTTATTACAAATTCTTAATGCATACACAAAAATGTCCTTTTCTATCAATCAAAGAATCTTTTTAATCTGAATTGCACTTTCTTATTTGATGTCACTTAGGTAATAACCTACCTGTTTAAACACTTCTCTCATACTGAGTACTATCTGTCTGATCAAGCCCCAACTTGTGCCTTAAATGTCAATGAAACAATTGCTAAGTGAATTTAACATATTGTCAAAATGTTGCAGGGAAAATATTTTGGGATTATTAAATAAACTGGTGTTGTTTAACATTAACTGCAGTTTACTACTGTTTTCTCATTGCTGTGAATTCTCAGAGATCAAACAGCAATAATCCTCACATTACCCAGAAAAACTGTGACTTACAATGAAAAGTGCACACAGGACAGGGAACAGTACACATGAGTAACAGAAATCAAACAGTGGATCAGAGACCTGAAGGTGTATTTGGGAGGTGTCCAGATGATCCCAACAAAATGACAAATATCTGCTGCTGATTCCTGACATATGAGTGTAAAACACAGAGATAATGCAGCTCTTTTAAATACTGCAGGACACAGTTTGACAGCAGCTTAAGTGTGGGGTCTGAAAATTGGCAGGTGGGGTTGTTATTTTATTCATAAAATCCTCTGTCAAAACAATGTGAAGCAGTGAGGATAAAAGCCAAAACTACAATAACCGTAATGATAGATTTTGGGAAGATGCATATGGTTTCATATTTGTAACCATCACATTAATTTGACCCCATTTTCCACCTGCTGAAAATGCTCCTCTCTGGTCTATTAGAAGTTTTGGTCTAACAAATAAATATATTAACTTAATAAATTAAAACAAACGAGATGTTGGCCCAATAATAAAGTGATTTATTAGAGATGAGGCAGTCAACAGTGGTCGTAGGCTACTGTCAACAGAGGAGGCGCAGCCCGGGATTCCCCTCACCCTCAGCAGTGTAGTCATATCATAACACAACTCATCATCTTATCAGCTGCGGTTTGTTGCGAAACATGTTTAACCGAGTGTCCTTGATAAAAATAGGGAATCCTGGAATCAAACAAGTCAGCTACAAAGACTAAATATTTGTTGAAGTAGATTTTTTTTTAATCGTACAGGTTTTTTTTTTAGTACGACACGTTACGTTACGATGTCTTTAAATGACGTCGGGAAAAATGGGAGCTTCTAAATTGGCGTTAATGTAAACAAAAATAGTATTTTATATATACTTCCTTTAGACTGTCTCTTAAGTTTTAGAGTGTATACGTACTTATTTTATGTATTTCATTGTTATGTTGGCTTTCTTTTATGCATCACCAATTTTATGAAGCTATCATACACTGCTTCATTTTGATTCTACGTTTTTAACGAACTGGGTTCAGTAGAGATTTTTTCACTAAATCATAAATGAAAACATCCCACTTTACTGATGTTTGTGTGTGTGCATGTGGGTTGGGGATGTTTTGCATGAGCGTATCTGGATAATAATCAATAAATCAATCGATCGGTTTTTGCTCTGAAGATTGGTTGTGCAGCTGTGCGAAACAAAGCACAAGGTAAAAACACAAAGCACATGGACACATCATATGAACACAAAAAAGGAAGAGAAAAAGACTACAGTTTTAACATAAATACTTGGGTCCTGAGTACATGTGATCATGCCAGCAAAAATAAAACATTAAAATTGTACGTACCATAAAGTATTTAAAACAACGACCTTATTTGTTACATCATTATTTTTTAGGCTGATTATTTTTGTGTGTGTGTTTGTTTTTGTCCTGTGAGTTATGGTTTGTAGCCTAGTTTGTGATATCTATTTTTGGCCGTTTTAGAAAAGAAAAGAAAAGAAAAATGGCGACAATACATTATGCCTCCCCCTGAAATGCAAATTTCCGAGGAGTACCTGAAGGTAGCACAGGACTGCCACTCAGTCAGAAGTTCGCCCTGAAGTTCACGGCTTCGCCTCCAGTGTGTCTCCACCAGGGGGCGCAGCCCGGGGGGGAGGCTCAATCCAAACCATCCACTCTGCTTCTCCTCGTACCATGAGCTGAATCTGTCCGGGACAGACCAGGGAAGATGGCGGCCACTGACCATTCCCGGTCCGAAGCTGCCAAACAGCGTCGCCAGGATCAGCTGCAGCGATGGTTGGGCTCGGAGACGGATCAGACGGGATCGGAGGCCCGGGAAACCTCGAGCGGTTCCGGGACGCGGCGGGCGAAAGTCCGGTTCGCCCAAGGAGCCGTGTTTATGGCCGCCTGCTCCGCCGGAGACCGGGAGGAGGTGGCAGCGCTGCTCCGGCAGGGAGCTGACATAAACCACGCCAACATAGACGGACTGACAGCGCTTCACCAGGTAGGAAGTTTAACGTTTGTCTAACAGCTTCCAGCTGCCTTTATTTATTTATTTAGTTGTGAGTTAACCGCCGAGTTGCTGCTAACTGTCGCTCAACTAGCGGCGACGGTTGATCCGTTAATGATCCTCAGCGGAGAAGCGCTAACTGAACTTACCGGGGAGTTAGAGGTTAAATGGCTCAGTTAACGTTAATCTAAACATCTCTGTTGTTGTTAACGGAGCGGCTTCTGTATCTCAGCTTCAACTTTAACATCCTCCATTATGTTTTCAGAAGTCCCAGCAGAAGCAGCAGCAGCAGCAGCATCTGTGGCCTGTGTGTGGACAGGCACAGTTGGGTTATTAGCCTGTTGGTAGGCAGGCTGGGTCATCCACACTGTTGTTATTTAGTAAGTTACAGGCTTCTTTTTGTGGTATAAAAGCAGGCAGTTAGCATGAGACAGTAAAAAGCGGTGAGCTCAGAGGCTGTGGGATCATTTTTAGACATTATCTGACTGGCAGGCTTGTGACAGACAGTCCCTGGTGGAGTCTGAGTAAAAATACTGGGTCATTGAATTCAGAGAGGTTTCTGTCATCTGATGTTTTTTAAAGACAGTCTACTGGTTTAAAAACAACCACTATCAACAGGGTAACTCTGTCAGAAAGAGTGTGGTTTAATTGCCGTTTATGTCCCAAATAGGCTGTGCTGCCTTCTCCAGAGCATGTTCCAGTCTTAATGCGGGCTCCTTCCCTCCCCTCCCCTTCACTTCACCTCAGTCATAACACAGCAGAGCAGTCTGGACAACATCACTGTCACACAAGCTCTCTGTGATGCACTATTTCCTCTGCTTTTATGATACTGCGTGTCATAAACACACTGCTTGCCCCATCTGCATACAGTGAACTCACACTTGGATGGGTTTAACTTCAATATCTGCGCATTACTTGTCAACATAAAAAGATGTTGTGCTTTTCATTTTCCAGCCCACTGGAGCTGAATGGTGGTTCAGCAGGCCCAGTGTGTGTCTGTGTGTGTGTGTGTGTCTTCGAGATGATGTCATGCTCAGAGATGATTAGTGTTTTCCTCCTAATTTAAGCCAATTTTATGTATTTTGACGAAGCTGCTTTTCCCATGACCAGATCAGATGAGTGACTGAGCGTGTACCCGGGCCCTCTCTCTCTTTCTTTGGGTCGATCCACATGTTGGACCGTCACCCAGTGTGGTCCCTCTCCTGCCCTCCATCCGTCTCTCCCCTGTTGCTCGTCGGTTGCCTGGCAACCAGAATTAAATATAGGCCCACACTCTCCAAACTTTCCATCCTCTGCATCCAAAGCCTTTCTGTCTTCTCCGCTGCTCTTTCCCTCTCCTTTGCCCTCCCCTCCCTCCTCTCCTCTCTGTCTCTCCTTCTCTCTCTCCCTCTCTCCTTCCCTTTGCCAATTCCCCATGGAGGGGACTTTAGGGATTTCGGATGAAGAAATGGAAAACATTCCTCAAACAGCACAAGCTGCTGTTGTCAAAGGCCATTTCCACAATGAGTCACTTGATGACCCAGTGAAGGAGTCTGCTGGGAGGCTGTATGTGCACCCTCCTAACGCTCAGGGTGCAAGAAGTACCCTCTGTTCATTCATTCGGCTTCGAGCACCCACTTGTTTCAGAGGGTTCCCCCCCCTTTGCTGAGAGTGAAGCCTGCTTATGACTCGCCAAGCTCTGGCTCAGCGTACTACAAGCCTCATCTCAGGCTCTTACAATTACAGACTTTTCTATTTTTTACGTGCCTACTCCCAGACTAATTATCTCATATTATGAAGGAGGGAGGAGACTTGTTGCAGCTTTGTGATTAGTTGATTTAGCCCAAAAGCAAAGCCTCTTAGGTGGCTTAAGACGAGCCTGATGGACAAGGGTTCTGTGGGGGTATAGTCACTCGATGCTGCTGTGACATCCTGCAGAGGAACTGGGATTATAATGAATGACTGGAAAGACTGTTTATGTTCGTGAGCATCTCAGCTGATAGTGATGAAATCCAACACAGAAACATGCTCCTTGTTTAGGTAGTATCACATGTATGAGAAAATACATGAAATAAAGCAGGAAAAGAAGAATACTTTTCTTGTAAATAGTAAGCTATGTGCCCACTCTTTGCTTACACCAATACAGATTAAGCTCTTACTGTGTGAGAATCACAAATATTTTTGTTGTTAATTCTCATGCAGGCTGATTTCTATCGGTTTTCAAGCTACCTGCTTTTGTACACTGCAAAATCGTCTCAAGTACTGTCAGTCATGCCTGCAGTATTGCTGTAGGGACGACAGTGTCGCTCAGTCGGTCCACCATGTTGGTCCTGATTGAAATATCTCAACAATTATGTACAGAGGATGAATCTTAATGATTTTGGTGATCGTCTGATTTTCCTCCAGTGCCACCATGAGGTTGACATTAGTTGTTTTGGATGAAATGTCTCAACAATTATTGGGTGGACTGACATAACATTGGTACAGACATTCATGTCCCTCTCAGGATGAATTGTAATGACCATGTTGATCCCTTCAATTATAATCTAAGTTTATCCAATACATCTCCTCATCTCAACCGTAATTTGTCTTTAGTAAATTAGTTCATGTTTGCATGCTAAGCTAAGACAGTGAACATGATAAACAATTCTATATCTGATTAATATCAGCATTTTAGCACCATCACTGTGAGCATGTTGCCTTTTTAGCTTTAGCATTTAGCTCTACACACAGATACGTCACACTGCAGCCTCACGGACACTAGCATGACTGTAGACTCTTGTTTTTGTCTATAATTGACTCCTAAAACCTTTAATTTATCAAAACAAATGAAGAAACCTGTTTGGTTAGCATTAGAAACTTAATCCAGCAATAGTTTTTGTAATGTATTGATTGTTAAAGGCATTTAACTAACAAAAGTGCTTAATACTCTTTGGCCATTTGCTGCCTTTTCCTGTTTCACAATGGCATTACCTTGAATTTACAGTTCGGTCTTCTGCTGTTTTTAAAAATAAATCTACTGATTAATTGAAAAATAATCCACCAATTAACACCCTATATTACATTAGTGCCTGCTCAGTCCCTCCACCATCACAGGGTCAGCTGTGACATTAATAAAGAATCAGTAATATTTTGTGTTATTCCTATTAGAGACACTCACAGTTCTCTAAATTTAGGCTGGTGCACACTGCAAGTCATTGTTGTCAATAATTGAAGCGTAAAACCACTATTTTCTTAAACCAAGTGAAAAAAACTGCTACTGTTGCAAAGTTATTGGAACATTTTCTTGAACAAATAAACTTATTTTGATAGTGGAGTAGAGATTCCTTGAAATATGTTTGCATTTAAAAGAGGCTGAAATCATCACACCCCCACTGACAAGTTTTTTGTTTTTTTTTACTTGTTTCAAGAATGACTCATTAACAGAAAAAATTAATTATATTATACCAGAGCCTTTTTACAGTATGAAAAACCAAAACTCTTCCCTTGAGAAAGAGGCATACTCAGATCTGAGGTTTGTTTTCCATAAATATTAGCTGAAATTAAATCGTTATATCATAACATAATACCATAAGGTCCTCATGGGATTCATCTTGGGACTTGTGTTGGATCACATTGGGATCTTTGCTCGACCGGCCTCGGGAAAAGCAGCTAAATAGATTCGCTGTTTGCTCATGCCACAGAATGACTGTTTTGGAAAGTACTTGAGGGCTTTTAGCAGCCCACTTAACAGAAAGTCATTATAACAAGTAGACACAGTAGTCATTGTTTTAGCCCCAGTGTTGTAGTTGAATTTAACAGATTTTGGAAGTGTCTGAGTTTTGCCTTTCACAACAAACCAAAAGGGGTCAAAGACCTTCTCTACTGTACTGAAACTGGACTCTGACTGACATGTGCACCCTGGTTTCTGCTTTTTAATGTGTGAAGTGTGGCTTGTTATACTAAACAGTGAACACTTATATAGCAATCCATCATGTGGCTGTGTGTCCTCTGACAGGCCTGCATTGATGAAAACGCAGAGATGGTGCAGTTTCTCGTGGAGAGCGGGAGTGACGTCAACAGAGGGGACAACGAGGGCTGGACTCCTCTGCATGCTGCGGCGTCCTGCGGATTCATCCAGATCGCTAAGTGAGTGTTGACCCTCGCCACTCTGACACTTCACTGCCAGTATTATTAAATACCTAAAAACAACAGGCCCACAGGAGTTTGAATCACTTAAACATTGAATAGGCAGGAACAGAACATTTTTGTGGGCAACATATGTTACACTGTTTTCTGTTTTTTACTGTTGGAATCTAAACTCTTCATACTGACTGTGTTTTTGTCTTTGAAGATACCTGATAGAGCACGGTGCTCACGTCGGGGCGGTGAACAGTGAAGGAGAGCTTCCGCTGGATGTGGCCACAGAGGATGCCATGGAGAGACTTCTCAAAGCTGAGATTAAAAAGCAAGGTGAGGAATCGCTGTGTACCCACGTTAACACATTCACCTCCAACTTAAAGTCTCATTTTGCATCTCATCAATTTTGGTGAGACGTGGCTGTGCATGTGATCTCTGTGTTCCTTTATCACCAGAATTAACGCTTGTGAGAATTTGACAGCAGTCAAGACTGCATGGTCAGGGTTGAAACCAATTTTAGAAATCACCCACAGTAATAAATCATAATTACAAATACTAGAACTATGCTTGATTCTTAAATATAATTATTTCACATTGTTTTTTCACATCATTGTAAATTGAATGTGTTTGGGTTTTGGATGGTACAAGGTGTTTGAGCATGTCACCTGTGGCTCTAGGAAATTGTCATGGGCATTTTTCAGTATTTACATTTTATAGACAACTCCAAGAGACAATGTAAAAAACTGAAAATGAAAAAAATCAGTTTCTATGGAACAACAAGAAAGCTAAGTGACAAAGTTGTAATTCCCCTACCTGATAGGTGTTTAAAGGAAAAGTTAAAAGCTTTATATTTCTTTTTAGTCTAATGTAAGCACAATGTAGATGATCAGGTGCTTTTTGGTACTGTACTGTATCAATCCATGTGGTTTAAATGAGTGGTTCTATTTATTATGAGCAGAATCAATTAGGAAATCATCAGAGTTCAGGTTACACGGGGTGAAAAACTGGTAATGAAATCTCTAAAGTCCCTTTCATAAATCAGTACTGTATGTACTGTTTACAAGTGGGCACATTTAAATTGCATGTCTTGCTCTGAATAGCCTAAAATAGGTAAAGTAATGAAGACAGTGACAGTTTGTACCAAATGTTCTGTGACCTTCACAGCACTGAAGTGTACTGAAGCTCTAGGCTTTAATCTTTAATGCTGTCAAATGTTTGTTCAGATCTGAATGCAACTGAAACCACAGATGATATATAAAATAAATATTCATGCTGAATACTTTTTCTGTTTCTTGTCCACACACACTGACTGAACAGTTTTACATTTGACGGAATACATTATAGATTTAACTGGAAGGTGATTTTAAGTTTTCGAAGCTCTGAGGTGTGTGTTCATGTGCGCGTCACAGCAATAGATGTAGACAATGCCAGAAAGGAGGAGGAGAGGATCATGCTCCGGGACGCCATGGCGGTGCTGGCAGGAAGTGGCACTCTCACACCTCACCCAAACACCAAGGCGACCGCTCTGCACGTCGCAGCTGCCAAAGGCTACATTGAAGTCCTGAAGTGAGCATCAGTCCACACACATGACAGCAATGACCCCTTATTAGCTTTTGTTTTATCTTGGTGCCGCACCAAGTCAAACAACTTTTTATCCACAGCCCCTTATTCCTTGTCGTCTCCCTCTCTTCTCTTTCCTCCCCTCTTCCTCAACTCCTGTTCAGGGTGCTGTTACAGTGCGGGGTGGATGTAGACAGCAGGGACATCGACGGCTGGACGCCCCTGCACGCAGCGACTCACTGGGGGCAGGAGGAAGTGTGCACCCTGCTGGCTGACCACATGTGTGATATGGCTGCCGTCAACAATGTGGTGAGCGAGAGACAAACAACCTCTCCTTGGCATTAAGTCTGTGATTGAGGCCTTTGCTCGTGCCATGACCAGTCGTACTCTGTGAATGTCCTTGTAGGGCCAAACACCTCTAGATGTTGCCGATGAGAACCTCGTGGACACTCTGGAGGAGCTACAGAAGAAACAGAACGCTGTGAGTGCGCCTTCGCACAGGCTCTGCAACTATCTCACTCAGTTAGATAAACCTGATATGATTGATAGTGTTACAGCGGCAAATGTTCTCTGTGTTTATGTGTGTTTATATTCCTCTTCAGTTACGCAGTGAGAAAGAGAAACAGACTCCTGTTATTGAGACCAGCCCGCAAATCTCCATGGTACCAGTTCGTGCACGCAGGTCAGTGCCAGTGTGTTGGTGTGTGTGTGTGTGTGTGTGTGTGTGTGTGTGTGTGTTTGGGCACACGCTACGCTGTTCCTCAGCTGAATCCCAGTAATCCCAGTACCAGTTGTCTGCATGCAGGTGTGATGTTAACAGTCCCAGCATTCCTGTGAACCACGTTACTTCTATCCACTGACATTGACCTGGATAGATGTAGCAGTCAGTAACACTGTGTCCCAGTTTCATACTAAACACTAACTGTACATACAACATAAAAAACATAGTATACTTAAAAAAAACACATACAGGCTAGTATCAGTGAACAGCTAACATGTCAGTGTATATATTTGTCCCACAATGCATTGCATAGAAGTAACAGAGAAAAATAATCATCTTACAAGAGCATCTCTGCCATCACAAGGACAATGATAGAGGGAAAAAATAAAGCAATAAAAGCAAAATGAAATTTTATATCAAGCTAAATGTATTATTTTTTTTAAATATATTTAGTGTTTTCTGCAAAATCCACAGTGAAGCAGTTTATGGTTAAAATAAGTAAGACAGTAATGCCCTTTTTGCTCATCCAGCAAATTAAATACCTGACAAATCAAATTGAATTTTTTTAAAAAAGGAGGTAAAAATCCAATATTGCCATGAGGCAGTCCTGCTCACTAATTTGCAGCATTAGCCACAATGATCTAATGCACCTTGAGATGTAATAGTTAACATTAATTCTAAGCAGGGTTTGAGTTGTGTTCATGCAGGAAAAATGGTAAAATAAGGTAAATTGCAAAATGCAACATTGACTTCTTGTATACCAACTGGAAAAACATACTATAAATATTAAAATATAGAGCATTCATACTGTACATAATTAGTATGTAGTGTGGAGTTTGGACACAGTAATCGTTTTCCATTTGTGTGGATGCTGTGCTGCTATTTTATCCCTGTGGGTTTGTGTAAAGTTTACATCATCACAAACAAGTGATTTAAAAAACAAACCTGTTGGTTGAAGTTACATGTAGTGAAAACCATGATTTAGTGATAAGACAGCAGTTCAACACACGGCATCACAGAAAGTGACCCACCGTTCCACCCACTGATGTGTTGATTGGCGCATGCTCGCTCTAATTGGCTGCACGTGGAATGATTGCCTTCACTGATCAGCTCCCTGCATGCCACCTGTTGTTCCACCCCACCTTGGCCCCGCCCCTGCAGGACTTCTATCTCTCGTATGAGCAGCAAGGAAAAGATCTGCCTCCACGAGCGGGAGAAGCACCCGCCTCCTGCCCTGCAGAGCAGTCCGGCAGAGGACGAGGAGGAGGAAGGCCAGACGGGACAGAGCCAGGCGAAGGCCTCCAGCAGCTCCAGCTCAGAGGAGGAGAGCGAATCGGAGAGCGACGCAGAGTCAGGTGAGAGCAGCTGTTGTGGTCTCTGTTTTGAAGCAAGTCTGTGGAGCTGACTCTGTGATTTTACTGTGATTCACTAATTGTTGACTTTTGCACGGTTGCAGAGAAAGCGAAAAACCGAGAGATCATAAACAACTTGAACAACAAACGAAACACCACCAGCCTGCTTCCTACCTCCATGCCAACGAGTACTGCTGCAAGCCAAGTGAAAAAGGTCATATATAGAGATATTATACAACAAACATCACATGTCTGTTTCAGCTGCATGACAATACTGAACAACAGAGACGGCAACTTTTTCTTTCTGTGTAGCAGGAACCAAGCAAACCCACAGCCACTGAGGCCCCGGGCTCCTGGAGAACATCTCTGAGGAAGGCAGGCAGCTCGGTGACTCTGGGCTCAGCTGGACTGTCTGACTCCAGCCAGGACCCCAGCAGACCTCCCGAGTCGGGCCTGGGCATGACCCGCTCTGCCTCCAGCCCCCGCCTCAGCTCCGAGGCTGACACCAAGGTACGCACCAGGCGCTCATGTGATTAGAGGATTTATCCACCCATGAAACCACAGCTATTATTTTATAAATCTACCATAACAGGCCAGATAAAGACATCTTTTACAGCTTACATAACTGATGCACTGATCTCACCCCTTGTTGTCAGGAGCCGAGGCTTGCTCGGGTGCCGCCCACTCCGACACGGAGGCTCTTCAGTATTCCAGACAGCAACCCTGACAACTCCAACAGGTGGGCCTGTGCTCTCATATGCTTCTGCACTTGTGAAACCAGAATCTGTTTCTTTCCGAGTCACTGCATATGTGCCCCTGTCACCCTGTCTCTCTCTCTCTCAGTTGGCTAAGTCGTAGCTCCTCTTACACCCGGCGCCTTCATAGTCAAACAGGGAATGATCTCACTAGTTCCACTCCCTATTTGCTTCACAGGTCAGTCATACTGCTCACTGCTTGTCTCGTATTTGTTTGCTCCCCAGTTTGTGTGTGATTGTTTTTGCCGTGTCACAGCTTATTACATTCCCCCAGCAGTGAGTACTAATTGTGTGTGTGTCCGTGTGCGCGCGGCTGTGAGGGTTTCCTTTGTGTTTCTGATGGGTTTTGTCTTGTTTTCTAGCTCATCTTATGGAAAGAGACTGGATGACCCCACCGTGACCTCAGCTAGCACAGGAACAAGCTCTGCCGGACTCAGCCGCCTTAATAGCGTCTTGGGACAGAGGTATTTCATTTTTTTGTACACTGTACTGTATGTCAATTTCTCTGGAACATTTTTCCACACTTATCTGAAAGATCTGATGACTGCCTCTTATCTTTCTCCCAAAGACTTCCTCAGGAACAGACAGAAAAGAAGGATCAGTCTGCCGTTACCACCTCCAACTTTCAGAGCATGACCGCAGGCGAACAGGAGACCAAGCAGAGGCGCAAGTGAGTCTCAGGCTGTTTGTCTTGTGTTTTATCGCGGGGGATGATTTTTTTTTAATGTGAGTCTGATGATGGCACTTTGTGGCTTAAAGTTTTGATTTGACTCGTGCAGATCCTATCTTACACCAGTGCGGGATGAAGAAGCAGAGGCGCAGAGGAAGGCTCGCTCCCGACACGCACGGCAGTCCCGCCGCTCCACTCAGGTACAAACACCACCCACTTCATGGGAGGAAGACAGAGCTTTCTAGCACAGTTTGCAGGTCTGGTACATAAGACGGTGTTGTGTCTCTTTCACGTGAAGGGGGTGACACTAACAGATCTGCAGGAAGCGGAGAAGACGATGAAAACCATGAAGACGGACAACAAAGGGAGAGAAAAGAAGGAGGAGGAAGAGAAGGAGAAAGAGAAGGAAGCAAAACCGAAGAAGGGAGAGGAGGGGGTGAGAGCCATGTTTCTGAGTTATAGTCCCGTGTTGGCTGCGCTTATATAATGTCATGTGACATCACATAGCGGGGGGATACTGTGTTTACAGGAAGTGAGCTGGAGGTCTCGCATTGCCAGCCTGCAGAAGTCGGACCTGCTGGGGCTCACGCAGCCAGCTGGCACTCCACGGCCTCAGGCTTCTGACAGGAGAGGTATGTACCATCGCTTCCCCTTTTCCCCAACAAGACGCATAACAGTGCAGCGTTTGTTGAAATATTTGATTCGGTGTTAAACAACTGCCGTCTGGCTTCGTTCCAGATGTTGAGGCCAGCACGGGGGAGAGCGAGACCGAGCGATGGGCCAGGGAGCGCAGGGAGAGGAGACAAGCTCGGGCCAGAAGGAAGGCACAGAGGACCGGGGAGGTAAACACCACAGACATCTTTTTTTTTCTGGAAAACTGATGAAGGATGGATAACAGACCATGCAAACAAGAAAAGACAGAGTCAGCAGTTGGAAAAACAAAACCAGCGATGTTGTAACTTGACTTGACTTCAGAGTTTTACAAGAGCATGTTGCGCTGTCTGTGTCACCTGCAGAGTGATGACAATGACCCCAGTGGAGAGGAGGAGTTCTCAGGCAGTGGGCTGGATCCACAGGTGTGTGTCTGTGTGTCTGTGTGTCTTCACGTGTGTGTATTTACTTGTGGTCACAGTGGACTGTAACCTAAGACACCAGCCATAACTTGTTTGTTTGTCCTCTCTGTTTACAGACAGACCAACACTTGAGTTCCAGGTATGAATCTGACCTTTGACCTATTTGATTTTCGCTCTGTCTTTATTCTGTCAGCTCAGCCTCTGTGATAGCTGTATCTCTGACCTCTGCTCTCCTCGTCCACTCAGGTCAGATGTATCCTGTAACGACTATACCCAGGGAGGAGAGTCTGAGACCAAGGATTTTAAGAAGGTCGGCAGACAGGGCTGATATTGAGGTCGCGCAAATTGTTTCTCTTGTTTGTCCCAGTTATTTACTGCTGTGTGTGTGTTTGTGTTTGTGTGTGTCAGTTATTTGAGGAGGTCTCCAGAGAAAACAGCCAGCTCCAGTCTCAGCTGCAGGACACTCAGAGGATTGTCAGCCAGACTAGGCTGGACCTGGAAAAGGCCACACAGGTGACGACACAGACGCACACTAAGTTAAACACAAGCTGTTATTGTTATCCTCCCCATGAAAAGACAAGGGGAAGCATTTCAAAGTAGTAAAACCGGTAATTGAAAGGCTCTGTCATTGTGTGCCATCTGTTTTCATGGATTCCCTGTTTCTGTGTTCAGTTCAGTTGGCTATCACTCGTCAGACTACCAAACCCTTTTAATCAAAGTTGTCTGACATTAAAGTGAAATATGGAACATTTAAAAGAAGTAAAGTAAATTAATTTATAATACAGTACGCCCATACTCATCAGTACAATCAGGGGTTTTGCCTTCCATGCCCTAGAAGCTTATGGTGGCTAATGTTAGCTGATGTTTGCAAAGCTGAGCCAGTAACTGACATTACTGAGCCAGTTCACTGACTTAATGACTTGTCTCTACTTGAGCTCCTGTTACGCCACATTTAAGCAGGTCATTTAAACATTGCAGGGGTTTTGTCACAAAGTAAAACAAGAAGTAACACTGAACCTCAGCAGGATACATCAGTCATAGATTAGAATTCATTCATTATTCACCACATTTTAAATTTATTTGTGTTGTCTACTGAGAATTATTATTCCCTATTTAAACCCCAAACGGCCCCACAATGCACCATGAAAAATAGTGTACAATCAATGGTCCAGAACTGAGAGCTAACTACCATGATGCCTTGTGCAGACAAGGAATAAAAGGCCAAGTCAGAGAGCTGCCTGATAAAGGAATGAACTGAGCGGTGTCCAGTTTGTTCTTTAAAGTAGAATTCCGTATATAATGTGTGTATAGTGAACAGTTGCTGATTTGACACAGCCATGTTTTTTGTGTCAGATGACCTGAAGATGATATCTTTAAAGCTGCTGAGAGGTTAAAGTAAGACTATGTAACTTTTGCATGAAGAAATGTCACTTTTTTCCCTTGTAAATAAAAAAAACCTATATTAATATGAAATAAAACACACCAGACTGGGTTCAGTATCGTCAGAGATTTTGACTCTACACTGGTATGACCAGTGACGGTGGTTAATGTTAGCAAACAGATAATTCACTGTAACTGATATTTTTTATACTCCATGTGCTACCATCACCGTTATGTTTTACTATTATCATGTCTTTGTGGATGCAGTGGTTGTTGAGCAAATGTTGCATAGTCTCACTTTAATTCGAAACAGAATTTAACAGAACGGACATCCATATCACAGGTTGTAACTTTGATATCCAAAATGCCTTCTTGCACACAGGCCCTCTAGTGATCACATAGACCTGCTGTTGTGATGGTGATAACATTGTTGGTTTGTTGTATCCGACAGAGACAGGAGCGCTTCAGCGACTGTTCAGCCCTGCTGGAGCTGGAGAGAAAGGTAATGCTTCTCTGCCGATGATGTTTTTTTTTTGTAGCTTCATCTGCCTCACTACTGCCACTCCTGCTGTCTGTTGACACTCTCTCCTCTCTCCTCCCACTCGAACCACTTTCTCACCTGTTTTCACTCAAATTCTGTGGTCCTCCTTCTTCTCTACATCACTTCCTGTCACTTGCTCTCCCCACCCATGACACGTTTCCCTGGCATCAGGACGGGAGGGATGTTGGAGGCGTGAATGGCAGAGCTGGAGGAGCTTAAGAGTGAGAGAGATGTTCAGAAACCTTGAATCTTGTCGTGGCCACGACGCACATGCTCCTGGCAGTTAGCTTGGCTTTAGCTTGTGGATTCAGCACTGTGGTGAAGGCACCGTGAGAGCTGTTATATACACAGTGTGTGTTACTTCTCATAGCTTCATTGGGTTGTTTATCAAATTAATACACGCTGTTTGTTTGCCGACATACAACCTTTCTACTTTTCCATTTGATAAATAAATAATGAATAAAAGTCTTTAAAGGAATAGTTCAGAATTTTGGGACGTGCTTCTATTTCCTTTTCTTGCAGAGTTTTAGATGAGAAGATTGATACTACTCTTTGCAGTAAATTACCTAACATAGCCAGCAGTAGGTTAAGCTTAGCTTAGCATCAAGGAGCTGGAAACAGGGGAGGCAGCTAGCATGTCTGTATAGAGGAACCAGCTAAGTATTTTTATATTTTATTAATTTTTTAAAATTAAATTTGTTTAAATTTATATTAAAGTTCTGTCTGTTTATTAGTTCAGATTCTTGGGCTCTGTAGAAGAACAGCGTGGGGTAGGTAAATGTGTATGCTGTTGTCCACATTTCAACCAAAATATATGTATAAAAACGGCTGTTAAACTTATGAGAGTTACAGCAAATGATCACTGTCATGGTTTAAAACTCCTCAACCACTTGACATGCGTGTTTAATACAAGATGAATTAGGTAACCTGTTTCCTTTTAATTCTATTAACTCCATTTTAATGCATTACTATTAATATCTGCCTTTTTTTCTTTTCAGCGCACAAACATCATAGCAAAAAAAAAAAAAAAAGCACAGTGTAATTAACAACGAGCTATATATATGATCTTAACTTCCAAAACAAGCAACAAAACCATATAATGGCTGAAATCTGGTTTTATATTTTCTGATTTGTTGCTAAGCGACTTCATTTTGACCACCAGGTTCTGGTTGACCTGAGAGCAGACAACCAGCGTCTTAAAGATGAAAATGGAGCACTGATCGTCATCATCAACAAAACTCTCCAAATAGATGAGGAGGCGAGAGAGAGAGAGACACACAAGAAGAGCAGAGACCTCCCTTTCCCTCCTCACCCATCCCTCCCTTCCACACACATTCCTCCCAGTGCCAAAGGCGGAGGGAAAGCAGAATATCTCATTTCAAACACACCACAGCTCGACTGGATTGTGATGCCTCTCTTGAACAGCTGAGTCGCTTTTGTGTACCTTAATGGCTGCCGGAGTCCACAGGAGACCAGTGGCACAGGCCCCGGCGTGGCTTCAGTCAGAGGTTCGACAGCCCAGCAACTGCAGACTTAGCGGCAACCCAAAATGCCCTGATAGCTGTTAACACACATTTCTTGACATCTACTAGGCCGTTGCATCAGGAACCAATGCCCTATCTGCATCACCTTAACTTCCTCAATACTTCCGCTGACGCTGAGCAGCTTGGGCATAAAAAGCTCCGCCAGTATTTATTATTTTTTGTGAACACCTCCGTCACACACTCAAGTTACCCCCCTCCCAATTACGATAATGTGTTGTCAAGCAGTAAAGGTTTTGGTGTATTCTTTTAAAAATTAGCTCTGAAACACATTTTCGAAATCGTCTTTACATTCAACAAGTCTAGCGACCGCGAGGGAAGCGGGGGTGGCAAGAAATATCCATGAAGCTCTGTTAGGTTGTTTTGTTGTTTCCACATACAAGTGTTTGAGACCCCTACCTCCACTACTTCCCATGACATTTAAATTTTTGTGACCTACAGACCTCCATGCTCATAAAGTGACCGGCGTAACCAGGGTCAGTCGACACTTAACACTTTACTCTCTGCCAGCAGTAAAAAGATCTACGAGGCTTGCCCGTCCTCAGACAAGACGTTTTTTACTTGCTAGAGCAGCGCCCTTCTCACTTAGTAAGTGGAGGAAGTTACCATAGCTGAAGGTCAAAGGTCATTACACAGTTATTAAAATTGCTGTTCTGTCAAAGCCTATATGCTATGAATGGTTTTAATTATTACCATTGATAAGATATTATTTTCATAGTTTTCATCATCAGTTCCTCTCTTGCAGGAGCATAGTTATGTACTAATGCATGTATAAATAGTCTTGAATAATACCCTTTTGAGTAAAATTCCATGTAGCCTTTCTTCACATGTTGGTTTTAATATATTAAATGGATGTCTACACCTAATAAAAAAGTGTGTTTGTAGCAGCTGGCCTGAATAAACATATTTGCCGTGGTATGGCACCAAATTGAATAGCCTAGCATCATCCATCTACATGAAAGCTCTTTCTCAGATTTACAAGCTACTTAATAACGTGCAGCACAACATGTGATCTTCCAATGGTTTGGTTTTTGAGAAAGGTAATGCTTCTCTGCCGATGATGTTTTTTTTGTAGCTTCATCTGCCTCACTGCCACTCCTGCTGTCTGTTGACACTCTCCTCCCTCCTCCCACTAACCACTTTCACCTGCTTCTCACCAAATTCTGTGGTCCTCCTTCTCTACATCACTTCCTGTCTTGCCCCACTCCTCCCCCACCTCCCACCCCGCTGGCACGCTTCCCCCTGGCACTGTGACCGAGATGCTGGAGCGCGAATGGTGCAGAGCTGCTGGGAGGAGGAGCTAAGGTGAGGAGAATTAGAACCAATCTTATCGTGTGGCCACAGACACTTTGCATGCTCCTGTTGATTAGCTACGAGCTTGCAGTCTAGCACTGTGGTGAAGGCACAATCAGAGAGCTGTTATACACAGTGTGTGTTACTCATAGCTTCATTGGGTTGTTTATCAAATTATCACATGTTTGTTTTACCCGTCCTTCCAACCTTTCTACTTCTCTTCCATTGATAAATAAATAACTAATAAAAGTCTTTAAAGGAATATGTCTAGAATTTTAGACATGCTTCATTCCTTTTCTTGCAGAGTTTTAGATGAGAAGATTGATACTACTCTTTACAGTAAGTACCTAGCTGTAGCCAGCAGTAGGTTAGCTTAGCTTGTATCAAGACTGGAAACAGAGGCAGCTAGCATGGCTCTGTATGAAGGGAACCAGCTAGCAAGTATTTTTATGTTTTATTAATTTTTTTAAATTAAATTGTTTAAAATTTGTATTAAAAGTTTGCGCTGTTTAATAGTTCAGATTCTTGAGGCTCTGTATGAGCAACGGGGTAACAGAGTAAATGTGTGTTGGTCGTCCACATTTCAACTAAAATATACAAGAGCAAAACAGCCTGTTAAACTTATGAGAGCTACAAATGATCATGGTTTAAAACTCCTCAACCATTCACTTGACCGTACGTGTTTAATACAAGATGAATTAGAACTGTTTCTTTAATTCTATTAACTCCATTTTAATGCATTACTATTAATATCTGCCTTTTTTTTCTTTTTCAGCATAAAACATCATAGCAAAAAAAAAAAGCACAGGTGTAATTAACAACAGGCCTATTATATATGATCTTAACTTCCAAATACAACAAACCATATAATAAAATGAAATCTGGTTTTTATATTTTCTGATTTGTTGTAATGAGCTTCATTTGGACTGATCAGGTTCTGTTGACCTGAGCAGACAACCAGCTGCTCAAAGATGAAAATGGAGCACTGATCCGTCATCAGCAAACTCACAGAGATGAGGAGTGAGAGAGAGAGACACACAAGAAGAGCAGGAACCCTCCCTTCCTCCTCCACCCATCCCTCCTTCCACACATTCCTCCCAGTGCCAAAGAGCGAGAGGGGAGGCAGCAGAATGTCTCACGTGACACACAAACACCACAGCTCGACTTTGATTGTGATGCCTCTTCGAACAGAGCTGAGTGGCTGTGTGCCTTAATGGCTGCCAGTCACAGGAAGTGCGCATGATGCCCCGTGGCTTCAGCTGAGGTTCCATGGTAGTAAATAATGACTTGACGACAGCCTAAATGTTTGATGGCTGGTGCAACACACACTAAAACAACACGACATCTACTACTACTGCGGCATCAGGGGGAACCCAAACATGCACACATATTCCTAAGGCATCACATACTCTCAATGCACATTCCACTGAGCGCATACAGCTTGGGCCTAAAAGTTCACTAGTATTTATTTTCTTGTGAACACACTATCACACACCCACAAATTTACCCCACCACAGTCCAAATCTAATGTTGTCACAGCAAAGGTTTGGCGTATTCTTTTAAAAGTCAGTTTGAAACACATTTCAGGTCTGCCTTTACATTCAACAACGCCCCAACGACACGAGGGAGGGGGCGAGAGGGTAGGCGGGGAGAAAGCTGTCCATGAAGCTCTGTTGGGTTGTTTTGTTTCACATGCAAGTGTTTGAACCCACCTACCTCCACCTATGCACTTCCCTACATGACATTTAAATTTTTGTGACCACAGACACACTCCATGCTTCTAAAATGATCACAGAATTATGTCAATGACCGCAGCACTTCACTCTCTGCAAAGCAGTGCATCTGGCGTAGGCTTTGCCCGCCCCTCCAGACAAGACGATTTTTACTTTCAGAGCAGCTTTCACTTAGTAAGTGGAGGGAGAAGTCACCATAGCTGAAGTGTCAAAGGCACAGTTATTAAAATTGTTGTTCTGTCAAAAGCCTATATGCTATGAATGGTTTTAATTATTACCATTGATAAAGATATTATTTCAGTTTTTCATCATCAGTTCCTTCTTTGCAGGAGTATGTTATATACATGGGCAATATAGTCTTGAATAATACCTTTGAAGTAAAAATCATAGCCTTTCACATGTTGGTTTTCAATATTAAATGGATGTTCGCACCCTAATAAAAAAAAAAAAGTGTTTGTAGCAACTGCCTGGTCATTATGTACAGTAGGTATGGCACCAATGATGTGCCCTAACGTCAGAGATCCATCCTCACCGCTGACTTTCTCAGACTCTGGCTTTAGTAACGCGGCCGCTTGTGTGATCTTCCACTGTTTGGTTTTTTTCCTATTTCATCCACACTGTGCTTGTATCATCCCTTCATACAGTGTCGGTTGTATCTGTATTCTGGTAGCCAGATGTCCTACATCACAGGGGAGGGAGAGGAAAAAAAAGGAACAGCTGCAGCCCTGCAACGCTCACACACCGTGAGCTCTAACAGAGGAAACAGGCCGAAACAGATGTATTTACAGTATGTTTGGACTGTAACATTAATTTACTGCTGCTCCCAAGTGGACGGCACATCATAAGTGGTTGGACTGACGTGATAGAAATGAGTGTCACTACATATGCTGGATGAGCGTCCAGTAGCCTGTTGCACTAAAGTGAAGTTAACACCAGTCATCTGTCTATTTGTCTCATCTGAGAGCACAGAGATGGACCACTGTCCCAGGAGGGTAGAAGTACTGACAACAAGCTGAGCTCCTAATAAGGAAGGGTATTGGCCGAGGCACTCTCTCTGTAAATATCCCTCAGGTCTGAGAAAGACAGGAAGGAGTCAGGAGGAAGAGGGAAGGATGGATTGTAGCCTTATATGGACAAAGTTAATTGCTTTTCCCAGGGTTTGTGGTTTGACCCCGGCATGACGCTGGCTGCGCCAAACAGCTCTCAGCCACCAAGAGGCAACTAATGTAATGCTACAGGGAGGCGAAAATGTGTCCACGCTTATTACAGCTTTTGTTTTTACTGACTGACTGGTTTTCAGGAAAAACTACAATAAGTGAGAAATACGTGCTTCTTGTGAACACCAAACAAACCTCAGTACCTCCCAACCATGGCAACCCAAGGCTGGAAAGAAAGAGACCTCAGCCAGTAGGCCCAGGTTATGGCTTTTACCCAATCTTCAGGCCCCAAATTTAGTTGTAATATTTCTGTTGATATTTTGCCTACACAATTCATAGTATCCTTCAAAAGGAAACCCAGTGATTAGTGTAGCACAACACAGCTCAGGGACGACAAGAGACAGAGAAATGCAAGGGTGAAAATCAAAGCTGCAGAGGTTGAGATATCCTGATTTTTAGTCCTTCCTAGGGTCAATCACCTACAAACCTAGATGATACAGGTCCTTTAATGCAATCTGAACAGTAGCCCATTAAACCCCTGTGCCTGTTCAAGGTCAACATACCAAACCTGACATGGAAAGCTCATCCATGATCACAGAAACACAGCTGTTGATACTTCGATGTCTATGGGCAAATTGGTGGAGTGCACTTCCAACTATATTTTTAATGTAATCACATTACTGAAATGAGACAAACGAAAACAACAAAACCTGAATACAGTGCTACAGCCACATGGATACTGGTTGGTTTCTGGGGCTCTGGACACAATGTGTTGTGGATCTTTTGTATTTTGGGCTACCTACAGAAAGAGTGTTAACCGGACCCACTCTCTCTCTCACATTCCTTGTTTCTTTATTAAGTTTTGTTTTAAAAAGTATTTCTTGACATTTGACACCTTTATTGAGAACAACTGCAGAGAAATAATAGCTGAAGAGTTAATAATTAAGTATATTAAATTTAAAAATGTCTGAGAACAAGTTTCAAAAGTATGTTTTAGAGATGTAAAAGAGAATATTGACTTTGTCTCTAAACTATCGTAGATTTGTTTGTAAGGAGTAAAATAAGATCTAATATCAAAAAGGTGAGGGGGAATGGTGAGCAACTGGTGAGGAGGAGGAGAGATGACATGAGTTAGTTTGAGAGAGTGATTGATACTTGTGAATAGATAGGATGAAATGTAAACACTCTACTGTGACCTGAGTATTTTTGCCAGCCTCTGCTACATTCTGGTGTTTTAATTATAAATATGTACATAAGTGGCAGCCATTACAGCCTAAAATAAGACTTCACTGTTTAAACTGTTAAAAAACTGAGTGTATTAATGCAGGAGGTTTCTAAAGCTGGAGCCAACACTCAACATCATGTGATTAGTGCACCTGACATCCTCAACTATATCTAATGAGCAGGTTCAGTGTGAGGTGGTGTCCATCCTATTGATCCAGCCAGGTTCACACAGATGCTGCCTCATCCTTACATTAAATCCATGCTATGTTTTCAGCAGACCAAGAACCAGGTCCAGGTTTTCTGTGCAGTCTCAGATGGTGCGCCCTCCTCCTCCTCCTCCTACACTGGACTAACTTGGACCCACTTTGTCTGCTAACTTTTGCTTTAAGCAGACATGAACTCTAAGACGAAGCAGAGAACATAAGCTGCTGTTTCGTAGGCTAAAACTGTTAAGAGCAAGCGGTTTGGGAACCCTGCAGGTTTTTTTTTTTTTTCTCTTTCACTTTGGTTGTTCCAGCATTTCTTTGTTGCAGAAACAGATGCTTCTTCCTGTTCACGTGAGAAAGAAACATTCCCACTGTAGTACTATGTTGGATGTTTATGCAGGCTCCAACAGTTCAGTGTTTTTTCTGATTTTTTTCATGTGTTTCTGCTCAAGAGTGGCCTGTTTTCATTCACTTCAGCGATCTGTACAGCCTTCAGATGATATTTGACCATGTTTTCAACACAGAAGTGTCAAAGTACATGAACTACAAATAGACTTTCCTCTCAGGAGCCCAGAAGAGTGTGTGTATCGCCTCCATAGTAAAAAATTTCAAGTTGTGACGAAATGTTGCAAAAATATAAATGTAACTGTTCATAATCTGAGAAGGAGTATATTAGTTCAATAGAAGACTGCTGCCGCTTTTACACCAGACAGTGAGTAAGATAATTGTTCATTCAGCTGAGGACCCTCTCACACCCTCGACTGCACTGGAAAAGATCTCTCGCTTTGATTTAAGTTTTCCAAGCAGAAAATCGCCCCCACCTCCCTCCCCTGCCATGTCCCAGATTCAGACCCGCATACTTTCTCCACCGACACCTGCCCAGTGACCTCCGCCTCCCCACTGGCCAACGGGTTCTGGGCTGAGGGTACAACGGCATCATGCACATGGCGGCGGTACAATCTGGAGGGTGGGCGCTACCACCAGCAGACGCCCCTGTCCTCTGGCTGTTAAAGTTGAGTTAGAGGAACTCACCAACACAGCTACAGTCTGACACACACACAGGTAATTCCCCAGTGCACCTGAGCTGGAGTCGAAACCTGCTCTGTTGCTGATCTGATTTCATCTTTCCTGTCCAGGTGTTTTTTACACACACTCTGAGCTCGGCCGGAGTAACTGCTTCCCAGTCTTTGTATTCACATCGACAATACCCCAACCTGATGGTGATGGAGGTTTTGTTGGTGCGCGGTGGCATCAGAGGAGCCCATTACTGTAAAGCTGGTCCACTTCGTCACTTCAGAGTAAAGACATTGTTTTTGAGTCTTGTCCTGATTACAAAGGAGGAGGTACGGTCAACAAAACACATCATTTTGCTATATGGTAAGAGGTGGTCTTACACATCATTTAACTTCCCCCACCCTCAGGGCGCATCCAAGGACAGACGAACACAGCTGAGCACCCCCGCGGCTCTTGCCCCACAGTTCACCTCATCTGACCTCAGACCTCAGTGACCCTGACGCTGCTCCCAGGTTGTTTGTGCCTGGGGTTTCATCCTGATTGTGCCAACAGCTCAGACTCCGCCGAGGCCAGTTTCGACGAGGGCCTGAACCCGATGGCAGTTGGTAACCCGCGTCCGCCTCACGTAGCTGGCCTGAAAGAGCTGTGGCTGCAGAGCAAGGTGGAGGTGGCCGGCTCAGAGCCCCAAGGCCCTGGTCGGGCTGCATGTTCTACTCTCAGTGCCTTCCTCCATACATGACACCTCCAGCGGTGGAGCTGGTCCAGGTGGGCTGTCTAATGGAGGGATGGTCAGGACTATCAAATATGTTTTCCGGGACCAGGTATGTCTGGTGGCGTGTAAATGCTACGTCTGCTCTTTTAGCGTTGTGTATGATTAATATTTCACAGTGACTTACCTTCCTGTGACAGACATCTGATGTATCCTTGGGATCGCTTTTCACCCCAAGTTAGCCTGAAGCCAGCTGGAGCACAGGGTGGGGACTATAGATGGAGCAAAGACAACGCCTAGAAGCAAGGCTACAAGGTATAATGAACAAAAAGCATTTTATTTGATGTTAGATGGTGACATACCAAATGTCAGTATATTTTAGCTCAGATATGAGTTAGGACAGTGACATGGCATCGAAAACAAAACCTGAACTGGAAAAAGGAAACACTGGCATTGGAAATATTTGTACTGAAAAGTTGGTATTGGTGTTGAAATAAACACAGGCATCAAAAATGAACTGTTTTACAATCTTAATTTCTCAGTGTCGATTCAGATTTTTTCTTGTCTAACTACAATTTTACGTCAGTGGTTTCAGTTTTGTGAAGGAAGAAACATGTGATCTACAGGACAAGTATTTGATTTTGATTGATTTAGTGTGTGTGTGTGTGTGTGTGTGTGTGTGTGTGTGTGTGTGTTGCTGACCTACATTTTACAAATAACAATAAAACTGTGTCTGAGTCTTCTAAAGAAAAGATGCTACCTTACAGGGATCAGTTCCCAAGGAGAGTGCTGTGTCAGGGAGGGAAGTGTGTCCAGAGGACATTTACGTGACAAATAAGAGATCCACACATCAACGGAGATCCCGCCACTCTGGCCTTCCAACATTATTCCCACTGGTGAGGTATTGTCTTTATCCCCTGGCCTCCCCGCCATATTGTTTTCACCCTGTGTGATGTCATTCACTGAGCTCTTTGTTTCAGGATCTATCCGTGTTCAGAGAGGGACGGGGCAGCGAGGTGATATATGGTGTGGCTGATTACTGGGTTTCTAGAGCAACATGGAACCCTGAGGACCAGAAATATCACCTCCTGGGTAAAGACCATTATTAGAAAGACAGTAATTATACTGAATTTATTTAACTTTACGTGGTTATCAGGCTAATTCTTTAATAAAAGCAAAATTAAAGACATCTGACTTATTTACCAGTGGAAAAACATATGATCTGTCCAGTGTTATTGAATTTGTTTTTAATGTTAACATTTTTTTTAAAATCTAATCCACGTCATTATTTTATTTTTGGAATATTGCTACAATGCTACACCTGTTCTACAATGTCAGATATTTTGCTTTCTTTTTATTTCTATTTTTCTTTATTAACTTTTTAAAAAATCTATATTCATACATTTTAGGTACCTAAAAGATGATATAACTTAGGAGCAACTGTTTGATGTTCATGTAATCGTCATTATATAGTAGCATGAATATTCTTATTGAAATATAAAGAAGCTTTTCTCCTCTGTGCCACTCAGGTGTCATGCCACCTGATGAGTATTATTACAATGTCAACAACTCCGTGTACACAAACACAGTGGCCAAATTCAGGTACTAGTATTTAAATATCTCCCTGCAGTGCATATAAACATGTGAATACCAATAATACAAAACATCTCTCATCTGTCAGTCTTCAGTTCGCTGTAGAGTTGGCTGATCTCCTCCAACATCCTGTGCAGAAGGAATGGCAGGAAGTGGCCGAACACCTCAAGATACCTTTTGACCAGGAATCCCAGTACCATCCTGAGTATGACGGCTATATTAAAGGTTAATTTTTGTACCTGTCTTTCTGACTTTGACCCACATTTGAAAAATAAAGTGCTCATGACATGATGTCAGACTATTTTCTAACCTCTTACAGGTCATCCAGTGAAGCAGGCAGACACAGTGATGCTGGGTTATCCTCTTGGATTGTCAATGACTCCAGAGATCAGAAGGAATGATCTAGAGGCATACGAGCCTGTAACAGACCCTCATGGTCCGGCAATGACGTGGGTAAGACACAGTTTGTTTTAATGGTGGGCACAAAACTGAAGCTGTTGTTAATTCTGGTCGAATGTTTGAGAGATTTATTCTAAGTATTAACAGGAATATGTACTTAAAATGATATTACGTGACATTTGGGAGAAGGAATGACATGTTTCTTCCTCTTTTAAATTAAAAGTTCAATAAGACACACCCTTGCACAGTTCAGCACTGTCATGGTTTTACTGCTGCAGCCTTATTCACTCTTCTATACAGTAGCTTATAGAGGCAAGCTAGCTATATTGCCATGTAACTGATACCCAGTTAGTTAACTGACTTTATTACTCATTTCTACTATGATTTAGCAGTAACCATTAACCATAACTGACACCAGAGGCCACAGTTTCATAGTTACATACTCGTGTTGAGAGTCAAAAGGAAACACACCAGAATTCTTCCTATCAGTGTTAAATGGTATAATATCTGATTATTATCACTGATTTTAGTGATGTAGCTGGTGGAGGGAGGCTGCATTTTATTTTAGAAGTTCATCTCTGAATTTGTAAAGTATCTCCAGCTGATAAATAACTAATACATAAACTACAGATATATGTAGTAAAACTTGAAACCATGAAATTATGTGTAGTAGAAGCATGAAGTAACTTAAAATGCCTCAAAATTGTACTCAAGTATAGTTCTTGAGTAAATGTACTTGTTCGCTGTCCTTTATCAAAAGTTGGTGACTTATTAACTTATTGCTTGTGGTGAATGTAATCAGCTATGTTTTACAGTGTCACTTTGCACTGAATGTAAAAGCCTGTTGTTGCCGTTACTTCCCTCCCTCACATCTTTCCACTGTCAGGGTATGTTTGCCATCGGCTGGCTGGAGCTGGGAGAGGCTGAGAGAGCTCAGCGTTTACTTGAGAAGTGCTTCAGCAACATCCAGGGCCCGTTCCAGGTATCCCTCCAACTCTCACACCCACATCACACTAATACATGTCGCTTTACTGAGTCCTGACTACCTGTTCTCACAGGTGTGGAGTGAATCATCAGATGGCTCTGGTGCAGTCAACTTTCTCACAGGTATGGGAGGATTCCTGCAAGCTGTGCTGTTTGGTTACACTGGCTTCAGGTCAGTCATAAATCCTCCCATGCACGCACAGTAAAAGCACACGTCAGTCTGTACACAACATGCACACAGTGATACAAAGTTTGCCACCCTGTATTTTGTATAGAGTGGAGAAGGAATGCCTGGCCTTTTCCCCGCTTCTTCCCAACAACGTTTCTGAGCTCTGCATCCGTGGTGTGAATTATCTGGGCAGTCAGATGGACTGGCTGCTGAGGAAAGATGAAGTCTGTATCATACTGAGGGAACAGGGAAGAAGAGATGGAAACATTAAGCCCTGCGATCTACAGGTTGTCCTGAAAACATCAGGAACTAAAATCCCTCTCACACCAGGTAACACATAGAGCTGGGATGTACGATGACAGCAGCTTATTTCAGGTTCTTAGAAAAATGTTTATTCTTGCAATAAATATGAAGGTTTGTACATTAATAATTTAAAACAACATTCACCTCCTGAACTACAGCCCAAGGGCAAAACAGTGAACTGTTCATACAGTACACTCAGGGGAAATAAAGCACAATAAATCAGTGAATAAATGACAACAGTAGTACATGAGGTCATAGCAAGAGCATTAGACATAAGAAAAGGTGCAATCAAGGCTGAATTAAGCAACCAGGCAAAGTGAACAACTGCTGAGTATAAGGAGTATGATGAGTATGAAGAGCAACCCCGTCTCAACTTAGTTTATATTGAGCTTGTTCCTTGTAAAGTTGTGTTTTACCACATAACTTTAATTTGTGTTGTTTTGTCTGATCAACAGTCCAAATGTTGCACCACGTCTTGATGGCAGCTTTGTTATAAAGAAAAAATAAGGTTGATGCAAACAGATTATTATGAATTTACTCATCTATATCTATATTTTCAGGGCACCCAGTAACTTTTCCTCGCGGGCCCGGGTGTGTTCGTAAACTGACTCCGATGTCTTCCTGCTGGCCCATCTGAAACAGGATCCACGACCCTCCTTATCATTCCATTTACTCATGATATGTTGAGCAAGTTATTTCATATCTTTGCTACTGTTATGTTGTATGCTGACACTGACCTGACCATGGACAAAATGTATGGAATTCAGTTAAGAAGAGCAACATGATTTGTGACAATTTGGCTAGATTCAAATTTACAAAACAATGGTCTACAATCATTTCTTGTGATTTATTTACATATTACAAAAAGATACTTAGTTCTGTGATATACCATGTTACAAAACTGTAAATCAATTATACTGTATTGTAAATGGAATTCAAATAAATCTCTTTACTCTCTGTGCAAACCTTGATTCCTCTCCTTTCTCTTCATCCTCTGTGGTTTTGTCACAGGAATGTAAACAATACAACTGTGGCACTGAGAAAACACATGTAAACAGATAAAGCACAAGAAGATTAAGAAAACATCCTCAACGCTGAAAATGCACAGTATTTAGAAAACATACAGCAAAGTGAGAAAACATGACCAAATTGTGGTTTTTGCAGCTCATTTCTGTGTTTGGTTGTGTCACTTTGCAGCTTTTTTTCCAAATGCTGATCATATGTTGTTAAATTGTTGAATCTGTTTTTCTAATTTGCTCGTGCTTCGTCTATTTACATGTGCTTTCTTACATTTCAGCGTTGAGCTGTCAGGTCCATCGTACAGTACAGGTAAAACGTGTTTATCTTACCTTGGAGCTGGACCACTAAAACCTTTGTTGTATAATTGATGTCTTCAAACATCTTGTAGCTTTGATTTTCTGGAGAGAAGCAGCAACCGTTCTGCAGGAGAGGATGGGACATAGGACAAAAAGAGGTCATCGCATTTAAATTCTCTCACAAAAGAAAACAAAAAAACAAGCCATGTTTATGATTTACGGTTTATTAAAACCATATTTCTCCGTGTTTTGTGATATTATCGCAGAAAAACAGCGGTTAAAGTCTCTTGACAGACATGACGGTGTTTGAGTTGTGTGGGCGGGGAGGAGCAGATCCTGCCAGGCGTCAATTGGTTGATTTAAATCTTGGCAGCGCCGTAACTCCGCCCAGAACTTCCGTTGGGTTCACACGATTTGTTTTCACGTGCCAACCGTTTCCGCACACCGCACCACTCCTCGCTATTCATCCAAACGACAGGCTCCGCCCTCTCAGATAATCTTAATCAACAAATCGAACATCCCCTCTGTGCACTGAGCCTCGGGATTGGTCGGTGAGGTTTTGAACCAGTTAAACGGTTTCAGCGGGTGAGCGGAGGTAGTACTGTTACCGTCCAGGACGTTTACACATGAGCCGTGGATCGAAGTGGACGTTCCTTTACTTTAGCACATTTATTTTTACGCCAGTATGCGATAAATATTATTTTTAAAATTATCGGAGCAACGACTATTGGATTTATTTCTCGGAAACTTGGACATCAAAGGTAGTTATTTAAAGACGACATTAGTGTTAGCTAGCTAATATCGTACCGACAGCCTTTTAACTGCAGACAAATGAAAAACTTAATATTCAACTCAGTTAAATTAATGTATGGTGTTTCCCGTCACCGTCTTAATATAGCACATTATTTCAGTTTTTGGTGTTTCATTCTTGTTGATCTGGGTGTTTAATGTTAGCTAGCTAAGCTAACTTGTTGCCTGGGTAACGCGCAAGTTAGCTCATTCAGTTTGTGAAATAAAACGCTCGGGTTTATGTTGGGCTACAGTTAAAGTTTTTATTCTAATACGATGTGTCAGTGCTGAAGACAGCTATGTTGTTGTCTACCTCATTGTTTTCAAATGGCTACCTACCTCTCCGGTCTGTCCGCGGAAACAGAGGACATTACGCATGCACCGACCATACAGACAAAGACAAAAACACTGCAAAATGGATCTGCCGGTGCAAGACTGAAAAAACAAACAAATGACAACCAGAAATACTGAGACAGATACAACTGATGCGCAGGAATGACTGCAGGAAATATGCAGTTTCTCATTACTTGTCAATGTACTCTGTAAATATGTTTATTGATATTATGCAAAGAGTATTACTTATAGTTCTGCACAGCTGTCCAAGTCTGCAGAGTTAAGACGTTTTTAGGCAACATTTCCCCAGAATCGGCGGTGACATTTTGATTGTTTAGTAAGGTTGCTATTACTTAACTGTGTGAGTGATGATAACCTAGTTAGTTATCCTTGTAAAACTGTTACTATAGATGAGCCATAGTTGTGTCCCTTATACTTCAGGATCCCTTTCAACCACATGCACAATTGACTAAATAGACATAATTATGTTTCACTAATATATTTGCAGTGTAGCTTTAATGGTAGATAAAATTTCAACGGTCATATGGGTTGCTGTTTAGTGGGTTAATTACAGGAGGTTTCAAAAAGGCTTAGTGAAAAGTTAAAATAAGATAGTCAGAAGAAATGTTAACACTTAAACAAAATGGAAAAACAACCAAAGTTCCTCAGGTGATGCTTCAACTTACTTTTCTCTTACTTGCCATCTGAGGTCCTGTCCCAGCTTGTCCTGATTTTAATTCTCAATCTTTACCCCAGGCCATCACCATGAACTCTGTACTGTCATCCGTACGTTCCCTCATGCAAATGTTTGATGGCAAAGTGCAAGAATTCATCAGTGACATTGATAATGTCCATGTGGTTTGGCTCGAGGAGATCCAACAAGAAGCCAACCGCATGTTCTCAAGGTAGGTTTGACGTAATGCCCTTAAAATCAATTGAATAATAAGGTTTCTGTCCTCAGTTGTTCTGTGCAGTTCTTCTCTAGAATTGTTTTTAGGGTTTAACTGATGAAGCAAATTCTTCTGTTTCAGGGATTTTAATGCTGAGCCAGAATTAATGCCAAAAACACCATCACAGAAGAAGAATAGTCGCAGGAAGCGTGTATCTGTGGGGCGTCAGGAAGAAAATCAAACAAGGCGAAGGTTTGTTGCTTTTATTACAGTTGTAGTACGGACTAAATTTTCACATTTCTTCAAACCTGAGTAATTTATGTTGTGCCTTTTTAATTCTAAATAAATTTCCCCTTCCTGTCCAGGTTTTCAAAGGGAAAGCGCAGTAACCTTCGTGGCTCCTCTGTCAAATCACTGAACTTCATTGCTGAAGAATCCATTCCTGAGGCTTCCACCTCTGAAGCCAGCACCGCCACACAACCTAAACGCACCACCCGCAAAAACAAACAGACTAAGCCAGAGGTGTTGGAGGAGGTGAGTCACTCTCCTCGTGGCAGCTGTGAAAGTGAAGAGGTGCAGAACAGGAAGCCAGAGCTGGTAGAGGAAGAAGAGGTGGACAAAAATAATATGGTGAACAATGCAGAAGTTGAGCCTGACAACGCATGTAGCACTGCTGGGTCTCCACCCTCACCCAAGGTTGATGTTGGCCTCAAGTCTGACAAACGCAGCACTTTCCAGTCTCCACCCAAGATACCCTCACCTGAGGTCATCGTCAGCATCTCCTCAGCAGACCGCAGGTCCGCTGAGCTTGTTGTAAAGCCAGAGCCCTCTCCTGGCCGCACAGCTGCTAAGATTGCAATAGCCGGAGCGGCTCAAAGCTCAAGACGGAGCTCCGTGCGCTGCTCCCTAAAGCTACGTCACTCGCTGGCTGGTCTGCGACACAGTATGACACAAGAGTCTATTCGCCGTGCATCTCGACGCTCGATGCTGAAGAGGAAGGCAGCTCGTATGGGCAACTCTTCATGTAGCAGCAACATTAGTGGTGAGAAATGAGCCACATTTGGTTTATAAGTACATAAAATGCAAAACATTTGCAAATTATGTAATATTCTTATTAAGCCCTGTGTTATAACTATATATTTCTTTATGATTGCAGAGGACTCTTGCATCGACACTGCAGAGGAAGAAGATAAAGACGAGTGAGTAATGACTTAAAATGTTTCTTTGCATTAATGAGTGCGTTGTCGCCTCTATGAGAAAGAACAATCAGATGTTAAAGGTATTTGTAGCAGTGGGTGATACATTTTTCTGTGTACTCTGAGCTACATGTGACTTATCATGAATTCAGTGTTCTTTTATTTTAAAGTGTGTCTTGACCATATTAATGTGTTCACTGCTGTAGCGTGTTTGAAGCTGTAACTCCAGACAAAGAGGATAATGCTGCAGAGGAGGAATCTAAGGAAACTCCAGAGGTATGAATATATGTATTTATCTATTAAAACTGAGATTGATTTTATTCTGCATTGATTGATGAGTTGATGATTTTGTTTTACATTATTTGTATCAAACAAATGTGTACCCAGATTAAGCAGATGGTGCATCCATCTGTCGGACGGGTTACTCGCTCTGTGGCTGCAAACTCTCCCAAACTGGCGCCCCCCTCGTTGTATACCAGTGAACAGAAGGTCAGCACTCCAGACAAGAGAGCAGGTATGGGGACTCTTCATTTTATTAACTAGCTCTTGTTTAATTAAATTTTAGTTAATGTATCTGACAGTTTTGTACCAAAATGTCACGTGTGCTAAATACATGTTTGTATTTGTGTTTCAGTTGTCACTGACAAGCAGCGGACTTCCCAGTCAGTTCGCAGGTGAGTGTTCTGTGTGTGTGTGCTTGCTGGATATTATTTGATTTCCTGTTGTCTTGTCCCTTTATTCTCTCAGGATTAAGCTGTTGTCCTATATGACAGAGGGAGGTGTTGTATCTTTAAGAATGTTTTTTCTGTATCTCCAGGTCACGGCGTAGTACCAAACGTAAAGCACCGGATACTGTAGAGGAAAGTCCAACAAAGAGGTTCTCGCCTCCCAAGAAAAGTCAGAGTGTAAGATGCAAAAATCTTGCGTTAATGTTACAAAATGGTAAATGTGTATATGAAAAAGAATGAATGAAGTAATCACATAGTAAAGTTTTAGAACTTACTCTCCTTTGTTTTTAATACACAGGCGATCAGGCCCAACATGAGAACTTTCCTCCACACTGTGCAGAAGAATCAGATGCTGATGATGACTCCGAATTCGCTTGGCCGCACAGGTGTTATCAAGTCCTTCATTAAACACACCACCCCAGTGAGGGCTGATCCTAAGGTAAGTTAAACACTTAGCAAAGCAAAAACACAGTCATAACTTTCCAGAGCTGGTTTATGGTAAAACTGTATCCTTCATCTCTGTTTATATTGTTGTAGGGTTTTGAATTTGAGCTCATAATAAGTGTTGATTACACAGCAGAAAGTACTTACTAACCTAACTCCACTGGCCAAAAACAGACGTGGTATTGCTGTGAATTTAAGTAAGTAATGTTGTCCCTGCATAAGCATGGGAATTACTGCTTATCAGATATCTTATAATTTTGGTTTTGTGCATTCCTAAAACCATAATCTTATGTTTGTTTTATATGTTTTATAGTTTGCAACAGCACAAATAAACAAGGAGAAATGTCACAATTAATTACAATTAAATTTGAAATTGTTGCATTTGATAAAACGCATGACCTTAGATTTAAAAAATATGATTTGTTGAGCTGTCAAACTATACAAGCCTCTTATGGATTTTTTTTCTCTCCCCTCCTCAGTTGAGTATTGGTATAGTGGTAAGTGTAATGCTGAAGCACTGTGTGTTGTTTGTGGGCAATTGATGGTGTTTAATATCCCACTGTGCAACTTGAATGTCTCCTCATTTAGCACGTACCTTTAGATTTAAGCCTCTTTCACACGTCCACATTTAAATGTAAATGTTCAGGCATTTTGTCGCCTTTCCCATTTTGTTGTGTAGAATAAAACTCTGTGCTACACTTTTTTTTGTACAGGAGACAGACCCACATGTAAACAACCAAAACTTGTCTCATTAATTGAACCCTGCAATTTTGCAGGGTCCATGTGTGAAGGGGGCTGGATATGCATTTTAACAACATCCCAAACTGCACTTGTTAGTTGACGGTGTCTCTGATCCCACAGGTCACTAATGCTCATACTTTACAATCTTTTATGACCTAACAACCCTTCAAACCACCCTAAATGGCTTTGGTAACCTCACTGTTTGTTGACTTGAAACATAATTTGATCAGATGTAGAGACTGAAGTAGAAATCCATCTTAACTAGAGGCAATGTCATCATGAGTTTGATTTAAACTCCCAGAGCTTCAGGAAGTACTTATGGTTATTTGTAGAACAGGTCTTGTGTTTTCCACAACAGCAATGATGTCACCATCACTGTCAAAATGGCAACAACTGAGCTCTCTCTTCTACTTGGGGAAGAGGTAGTTGTCTGGGGGTGAAAAGGGCAGGTGTTGGATGAGTTCAGATCCACATTTGGACAGTGCTGTCTTGCAGTTTTCAATTGCCTGAAACAGAAACACAGTGAAAGTTATTAATTTCAAACTCTGTGCAATCATGCAAAGAGCTAAACTGCATGTCTGCATGTATATAACCAGAGCTGTTTAACTCATCTTATTTTACTTTAACCCAGGAACTTTTCAGCCACCCCTTGTATATTGGACTCCCAGACCAAGAGACAAAATGACTACAATAATGCGTCTCTTGTGGTTATGCTATGCCTCTAGTTTTCCTGTCTTTGTAGTCTTAACTGAGCTCTGTGACTTTCAAAATAGAGATGTTCAGTAATACATATATTAATTATATTACTGGGAGTTATTTTTACATAAAATGAGGAAGTCCTGACAGGAATGTGAGTTATAATCTATCTGCTTAACAATAATGCAATTGTAGGCGTTTGTTTTCCACTGTTGTCTATTGAGTTAATAAGATACTGAAACAAATCAGTTTTACGTCCCCTTGTAGGAACCCTGTATTTGTTCTGTCGAGATTGTCAGCATAGAAGTTCAGAGACCAATAATCACAGGTCAGAGGACAGGAAATATACCAGATATCATGTGTCTCTGGTGCTCAGTGATATGAACATAAACTTGACTGATCTCTCAAAGACCACTGAAATAGCACAAAGTCTGTTATGATGGATTTTTGCTTTGGTGTTTATTCTGGGAGGTGATTGTTTTCCACTGTAATGCTCTTCACCTGCTCCTTTGGGTTATTTTGATGTTTGCCACCCATTACACTGTGTTATCATGAATTGTTTTCCTGGCAACATAAGTTTCCTAAATTCTTTTTACCTTATAGTCTCCTTTTTTTCTCTTTCTAGACCAAAGAGCGTCACAAGCTGGAAGCACTCAAAAAGAAACAGGAGCAAGAGGAGGAACGGATGAAGAAAATGGAGGAGGAGAAGAAAAGGAAACAGGAGGAACTTAAAAGGTTAATGCTCAACGTCTTTCAAAGTTAATCCACTCTGACTGGACACAGTGGACTAATTACTGGACTAATCTTTGCTTTTATATTATAACTTTTAACATTTGTGTTGTAGGAAGAGGGATGAGAGGCTGAGAAGAGTGTTTGAAGCCAAAGTCAAAGAAGACCAGAGGGAGGAGGAGAAGAAGAGGAAGATTGCTCAAAAAATGGCTCAGATTGATGAGAAAAATGATAAGGTACACAACAAAGTTTGAGACGTTAAGTCTGTATGTTCACCTCAGAAGTTTGAGCCCCTTTTGTCTCATATTTGACATCGTGCCTCTTCATGCAGCGTCTGGCAGAGGAGAAGGCCAAGAAGAAAGTGGCCCTGAAACGTCAAGAGGAGCTGGAGCAGAAGAGGTTGGAAGAAGAGGCGAGGAAGAAGAAGATTCAGCAAGCAGTGAGACAATGCTCTTTGTATTATTAACTCTAGCTTGTCTTTACATTGTCAGGCTTTTCTCATGGTTTGTGTGTTTCTTAAAACCTCAGGAGGAAGAGAAGAGGCAGCAGGAGTTACTGGCCAAGAAGAAGGCTGAGGAGGAGGAGCAGCGTACAGCTCGTAAGCTGGCTGAAGCTCGCAAAGCACTGGAGCTGAAGAGGGAGCAGGAGCGAGAGAGAGCACGAGAAAGAGAGCTGGAGAGAGAGCGACAAGCTGCTGCAGAAAGGTTGTCTATTGTTCTGACAATACTGCAATAAGAACTACTTTATAAACTGAACAGCCTAATTATCTTTTGAACATGACATACTTTGAAAACATCATCTGAAAACTGCACTGCAGAAAGACAGGAAGAAAAAAAAAGTTTTACTGACTTGATGTCTTTTTTATTTCCAGGGAGCGAGTGGAAAAAGAAAAAGCTCTCGCTCTGCAGCGTGAACTGGAGAGAGCAGCGAGAGAGAAGGAGAGAAGAGAACTGGAGGAGAAAAGAAAGGCGCTTGAGGAAAAAAGAAAACAGGTAAGAAATTAAAATTTGGAACCAAACTGAATGGTTTTGCAGTCCAAAATAAAATGTATTTCACAGTGCACGTACATCAGATGAGGCATAACAAGCTAAGGCAGTTACATAGTTTGATGACACAGCTGCTCAGCTCTCTGTTCATGTGTTTTCTGTTCCAGCAGGAGGAGCAGCTGAGGTTGGCTGCAGAGGAGAAAGCTGCTAAAGAGAGAGAAGCTGCTAAACAGAAAGAGGCTGCTGCTAAACAGGTAAACCAGCGAGGGAAGATAATAAGTTGACATAAAGATTGAATTTAAAGGGGCTGCTCTGCCAAATCACAAAAATATTTTCTCACTTCATCTGGTCATACAGTTAATTTTGATTTGATTTACTCTATAAATAAAACCTATAAACTTAAGTTGCTGCAATATTGTGAACATTTAAGACCATGTAAACTGAACGTTTTCGTTTTTCTAAATGGCTTGTTTAACCCAATATTCCAAATAATGCAATACAACAATATGCCCAGAAGAAAACACACATTGCATTTTGCTGTAGATATGAAAAAAATAATTTGATCACTGGAGGAAATCATATCATATTAATGGTTTAATAACTAAACCTTTTTTTGCTCCCTCTCTTCCCTGTGTGATGAAGGCTGCTGCTAACCTGAATGTGACTGTAGATATCGAGGTAAGACAGTTTTCACCTTAAACCTTAAATAAACAGATGGACACAATAGAATTAAAGATTTAAGAAAAAGGCTTGGTTTGGGCAATGTTTATAATGGTTATTAATTATTATCTCTGCTGGTTTGTTAAGCAGTGGTGAAAACAAACTTACCCCCTCTCTCCGTAATCTTTTCAGCGCTCTGTGATGAGTACACCTGTAGGAAAAGGTGGTGGCCTCAACGTGACTGTGGACATTGAGGTAACCTTTTAAACGTGTGCAATTTTTCATCAATTTCTATCTTAAAATAAAACATGATAGAATTAATTTCTCGTCAGAGTAAAGCCTCTATAATGTGTGTTTTATCCTCCTCTGCAGCAATCACCTCAGTCGTACTCCATCACTCCAAAGGGCGGCAACAAACCTCTGGTCCTGTCCAAAAATCCAGAGGATTACGGGATGGACCAAAACAGTGACGATTCCACTGATGATGAGTCTGCCCCGAGGAAACCTATCCCATCCTGGGCAGAGGGTATGATGATGATCAGTCTCTCAAACTGTTCATTAATCAGGTTTTATAATATGTTTCTCAACAGACCAGGTTTAAACTGACTTCACTAAAAGTCTCTGAACTAAAAGTCGAAACAGCGACTGTCCAGTCACAGCTTCACAATTACATCTAGGTCCCTCAGGCCTGTTGAGCTTTGGATTTCATGTTGAAGCAATGTTTGTGGGACTGTAGTAAAACAGAGGAGGATGGTGGTGCACTGTGTAGTATTTCCCCACTGCAGAGTTCAGGTCAATGTTAGTGTCTGTCAGGAAGTTACACTCGAGCTTGTCTTAATGTTTTGTTTGCCAAATACATCTGAAATCAAGGATGTAACTAACAAGGAAGTAACTACGGCTGGTGGGGCTTATAGTATTGTGAGTTATTCCAATCTGAGTTAAGATTGTGAATGTTACATACAGGCTTGTTTGTTGTATGGTGTATGATTTCATTCTCATGTTGTGTAGTCTCAAGTGAAAACTTTAATTTTTTCTCCCTCCCAGGTCCGAACCTGCAGCAGATAATCATGAAGCAGTACTTCAACCCTCCAGATTTTGACTCTTTCTTCGGAGCAATCGAACCACCAAAACTGGAAAACATCTTTTACAAGAGCAAGCCTCGCTATTTTAAACGCACCAGCTCTGCTGTGTGGCACTCTCCTCCAATTGGAACCAAGTAATGTCTGTACACTGATGCAGATATACGCTGCTGTATAAAGTTTAATTCCTATTTTAAAGTTTTCTTTTTCAAATAAAGTTATGTTTTTTGAATGTTTTTGATTTTTTTCAATATAACATTTGTGTAAAAGGTTTTAGGCATCCATATTTTAGGAATATTGTTTAGAATGTAAAATATCATGGGTTTGAGTGATGCGTGTGTCATGTGATGAAGTTGATGCTTCACACTTGTACTTGAAAATGAATTTGTATTATAACACAGTGGGATCTGAACTTAATGAAGTTTTTGCCAAATGACCAGTAAAAACTTTGATTTGTCTAATGTGTGTACTGACTGTAAATGATAGGATTCCCATGTTTGGGATTTATCCAGTGCATTAAAATGGTTGATTGCACCAACATATTGTGCAGGTCGCAGCTTTTAAATGGTTTGATAGCAGGTAATCAACTGAGTGATTAACATCATAAAACAATGGTCAGTCTTTAGGAATTAATTACACATTTTATTTTAATGCATATACTGTGACATAATATGATTACTATATAAAATTTGATCTGATCTGGGTGCTTCAGTGCACTGTGCACATGGCTATTTAAAAGGCTATCGGTGCCGTCCAGCCCCTTTAACTACTAGCAGTGTTGCCAGGTTGGGTGGTTTTCCGCCCGGTTGAAATGCTTTTCTTAAATGGGCGAGAATAAAATGATTTGGGTGGGTTATTATTTGGGCTACCTTTTGTACCATTGGGGTAAAAAACAAAAGCTACGAAAAGTTCAACTATATTCGGCGTTTTAAGCTGAAAGAGAAAAGCAGGGGAAAGATATGAGTCGGAAGATACTGTGAGATGAAAGGGACAGGTGCAACCGGAAGTTAGTTGATTGGCTCATAAGGAGCAGCAGCAGGTAGGCTACTTTAAAACGTTTAGCGCCCGATATCTGCAGTTTGTAGTGAAAAACGACTCGCTCAAATCTAAAGCTAGACATACATGATAGTCATTTTTACGCTGATATCATTATCTATTATTATCATCGCATTTAAACGTCCATAAACACGCTGAGAAATCGTCGAAAAAAGACGCTCCTGCAGAATCTCCTTGAGAATCACCACATTTGAATGTTTTTTTCAGTATAAATGCAATTCATTGACAGTTGTCGCAACATCCAGTGGTACATAGCTAATAGGAACTGCTAATAGTGAATTCGGCCTACTTAATTTTACAATATATGAGCTAGTATAGATTAAAAGTGGAGCTAAATTTGTAGTCCATACATTATACTTTATGTTTCTTTTGAAACTTTATATCTGCTTATATGAGTGAAGATTTTTAACGTTAGATGTGACATTATCCAGAGTTAATTTGTGAGAAAAGTATTTTCACAAGGATTGTGCAGTCTCTAGACTCTGCCGCCTCTTGTTAGTCCAACCTGGCAACACAGACGGCGCAACCGTCGATATCATAGGGAGCTACATTGGTATCCGTAACTGGTCTGTTGGTCAACTTATGTCGCTGGAAATTTAAACATCGTACATATCGGATTGCGACACAGCTAGTTACATCAGTGAGAAGACCCAAATCGACAGCTAACCAGGTGTGTTTGTGTAGCAGCTCTGTGCTCAGCTAGCCTGTAAGTTATCACCTGTCGTGTTATGGGATGAATGGGAGGATGGAGGTTTGGTTGCTAACTCTGTTTAGCAACGATCTTTTGAAACGTAACGTGCAATTATCGCCTGTTAGCTGTCCGGTGTGGTAGAATAACACGTTAGGCTCGTCATTAAACTCAGTATGGTCGCCTGTCAGAGCTACTTTTCTATGTTAATTTTGTGTTTAAGTTAGCTACCATGTTAGCAAGAAAGCCTTAGCGTCAGTTAACAGCTCACCTTGACGTAACGTTTCTTTTCATTAGCAGGTAAACAGTCTGTGTCTTTATCTCATTGTACACAGCTTTGTACAAATGTTTATTAGCTGCAGATCGAAGACAAATTTTAAAGTTTTTATTTAGCGAGGCGACCAGTGTCATTGACCAGCAGTGTGTCATTTAAACACGTTGTATCAGTTTACCAGGTTTTCAGTCGTTTATAGTGAGATGAAGGTCACTTTGTCTGAATCAGGTGCAGGTGACTCTTTAAAGGTTCAATACATCCAAATCACTGCATTGGGGTAATTGTTTTTGTCAGAAAGTAGTAGTTCACACTGCTCACTGTGAGGTGGATTACCCTGAGAAATTGCTGCATGTAAACTAAAGAGTTTAATGTAAAATATTTTGAAATTCCAGTCATTTTATCAGAGATAAGGCAGAAATCTCAAGGGCAAATACTTGGAGAGATGTGCAAGTAAATCAGAAATGAGCTACATGGATAGATACAACTAGAATAATTGTGGGAAAACTGCCTTTTTAAATAATTTAGACGAACCAACCCTTTAAATGGTGGATAGCAGTTATTTGTTAATTCACAGGTGCTTCATTTGTTGGTTTGGTTTAGCAGGAGCTTCAATGACAGAAGCTGATGTTTAGGGAGAAGAACAATGTAGCAGGTGATGTTGGCAGGGATAGTGGGATGGTAAGGTATCATCAGCCAGTATCAGCTGTGGTTTCAAGTGCATTTGTTTTTGTCTTAATGTGGGTGGTTCATGACACAACATCTAGTACATCAGCTGAGTTCAGTATCTGTCCAGGGCTTAGAGTAGCAGCTGTCGTATATTTGTCGAGCAGAGCAGTCACGGAAATCTGTTCACTCATTAACTGATTGTTGTTATAATCCATACAGAAATGAGTTCACAAATCCGACAAAACTTCCACCAGGACTGCGAGGCTGCCGTTAATAGACAGATAAATCTGGAGCTGTATGCTTCTTATGTCTATCTCTCTATGGTAAGAGATGCTTTCAAGCCCAGCTGTTCAATGTGCATCTTCTCTGCTTAGTGCTGTTTGTGACAAAAAAAGGTTTTCTTGTCTTTCTTTTTGTTGATGTTTAGGCATACTACTTTGATAGGGATGACAAATTCCTGCCGAATTTTGCCAAGTTCTTTCGCACACAGTCCAAAGAGGAGCGTGAGCATGCAGAGAAGCTGATGAGTCTGCAGAACAAGAGGGGGGGCAGGATTTTCCTGCAGGACATCAAGGTATTTACAGATACTTTTTCTTCTTAACAATGTTTTTTAATATAATTTTTTCACAGAAGGGTAGTTAAATGTAGATACAGAGGGTGAACCTCTTGGTGATACTGTTGTTTCTCAAATCGGATGAAATTCTGAATTCATCTGTGGTTATTTTTGTAAAATCAATGTATCACGAGTATTGAATTGTCGTGAATTATTTATGTCTATCTTAGAAACCTGATAGAGATGAGTGGGGGAGCAGCCTGGAGGCCTTGGAGTGTGCCCTGCAGCTGGAGAAAAGTGTAAACCAATCTCTGCTGGACCTGCAGAAACTGGCGACTGAACATAATGATCCTCATGTAAGCAGCCGACTAAGGGTCAGTGTGCACAGGATCCGGCCGCGTCACGTTCCAGCTCCTTTAGAAAACAATCCTCTGCCATTTTACCCAGCGCTGGAATTCCCGTATTTATCAGCATTTTAATTAAAATGAATTTTGATGACACATTTCACTTGTTTTTAGACACATACATGGCAAAAGTAGTTTTTGGTGTTTGTAGGTAGTGAGAGGGAGCTGTCCCATTAAACCTCAGTTTAGTCTCCTCCTGCTCTGTGATCACCTATACTCTGTTTCAGTATAGCCAAATTCACAATATAGTTGTTTTCATTTACGTTTTGCTGTTGTCAGACAATGGAACAAGTATATACAAGTAAATACAATCATGGCTCATAAATATTTCTTCATCCAGGACTTACTAATAAGCTGCTGAGCTTTAGAAAAAGTCATTATTTTATGATCATAACATCCTTAGACAAAATAAATAAAAGTACAGGTTAATGACTGCAGCTGTGCTGAGAGATTGGCTGTACTGACATTTAAAATGAGCGATGGCAGAGACGATCTGAAGCCACAAAATGTTGTCATGTTTAGCATGGCCTAAAAGCCAATCTATTACACCCTTTAAATGACCTGCAAACCTGTGGTAATGCTTAGAAATCACATCAAACAACTCTAAAAGCTGAAGTCTGAATGAATTGAAAACTGAGATGGAGCCATGACTGAGCTGGACTGCAGTCAGATGCTGTGCACATTTGGTGTAAGAACATACAGTACCTGCCTTTTACAGGACCTCACAGTCCAATAGGATGCAACATTTTGTCATTTATTTTCCGCAGATGTGCGACTTCATAGAAACACATTTTCTGGATGAGCAGGTGAAATCTATCAAACAGCTCGCCGACTGGATCTCAAACCTGCGCCGCATGGGGGCCCCTCAGAGTGGCATGGCCGAGTACCTGTTTGACAAACACACCATGGCTGAGGAGGGAAGTTAAACTACACTGTGACACTGTTTGTCTCGCTCACTTCTGCATGCCTCTGTACCTGAAATGTACTTTGTTTGCAAAAGCCATAGATAGTTGACAACTGCAGACCTCGCTTCTCGTTACATTCCAGATTACAAACTATCCCAGACGTGTTTTGTAGAAATAAAGACTGAGCAAACCTTTAATTCACTGCATTTATGTGTTCATACTTACTGAACTTATGTATTTTACTGATTGTTTCAGTGTTTTAGTATTTCCAAAGGATGGTGGCCAAAACTGCAATTTAACGTCTGAGCTGAAATTTGACATATTTTTTAAATATTTGCCCATGTTTGAGTGTATGGAGGCTGGACTGTGCCACTAGAACATATATATATATATATATGAATGACTGAATAAAACGCTTAAAATGGATTTAGAAAATAATTTCAAAGCATATTTTTTGTTACTCCATTTATTACTCAATGTATCATATATTCAGTGAGGTTCAGAAGCTGTCACTGACCAAACCTGTAGAGATTTACACACTTCTGACTTCTTTCTGTTTTTTTTTGTCATGAAATACTGGATACTTATACTTTTCTTTGCCTAGAGAGGACAGTTGCTCTTTGGTTTCCACACAAAGGCCTTTCACAAACATTGGGAACCACCTCCATAGACCATGCCTGGACACTCCTGCTGCTTGTCGTACACCATGTAGTTCCTGCGAACACTGTCATTGCCACTGTTACTTCTTTCAATCTATTACACTGGGTGCATGCCTTAAAAAGAATCATATGTGAATTAAAATGTGGATAAAATGAAACTTAAGAGCAATGCAAAAAACACAACATAATTAGGAAGACACATTAGTAAATACAGTCATCCACAATTTAAAAACAATATAATTAAATGAAATTCATTGGCCCTTGTAGTTATGATTTTGCACTATTACTACCTTTAAATTTTCAGTTTCATCCATAATTTAATGTTTAATGAAAACCTTTTTATTACTGAATCATTCCGAAATAATTAAAATATTAATAATTAACCAAGATTACAAATTATGGCAGCTTTATGTAATTTATGAATATTTTATTGTGAATTTAATTGTACATACAGTATCATTGAATTATAAGAAAATGAAGTACACAAATAATTTCAGGTTTTCATTTTTTATTGAAAAAAATTCTTGTTAAAATGACAAAAGAAGCATAACATAACTAATGGAAACAGTGTTAAGACTACTGTAGTTTAAGAATATACACATTTTGGCTTCTTGTTGCTGAGTCTCAGAGGAAACTGTTAAGTATTTCTTATTTTTCCTTCACATGTTGACGGTTAAATCTCATAAGGTGCTTTTGCATTACAAGTAGGTTAATTGTTCTGTAAGAGTTTGTCAGGAAGTAGAGATTAACTCAGTGTTTACAGCAAATACTTTTCAACTGTGCTCCAGATGACTGCAGTGCATTTCAGATGTAACGTAGGTCAGTGCCTGTGTGTGTATGAAATATTTCAAATGCCACATGTGGTACAAAAACAGTGTCACGCCTTCTTTCCTCAGTCCTGTTCCCTCCCTCCTGCCGCCTTGTTCGCCCCACCATCCACCAAAACGCCCAGCAGGTCCCCTTCTGCCAGTGAGATCCCTGAATCATTGGGTGAGTTTTGCTGATTGGTGTCTTGTTGTGATGACGCTGAGGTGGAAACCGTGTTCATGTTATTGCTCAGCCCGCCGTTGGTGCCCCCGTTGCTTGCCCTCATGTTGTTGGCGCTAAAGTTCCCATGGTTACCAAAATTACTGTGACTTGTACCGTTGCAGAGACCACCCGCTGTGCCAGCGCTGTTGGTGCTTGTTGCATTAATGCTGCTAGAGCTGCTGCTGGGATTACTGGGATTTGCTGTTCGGGAGGGAGGAGTGAACGAGAACACCCTTTCTCCTCCGCTTCCCATAGCTCGAGCGCTCGGAGGCCCGGGTTGGCTGTCGGCTGAGGGGAGGTTGTCCAGAGTAAGGCGAGGAGGGAGAGGCCGGCGGGATAGCAGGCCGTGTCCTGGTCTGAGTTTAGATATTGGGCAGAGTTCGGGCGGAGGGTCAGGGAAGGAGAAGGTGGGGGTGCTCTGCATCTCACCATCCTCGCTCAGCCAGGGAAAAGCAGAGGACGGCGGTGGGGGGACGTGGTTGGGGGTGTCAGGAGGCAGCAGCTGCGAGCCCACCATTGGATGGGCGAGGGAGCTGCAGCTGCGGTCCCACTCGTTTTGGGCTCTCCGGGCGGGTCGGGGCCGGGGCACTGCAGGGGGCACGCAGTGGATGGGCGTCTGTGGGCAGCTGTAGAATCCTGGCCTCTCATACAGGGGCATAGTGGAGAAGGCGTAGTCTGGATCTCGCTCTGGGTTCAGAGGTTGGCGGACTTGACCCGGGGTTGATGGAGCCTCTGGGTGCAGGTAAAGAGGGAAGCGGCTTAGTGGAGCTCCAGGGCGGCGGCGCAGCAGAGGGACCCGGGATGAGCGAGGAAAGTTTGGGGATTGGACACCAAGAAGATGACCCAGACCTCCAAGCAGCGGGGTGGAGTAGTTGGCCTCTTCATGTTCTTTGATCTGCTCCAGATTGGACTGAAACTCCATCTCCTCCTTAGGAACACTGGTTTAGATTACAGACATGGTTACATGATGGAGTATTTAAGAATCATCTGCCAGGAAATAAAGACCTTACTGAACCTGATATCCAGGGCTGAGCCCATGAAGGAGGGTTTGCGGTGTTCAGCGCTGGCAGCAGTGTAGGGAGGCTGAGGTTCGGACTCGTTCCAGTACATATCCCTCTCCACCAGCGGCAGACTGTCATACATCTCATCCACAGACAGCAAGGACACCTGGGACACAATGAAAACCACATCAAGTAGAACAAGACGACAACAATCTACAGCTGATGAAAAAACAAATGGAAAATAGTTTGGTTTCGATCCAAACCTGTAAATTGCGATCAACAAGCCAGTTGGTTTCAAAGTCGTCATCGTCTTCTCCAAAAGGATTAATGAGCTGCTCAGCCACCTAAGAAAAGAAAAGGCCTCAACAAGACAGCTCAGAAAATGAATGAAACCTCATTGTGACTGGATCAGACAAACAGTTCTTCACCTTCAGCCAACCAACATAGAAGAAAAATTGCAACAGGGTGAACACAGGCAGGTAGAAATCCACATCATGACCGGAGTAGCCCTGAGTCGGATCCAAGAACTGACGACCGATCAGACAAGCCAGGAAAAAGCTGTAGACAGCAACTGTCGCCACCTAATTAAAAAACATTTGTCAAGACTGGCAGTGTTTCACAGCAACCTCAGGGAAAAATTTAACAAGTCTCTAGAGGAGTTGTTTTATTGCTCTTGGTTAGATTTCTAATTTTGATTAAAGTGAGTTAATCATTTCAGGTATGATAATTACTGTAAGAAGCAAAAGCCAGCGGCCTAATATAGGCTCAGCATCACAGTCATTTATGTATTTTTCTGACACATAATCATTGCACAATCATCACTTTATGAAAACTACTAAATCTGTTTTTTCTACCACCAAGGAATCTGCTGTATTTCAGTTACAGAACGCAGTGAACAGAATGTACAAAACCTGAGTGTAGACAAGAGGCAGGCTGATCCAGTCAAAACCGTACAGCTTCATACACTTTGCCCGTAAACTATTCAACTCCTGAACAGAGGAGAAAAGCAAGACATGCAGAACCAATTTTAAAAAATGCTTCCGAGCCAAGATTTTCTCAAAGTTAAGATGTTCAGGCTCTTTTGGACAGCACGCAGATGAACACCTACAGTGAGAATGGCTGTGAGCGCCACGTCATTGTTGATGCGGCCCTCGGTCCGAGCTCTCAGAGCCAGGCTGACGAACCACATGCAGGGAACCCAGAACTTGTTGTGAGGAGAGGGCAAGTCCTCCAGGTGCCTCAGCTCCTCTGAGGTCATCAAACCTGAAAGACAAGGACATAAGAGTAGCCAAAATGATGTAACCAGAGCATGTACCGTACAAACAGTTCAACCACATCAGAAGAAGACTCTGAGTCTGAACCTGTGCCACGCTGGTCTAAAAGCACCACGTGTTTCTTCAAGACTTTAAACGGTGCAGCCAGAGTCAGCGGCTTTGGATGTGGTTGTGTTGAACATGATAAAACAGGCAGAGCAAAGAACAGTGAGCTTTAGTGATTTCATCATCACGTCTTACCTGCCTGCACCAGGTGCTCCGTGGTGGGAAACCTCTTGTAGACGGCTGTGCTGACAGAGCGGTAGATGAGCACACCAGACAGGTTGGCATATCGCATCAGAGTTCGGCGGGTCAGCCTGGAGGCCTCGTCGGCTCCACGAACATGACCGCCTACTAATGCTGCCAGACGATCCGGCCAGGGGACGTTCTCGAACTGTCCCCACCAACGGGACACGACCAGGGTTACATAGAAACCTGGTTAAGAAATGAAAACCTATAGAATTAGAGGCTGCCTGCAGTGATGCTTTCAAGAGTTTAGATGTAGGGATGACTATTGCACGTTTGGATTAAGTTTAAAAATTTAAATGAGACAATGGTGCAGTTAAACTATTTCAACTGAAGATTGTACGAGGTATAAAACTATCAGCCCCAGCTCACCCAGCACGAACGACACAGGGATGAGCTCTGCGTAGCGGTCACAGTATATCGACAGCTTCTCAAACAGCCTCCTCTGGTCAACATTTAACACAAACCTGGTGAAGGAAACATCTGCTGAGTCTCTTCTATACCAAGAGCGACGGCCACACTTTCTGGTCTAACATACTTTCACTTCAGAGGCAGCATATTGCTCCCACCATGACAAAAAAAGTATTTGCTCAGTTTCTCCTTAAAACTTGAAAATGTTCTTGTTTTACCAAAATCATCTTCCTGTTCATAACAACATACGTATCTCATATCAACATGTATCTTTTTAAAATATGAAACATACTCATAACAACATACAAACTTGTTTAAAGCAAGAAAACCTCTCTTTATAACAGAGGTTTGTATGTTGTCATGACAAGAAAAATCCAAAAGGTCCAGTCTGGTTAAAATTGAATAATTTAGCAAGTTGTAAAAATGAGAAAAGTTATTATGGTATGAAAAATGTCTTGTTATAATGTGAAAGGGACCTTGTTAATATGAGAACATTTTCTTGTTATAATGAGAAACTGAGCAAAGATTTCTTTTGATGGAGCGAAGGTGCAATAAACTTAAAAAAAAAAAAATTGTCAAGTAGGAATCCACTAAGAAAATTTTACTCTGCCACATGGCTATAACAGCATCTGGTGTATTAAAACTGTGATGTAAACAACTCTAAATCCTCCTTATTACGTGAAAACATGCTATTAAATAATATCATGTTAGAGCTAATAAATTGACACTGGCTTATGTTTTGGCTGATATTGGCTTATCAAAGATATATCGTCTTTGTTGGCCCATAAGTAACATGAAATTGCAGAAGAAAAATACCAAATAAATGTTTGAGATCATTTAAAAACAGTATCTCTATGATGTAGTTTGTCCACCAGAGAGCTCTAACAATAGTGTTTTTCACCTGGAGAATCTCTTCCCTAGTATATATCTTTAACAAAAATGTTCAGGGATATAATAGTATCAATATCAGAATCAAAAATTCAGTATAGGTTGGGCAACCATCAGTGTTTCTGTAGACTGGAGGACAGAGAAGATTAAAACTGAAGCGAGTACCTATAAACAATACTGAAGAAGTAGTAGAGCAGAGTGAAGATGATGAGCTCTCTGTAGAGCAGTTTATAAATGCTGCCTTTCCATCGCAGGAGCAGGTGAAAGAAGGTTCCCAGACCTGCATCAGCAACCCTGCGGGAGTATGTTACTGTCATTGCTGCTGCTGCTGCTGCTGCTGCTGCTTGCTGGCCAACTTGCTGGATGACTGTGGCCTGACATGAAGGAAACCAGTGTGGTGTTGTTTTCTGTGCTTCGTCTCAGCTCAACGTCAGCGATCAGCCTGGATCTCATAAGGCCAGTGTGGTCACATAGCTAAAACAGGAGGGTCAGTTATCTTTATAATCAGTATTTTTGGATTTATACCCCACAGAGTTTTCATAAACCCAAACTACACTGATTTTCCATTTTCTACACACTGATGTTTGCAGAGCTATAACAGGCAGATACAGTATTTGAGGGTCACCAAAGGTCAAATGTACAGACTCAAACACACTTACCACTGATTATGAAAACGTCCGGCCATCGTTCTCGCTGCGGCTGTGTGAGTGTGTGTCGGCGGCGTCTGGGGAGAATGTTGGAGAAAGGAAAACAGGAAAGAAAAAGAGAGCAACAAGGGACTTCTACACCTCCGGTCACTTGATGTGTTAATCTGTTTTCAGCAACAAAGCTGCATTGTGAGGCCAGGTCCCGTTAATCTGGACAAATCTGAGCGCCCACACTGCCACAAATAGGTTGGTTACAGGCAGAATTGCTGAGTCGTTGTATTTAGATTTTGGAAATATGACTTTATGAAACCAAATTTCAGCAACTTCACTAATCACTTTCTTGAGAACACACAACAGTTAAACACTCATGTCATTTCTCTTTGCCACTTCCAGTCACTTTTAAACCTATTCTCCTTTCTGTATTTCAGTAAACTTGATTATTTTCCATCTGTCAGCATTTGTTAATGTAAAACTCCTGATCAGGTGAGACTGTGGCGAACCACCCCCCCCCCCTGCTGGAAGAAATGTGTACAGCTGAGTTGTTACTGGTCAGAAACGGTTAGTGATTAACCCTTCCTGTCTAACCAGAAGACTAGCCGCAGGGCGAAGTGCGGACAGAGATCAACTTGCTAAACTCTGAATCTAGAGATTATCAAAGCATTGTTTTACAGATTTCTGATGCACTGGCAACAACTGGGAATCACTTTTGAGCACTTTGGTGAGTGTATCATGACTATTTTTTGTCCTTAACTCTACCTGGAACTGGTAAATTATCAGACTCCACGTGTGTGTGAAACTTGTAAGATACTGTTTCCTAAGTTAACTTATGTTTGCACTAGATATCTCAGAGAAATAAATTCCTTTAGCATGACAACCCTGCAAGGAAAAGAGCCTGAGCTGCTCTCTTTGCAGTACTCAGAGAGGGACGAAGTGTGTGAGTTTTAGTTTAAACACTGTAGAGGTCATCTCTTGTCCACTGGAAGACGTTTGACTGTGCAAGCTTGTTTGCTGAAACTTTATGAACCATGTTGCAGTATGTAACTTTTTCTTTTCTGTGTTTTAGCTGCTTCGCCTCTGCAGAAATCAGGGTCATCATATTCCACTTACACTAAATCTTCACTGGAGATATCTGTCAGTTTCTGATGAGTCTCTGCACTGCCTGAGAGACAGAGACATGGACGCTTTTGAGGGAATTCACAGCGTCCAGATTTCCTCCTCACCGCCGTCTTCAACTTCACTGGGCAAGGGATATGAAGTTCTCAAGGCGGGGAGATCTGGAGTAGCAGTGTACTCCTCAGCAGTCTTCTTTGGGACACCTGATGCAACATCCAGACACAAATCCAGCAGGGAATCTGAGGAGCAGGGCTGTGTTGTTGGACGGCAAGTGTTAAATCCTAAAGCACTGGGGCATTATCTTAGGGGTGTTTTGCATGTAAAATCTTGCTCAGGCAAATGCAGTGAGGAGCGTCCAAAGCAGAGAAACCTCGGCTGGTACCAGGAAAAAATATTCAGGCTTTTTTTTTCAGTCTGTGGGCCTACTGCAGGGTCAGATCAGGACTTGTTTTGATTTTAATTTGTGCCTTTATTAGAGAGAACAGTAGAGAGCTGACAGGAAATGAGTGGAGAGAGATGGGGGATGAATACAGCACAGGTCCCCGGCTGAACTCAGAGCAGGGATGTTGATATTACATGGTCTGTGTCTGACCACATGATATACTTTTTAACATCATGGGTTTGTTTCATACTTTCCTTTAGGTGTTTAAGGTATATTTGTATGGTGAGGGGATTGGATTACTGTGGGATCAGTGTTTGCAGTGAAACCCTTTGTGTGATTAGTAGAGTCTGTAAAGTTTGCAGAGACTCCTTGGGTGATGTTGTATAAAATGCCAGAAAACATATAAAAATGCCCATAATTATTCCCTGAAAACCCAAGTTATCATATTCAGATTTTGTTTTTTGTCTGACCAACAGTTAAATCACGAAGGTTGTTAGAATTGCTGGCATAGAAAACAGGGAAAACCAGCAAATATTTAGATTTAAGAAGCTAGTACCAGTAGATTTTTGGCATTTTGCTTTAAAAAATTACATAATTAGATTAGTGAAACAGGCTACTCTTTTTAGGGGTACTCAGGCTACTCTCTCCTTTATACTAGGGTTTAATAGGGGCTGAACAACAAATGTTTTTAGTTAGATAAGACTTTATTGTCATTGTAGTTATACAATAAAAAAAAACTTGTCTGGTAGCTCACAGATTGACCAGTAGTAATAAAAAATCCAAATAAAAGTGCAGTGTAAACTTAATCTTACATACTTATAGATAAACAGCTGCATATATGTTAGATTATACATCAGAAAACAAATGAATTAGCCTGTCAGTGTTGCTGTAAATGCTGGATCTGAAGGCAGACCCTGGGCTGCGGGCCCCAGGCTCTGGTCTCGGGGCTCCGGGGGTGGAGGGGCTCCGGACAAGATCTCCCGGTGGGGACATTTGGGAGTGGATGCGCTGTCATGTGACCTGTGAGAGGAGGCAGAAACACACAGAGAAGAGGGGAGACACTCGCTTCTCTTGCCTTGGAAATAAGAGCACGGAGATGAGAGGAAAATGAGTGAGAGTTACGGCTGGAAAAGTGTAAACCACAGTCGGTGTTAGACTTTTTAACCGGGTCGTCTTTTGTGTTCGTGACCATTGCCGTTGTCGGTTGTCTACGTCAGCGTCCGCATTCCTCCGTTGGCTGAGATTTAAAACGGCTCAGATTAGTTTCACTGAAACCAGCTAACCTCTGCTCAGTTTGCACCGTATTTGTTCATTCAACAACAACGACAGCAGCCGGAGGACACTGGAGGGGAGAAGCTGACAGATACACGGACAGGGTGGGAGGTTTATCTGCTGTCCTGGACACTGACTGACTGGGTAAGGGCGGACACTGAGGGGGAAACCTCTCCGGGTTAAAAAAAAAGTTGTAGCTAACGTCAACTAGCCGGCTTAAAGTCCTGCTTCATCTGTGCGAGCAGCTGCTTTGACCGTAAACTTTACAGCAAAGGGTATAAAAAATAACTGCGACTAACTATAATGGCTTAAATCAAGACGAAGTGTTGCTAATGCAGTAGCAGAGGGTCTCAAACCTTGGTCCGGGGTCCCTCCGGGGTCTGTTTGACTCACCAGCAGCAACTCACTGAGAAAATGTGAATTGTTACAGCTGAAAGATTTGAATGAGCATTACATTCAATTCAAAATGTTAGCTTTATGTGTTGAACATTTGCTCATTTAGCACCTTAATCATCTACATATAATAACACCGAGTCAGTTGCCAGTTTATTAGGAACACCTAGCTAAAACTACTGCAGTCTCAACAGCCCTGTGTTAAAACCTACCTACTGCTATGTCAATAAGTTGTCTGGGCTGAAGAATTACCCAATATAAGCTTATTGACTTATAGTTTTGTTGACACTGACTGTAAATTGGGTATATAACACCCCACACTTCTGTAAAACAGTTAAAACAATATAACGTTAATAATGAGGTAGGATTTATTAGTTTTAGCTTGTTGAACCTAATAAACAACTGAGTGTGTGTTAGCATTGGATGTTTATTATAACCATATGATAGCATCCATTCCTACATGAGAATGATGACTAAGAGATTTCATGCTCTTCCTTAATTTCACTTCTTGTGTATCCATTTGTGAATCCTTGTCATGAAAAACTTCAGAGAACCTCTGTCTTCTACCTTAAACCTATAGATCAACATAAACATAAAGTTAACCATCTGCAATCAGCAACCAGCAACAAGGAAGGAACATGTAATCTTAATGTCTTGTCAGTAACCATGTTGATTTTTTTTGTTTTTGTTTGTTGTCCCGTGAAGGTTGGTAGATCTGGATCCAGAGCCAGACTCCAGAGTGGAGGGAGGAGGCCAGGCCGTGCCCACCTCAGCCAGAGAGCATGGCGACCTCTCCCGGCTCCGCAGCTCCTCACTGGAAATCAGAGAAAAAGAAATCAGAGAAAAGGGCTCAGAGATCCTTAGGGAACAGCTGGACGCTGCGAAGAGGGTGTGTTGTAACCTATTTCACACATAATGCATAGTGTGGCCTAAAAAAAAGAGTTGACAATGCAGATGTCCTTCCTCGTTAAATGAGATTGTGACATTTTCTCCTTCTCATTTCAGGAACTGAAACTGAAAGACAAGGAGTGTGAGCGTCTGTCGCAGGTCAGGAATCAGCTGGAGCAGGAGCTGGAGGAGCTGACGGCCAGTCTGTTTGAGGTAAGCAGTAATCATCGCTCTCTGCTGAGTGCACTGTAATTTTGACACGTTCCTTAGGCTCTGATGATGAGGGAAGTGATTCTGTCACAAAATTTACAGTTTGCATTGGAGTAAAAACACATACTGCAAGTTAAACAATAATATTTTTGTTTTTTTAAACCTGTTTTATGTTGGGGGAGAAAAAACAAGCTTAAACAGAAGACACTTTTTAAGTTGATATGGTAAAGTTCTCATGAAACAGTTTCTAATCTACACATCCAGCAGACACAAAACAACATTATCATTCATTTGGAGTTGTGTTTCTGTCCATTAGGCAAAGTATGTTCGATACCGACTCTGCTTTTAGCTCAATTTTTGTTCTCCACCAACTCGTGAAGGAAGTATCTTGTCCTTTAGCAACTAAATGCTCCACTGTGTACAGCAGCTATTTTCTAACATTATCTCTCTGTTATTTGGTGCTGGGCAGCGGAGAGTGTACAGTCAGTTTATTTTTTCAGTAGGTGAATCAAAACAGTGGAGTTATGGGCACTGAGAGATGGTGAAATGCTGTGTAGAGCTGAGGAGAACTGCAGAGTCTGATGATAATTCCCTGGGTTTGTCACTAAGATGACACCTTTCACATACATGCAGTCATTTAATTTATTGTTAGAATAATAATATGGATTATAGCAGCTTTAACTATAGAGAGACATCAAATATCCTGTGGTACTTGTGAACCAGGGATGTTCCAATTTAATGGTCCTAAACCTCTCTGTCACATAGACACCACAACTTGAAGCTGCACTCATCAGTTATCTGTATATTAATGAAGAATCAGATGACTTATGGGTAATATGAGAGAGGTTACTAGTGGCCATGAACACTTAAAAGAAAAATAAAATAAAATAAAATAAAATCCCCTCTGTGCTATGGCACGTTTTAACCTCTTTTATTCTCAAACTCCTCCTTGTCATCAAGCTTGTTTCCAGCAGCAGCAGGCAGCTGCAAAAAACTCTGACAAAGCCACTGTACATTATTTGCTTAGCACCAAATGACAGACGGGCAAAGTTAACGTCTAGCTAGTGGAACATTTAGAGAGCCAGACTTTTCTCAGGAGTTGGTGGAAACCAGAGATTAAATGAAGGTGAGTGCTGGATATGAATGAAAAGGTGTCTCGTGTTCTATCATATCCAGAATATGATCAAAACTGGGATACCAATGTGCTTCAGCTTGCAGTGTTGTAACTCTGTGTTAATGTAATCTACCTCACAACAGGAAGCTCACAAGATGGTGCGTGAAGCGAACGTCAAACAAGCAGCAGCAGAGAAACAGCTGAAGGAGGCTCAGGGGAAGGTGTGTGAACTCATTTCTGCACTCCAGTTAAAAGTTTCAGAGATGTTTTATGAATTGACTTTTGTCCCATTAAAATTCCTCAGCAACGCCCAAGCTCTTTTTGTCTTAAAATAGGCTGCTGTTCTAATAACAGACATAAATAGTGTTTTGTTGATGTTATTGACTTCTCTCCCATCATCAGATTTCATCACTTTTGAATTTTTTTCCTGTCTGGCTCCCAAGATTGACGTTCTGCAGGCAGAGGTGACGGCGCTCAAGACTCTGGTGTTGACATCCACACCCTCTTCACCAAACCGCCAGCTGCACCCACAGCTGCAACCTTCAGGAACCAGGGGCGCGTACAAACATGTTGGGGGACACATCCGCAACAAGAGCGCGAGCGGTGCATTTCCATCCTCGACTGGAAAACCAGAACCTTCGTCAGTTTCTGTTCAGCCTGCGGCCAAAGAAGACAGAGAGGTTTGTCTCCTCCTAACATGTTTCTTCATCTTTAGACTTGTGCTTTCTCTTCTCCTGTCACTTATTCCTGTTTCACGCTCTCCTTGTCTTCTACTTTGAGCTGAGTCCTCTTTGCTTTTTGATTTTTCTTCTCTCCCACTACTAACCTCTGCCTGACTTGTTCCTCCTGTCTCTGGTGTCTCTTCCTCTCTCAGCCTGCTGTTCCTGCTCTCCTCTCTCTGATTCTCTGCCTGGTTCCTGGACAGTCTGTCAGTGTGAGCTATGACTCTTACTGGCAGGAGCAGGGAGAGGGTCTTGGCACTGGCAGCAGACAGGTAACTGCGTCCTTTTACCAAGCTGAATGGAGTTTTATCTTTAGCTGCTGGGTCTGTTGTCTGTAATTATCTGTGTTTACGGGACAGTGAGCATGTTTTTCCTGTACAAAGTGACAATAATACACTGTTTCTCTTGGGAAAAGAATTTTCATACTGATTATTCAAGGAGGTTCTGTGGAAAACTAAGAGCCAGTAATAATGTGGAAAGCAAAGTCATTCCTCCCTATGCCTCTTTCGCTAACCAAACAATGAACCCAACTCTCTGTATTTTATATTTTTGACGTGCCCCATTGTTCTGGGGTTGACAGTCTTGCTTTGTTGGTATACCACTTTGCAGTTGCAATAAAATGTTGTATAAATACCTCCCTGTCACTCAGGAGGTAGAGTGGGGCTGTCCACTAACTGCAGGAAGTTTGATCCCTGGCTCCTCTTGTCCAAGTGTCCTTGAACATTAAACTGAACCCCAAGTTGTTCCCAGTGAGCAGGCCAGGGCTTCGAATGGCAGCTCTGGCACCATCAGAGTGAAAGTGTGTGTGTGAATGAGAGGAAAACTGTACTTAGTCCATTATATACAGTAATTGAAGACCATTTACATATTCACTGGTTCACAGAGGGTGAATCCTAATGGTGTTTGTCTCCAGTGCCACCAGTAGCTCAAAGTTTTCACTTATCCTGTGAAATACATCCACTTCTACTTGAATTGCATACATTGAATACATACATTTATGTCCCTGTCAGGATGAACTGTAGTAACCTAAGTTGTCTCTTTAACTTTTCCTTTAGCGCCATCACCAGGTCAAAGTTTCAGTTTGTCCAGTACTTTGTTTTGTGACCAAATACCTGTCAAATTAATGCATGCTAACATACTGCAGTGGTGAACATGGTAACATTTTACATACGTGACACCAGCGTGTTAGCATTTAGCTCAAAGCACCACTGTGTTAAAGTACAGACTCTCACAGAGCTGCTAGTGTGACCGTAGACTCAGAGGTATCTGTGATGTAATGTAGCTGCCTGCAGTCGACACATTAAACAGGTAGTTTATTGACAGAGTGAGTGATGGATAGTTTTTGTTTGCAGATGGACTCGGTTCTGTATGCAGAGTTTTTGATGTGGAGGGAACATCCGAGTCTAGACCGCTCCTCTGCCTTCCTGAGTCGTATCTACAGAGAAGACATCGGACCCTGTCTCTCCTTCACAAGATCTGAGGTCAGTATCTCACCGCTTCTTGGCTGAAACATGTATTTGTCATATTTCAGTGTTTGAAGTTATATTAACATTATTATTATTTCCTGCTCTCCACAGCTGTCCCAGCTGGTGCAGAGCGCAGTGGAAAACAACTCTCTGACGATCGAGCCTGTGGCCATGTCAGCGTTACCGATGGTTAAAGCCTCAGCAATAGAGTGTGGAGGCCCTAAGTGAGTTGTCACATCTACACATTAACTATCATCCTCTCCTCTCTGTCACCATTCACTGCTAAACAATGGCAGAGTCAACACTCAAAATCAAATTTGGTTTTGGTTTCTCCACTGATGATTAATGGTCATAGCTGATTGCTTTTCACTGTCTTATCATGTATCTGAGAGGGGTATAATCAACGGGCACATTTCTAATCACTGTCTGATTGAAAAATCTTTCTTTCCAGTGGCTTTAGGGCAGCAATAGAGACGTAAGTCCTCCCAAGAACCAATAACCTGTCCAGCTTTTCACTAACACAAATGACTGTGGCATGAAATGAAGTCCAGACTTCTGAGAAGTTGTAAACAAAGCTGTAAATAAATGACCGGTTCTGCATGTGTCTTGGTGTACATTAATGTAACCTTGAACCCTTTACTCTTTCAGTGACTAACTTTGTCTGATTGTGCACCTCTGTCTTTGTGCTGTCTTTGAAAATGTATGTCCATATATGTGCTCTCTAGGTTTCATTGTTGATAATTAGAAATGTGAGTCATGTTCAGTGTTTGCTTTGATAAAACGACTGTGTGTATCCATGTCTTGTAGCTGTAATTTTTTTGACTGTTGACCTTTCTCCACTTGTAGAAAATGTGCGTTAAGCGGCGTGTCGCGACTCTGTCGACATCGCATTAAACTTGGCGACAAGGGGAGCTACTACTACATCTCTCCTTCCAGCCGAGCACGGGTAACTATCACTTAATCTCTGTGACCTTCACTAGATACAGTGTTGCAACTGCTGTTAAGTGTTGCTACATGTCACCTTGTCCTCATTTTTCCTTTCTAGATCACAGCAGTTTGCAATTTTTTTACTTATATCCGCTACATCCAGCAGGGCCTGGTGAGACATGACGGTAAGTTAATGTCTATTTACGTTAAAATTGACGTTGAAATATTGTCATTTTTCGCACTGTGGGTCTGTTTTGCCTCCTTTTGTGTCTTGCTTTGCCAACACTGGTTTTATTCAGCCAACTCTCTTATTGTTGTCTCTCTGCCCTCCTCCAGCGGAGCAGATGTTCTGGGAGGTGATGCGACTCCGAAGAGAGATGACTGTGGCCAAGTTAGGTTTCTACCTCACTGACCAGGGCTAGAGGACCGGACAGTGACCCGACAGGACGAGTGCGATTCCAGGACCTCGACTATTCAGACGACTCTGGGTTAAACTGTGGTAACAAACAGGTCTTAGATCAGTTTTTGTAGCAGAGGTTGTGCTGAATTAGTGCTGCAGCAGAGGTCAACCAACAAGGGAAGCAGAAAATGTTCTAGTGCCACTTATATGCAATAAGACAATTAAAACTGAACCAGCACAGCTAGAAAGAGATAGAAATAACATGTTTTTAAAGATAGTGTTTCTCCCTGATATATAAAATATTTTCCTCTGTTATGCTGCAGGCCTCTGGTAATTCTCTCCACTAGTAAGGAGAATAGTTAGTTTTTTATCTTGTGAGCTCTGAACCTCCCCGGCGGAGTACACAACAACTTCTCACGTTAACACAATAGATTGTATGTATCATGTTTCAGGCATTAGTCTGTTGGAAAGATGAGCACAGGATGAGAGCAGTCTAGAGAGTTTAGTCGGTCTCTTACCTCAAGTATTACATACTTAGATAACTCTATGTGTAAGATGTAAAATATGTGAGATTGACAGCATCCATAGAGTAATGATTTGGGTTGTTTTTTTTATTTTTACATGCGTGTAATGCTCATTGGCTTGTCTTAGTTACTTTCAGTTATCAGCTCAAACACCACAGCCAAGTATTTCTGTCTCAGCATGGCCTTAATTTTGTTGACGCACTCTTGCACTACCTGTTCTAGAGGCCTTGTATAAAAACACAGATGAAACAGCTGCAGCCTCTTTTAAGAAAAACTGTTTCACAAATAGCCTGTACTTACTAATCAGTAATATTGTCAATGAATTCATTATTATACCTCCACATTCAAAATAATGACAGCTTTACGATGTAAACAGAAAATAAACATGCTTTAATACAAGTGATTGCAATATGCACAACCGTTGCAACTGTAGTTTTGCACGTCTGCACGTCTGTAAAAAGCCATAAATGACTTTGCATGAATGCAGTACATAGCCATATTATGCAGTGTATATTGGTTGTACCTTACAGTAAAGATGTATTACTATTAATGACCAATTTATACAGGAAACAGTCTTTTGAAGGTAAAAAAAAAATGAAGAATATTGTGTCAGAAAGTGCAATAACTGCTTCTTAGCCTTATCTAGGGCTTTGAGGTTCCTAACCTCAGTGTGCTGATAATTAACTGTCTTCCAGTATAAATACTCCATTAAAAACAAGACATTGTAGCCTGTCACCTTTGTACCATGTGTGATTTATTTAGAGGTATTGTTTGTATAAAATCTGATGGCAGTAAAATGGATTAGTTTGACTTTGATTTCAGTTCTTTGTAAAGTTTAGGCTTAGGTTTGGTAGTGATGATTCATCACTAATTAATTAATAACGCAGTACAGTTGGATGACACAGAGACCTGTTTTTCTCAGGCTACGTCACTGGTTTGGTTTTAGATTAAGGTCATTGCCAGGAACTGCCTGGTTACCCCAGTACAATACGCTCTGACACACCCACACCCACAGTTGCCTAACAGGTTTGTAAGCAGGAATCAGGCACATTGATACTGAGGTAACACTGAGACCATATCCCACTCAGAGCGGCTTTATGGTTGGAAAATCTGTTTTTGGAGCAGACATTCCACTAAGATTTTAGTTTCCGGATTGAAAGGACTTTTGCAATCTTGTTATTCTATTTCTGTGGCCTTGTCACACAGATTACAACAGACCTAATAAATACTTTGACTTGTAGTTAATGAATGAGCACCATCAGGGTGGCATAATGTGAAGTCAGAAGACAAACCATAACGTCGTAATTTGTTATGAAGTAAAAACCATCTATTTATCTACAGTGGTCAAAGACAGGGATACTTATTTATGTAAAACATTGATTTGTTCAGGCTTAGTGTGATTATAAATTAACAAAATATTTTACTACTACTAACAGTAGAGTATATATATATAATAAAGAGGAACATTAGAGTAGAAATTGACCTCTTAAAAATGTTCAATTAACTTTTCCCTTGGCAACATCCAGCTGAGACCAACTCTTCTTTCTTGGGGAAGTATCTGCAAGAAAAACTCGCAGTAATGATAGTAATTATATTTCACCTAAAAGCTCACCTGTGCTATCTTCAGGCTGACTCAGCACTGAGGTCTCACTGGGAGACTAAATACTGGGCCTGGGGTTATTTTGGTTCCAGAAATGGGACAGACGAAAGAGGTCCCAGCTGGCTTTAGCTACCTCAGTGATTACAAGCACTGTGTGATTATAAAACACACCACTGATTGTTACTACCACCTGAGACAGAAATAGACGAGATAGATATAAAGACACACACACAAGAGAAGATTTGAGAAAGAGAGAAAGATAGGTCGCATGTTGATGTAATGATAAAATTTTAGCGATACTATTTATTAGAACCATGAAATGACCGAGCAGCCAGTCATTGTTACTGCTTTGACGAAAACAAAAATCGCCACATCTGTCCAAGGTGTTAGTTAGAAATTCAGTGCGGGAGAACGGGTCAGCAGGGACGAGGGTGATGTGGCTGTTATCACAAATGATGCGGGACAGAGAGACGGCGTGGAGGTGTCTCCTCTGGGTGCTGGTGAACACTCCCTCCCTCTCCCACCAAAACCTCAGAAGACAAAGACAGATTTAACTTTTCTCTCCTGCAGATGTAATTCATGTTCAGTAGATGATCAGCAGAGGATTTAGTTTTACCTGTCTCCATCTCTGAGCCTGCACTGCCTGGAGGCCGGGTCGGACCGCTCCTGGCCTGCCTGCTGGCCAGACAGTTCAGAGCCCTGAGAGACGAGACAGAAAGCAGGAGTTTAAAGGTTTGGTACAGGAAGTGAGATTACTGATGGAACTGTATTTAACAAAGACCACCTCTCTGCTAGTGAAACAAAACATTAATCATCACATCATCAAATAACTTGTGAGATGTTCTGTTCCAGTGTTTACGACCAACCACAAAAACACAGTCATCTATAAAATTGATCACAAGGTGAGATCTCGGCACAACAGATCTCACCAAGATTTCAGTTCTGGCTCGTCTGTTAGTAGACTAGCAGTCAACTGGAGTGCTAATTAACACACATTCCTACATCTGGAACTGGTTCATGAGTCACACAGACATTAAAAAACCCATGTGTAACTAATACCATTAATGATGGCTGCATTTCATTTAGATGTTTAAGTTCCAGAAGCCTGGTGCTGCACAAGCAGACTGACTGTTATACTACATAGTGGTTTGTACAATATACAATATAAACTGTAACAGAAACTGTTTTTCAGTCACTATACAAATAAACGAGACACGCTTTAGTGTGTTATAGTAACAAGAAATTATATCCGCACTGATCCAAACTTTCACTACCAATTTAACAAACAAGAAATAGAAAATGTTTTTCTAAATATGGTGGTGGAATATTTTGTTTTTCTGTTCTTTTGTATTCAAGTCTCACCACCACCTGACATTTATCTAAAGCAGCTGTAACTGCTCCTTCTTATACATACACAGCATGTATTGTAGTATTGACTGCTCTATGCTTCATTTTGTCATTTTTCTCAAAACCTGGGATATAGCTAATAACATGATTACTAGGGCACTTTAAAAAATATTATACATTTTCTCTCATATAACAACACTGTGTTTATTCTGTTTAAATTCAATTTAATCTTAATGTTGACTAGTTTTACCTACCAAAATCATTTCAATCATCAAGTGCCTACACTTCCACCAAATTTTCTTTAATAGTAGTTTGAACAACAGTAGTTGAAAGTACTTGAGTGCTTCCTTGAAAAATACACTGAGTTAATAAAATACATAAGTCTGTCTGTTGAAATAGTCCTTGCTGACAGTCATCAACAGACTTTCAGCATTAAGTGACAGTGTAACCATGTGCTGTGCCACAGGTAAGAAAGCTGGTACCAGGCAAGCCATGGTCTCGGCCCCTCTGAAGGTTAAGGGCCCCGAGGTCCAGAGGCATCCCTCCCTGTGCCTGAAACAGCCTCTCTGTGAGCTCCTCCACCATCATCTGACCTGGAGTCTGCAGCTTGGCCGGAGACAACAACAGGCCGCGCAGCACAGGGTCTATACCACCTGTAACACCGGGAGAAGAAGACACAGAAACTGAACAGTTGAGAAGACCATATGTAATTTAAGTATGCTGAATTACAGCTTTGTTCTTTACCTTCTTGCACAACCCTCCAAGAGGCAAACAGTGAATGGTGCAGAGGCAGTGGGGGATGCTGGGAGTTTGTGGTGTATCCAGGTCCCAGCCTGGTCACCACTGGATGCACGGTGACGTGGGCAAAACGAAACGCAGCAGCTGCAAAGACGTTTGCGATGCTGGGATCCACTTCAGGATTATAACCTTCATAGGGGGGCATCAGAAGGGACGTGGCGGTGTCACCCAGGACCCGCGGCAGATAGTGCTCCCATGTTAGGATCTAGAAAAAACAAGGAAGTCAGTCAATCAGTGCTGGGAGTACTCAGGTAGGTGGAGGTAACAGGATGTCAAGCTGAAACTGTTAGTGATACCTGGTGAATGGCTCCAATGATCTTGCGGGCCTCCTGATAAAGAATGTCAGGGCTCCACTGAGGGTTGAGTAGGTGCAGCTCTTTGACCAGCCGGTTGTGCTCTCTCAGAAAAAGCGTGTGCAGCGCGATCATTCCCAGATGCTCATTGGCTCTTGAATCACCTGTGAAACATTATTGATAAACAGCCTCTGCACTGAAGCCTGCAGAGACCAGAGGAACCGCTACATTTACTCACCAGCTTGAAAGCAGGATGTGGTGTTCTCCCGGTGAGTGGATCTGTCCAACCCCTCTGAGGCGGTGGTGTTTCGTGGGCCACAGGGGTCCAGGTGCGCCTGCTGGCGAGGCAGGAAGGGCATGTAGGACAGCTCCTGGTCTGAGTGCTGGGAGTTTAGGGCCATCGAGCCCAGAGGAGAGGAGTGGTTTCTCAGAGCCGATGCCAGACTGGTGGAGCTGCCGTACACCATGCTAGCATCCACAAAGGAGGTGATGGCATTGAGCTGCTCTCGGTGGCGATGAGGGAGGACTCCTGCACCACAGCTGGGAGCAGAGCGGAAGAAGGGCATACAACTCTGGATGCCATTACGAGGATCTGATAGAGGGATCTGGGAAAGAAAGTTACATTTTTTCAAATTAGAATTTTATAAGATGCCTCTAAAATAAAAACTGAAGCTCAGCATAAAAAACGTGAATAAAATGAAGGACTATTAAAGAAGGAATGAAAGGAAATGGCAAACTGAAGCATTTAAAAGGATCAGGTGATCGCTAGTGCACCTGTATGGGGAAACATGGTGTGTCCCGGCTGCAGGTGTGCGTACAGTCAGCTCCGGTCCTGAAGGCGGCGGTGCTGGGGCTCTGAGGCGTCAGCACCACGTCGTGGTCTATCCACTGGCCCCACTCCACCAGCAGGTGAGACAGAGTGGAGTCCAGAGAGATGTTGTCATTGTGAGTGAACAGCACCTCTTGAGACACCAGCCGCACCTGGACACGACAAACAGGGTGAGGAGTGATGGAGTTAGAGGAGCTGACGGGACAGAGGATGACTTGAGTGCTGCTGCGGGACTCTTACTGGGGGCAGGCTGACGTTGTGGTAGGTGTGCTCCGGGTCCCAGCCTCTGGGCATCCCCCACATGTCCTCATACTCTGGAGGCAGCCAACGGGAATACGGGATGTTTGCAGCTCCCCATCTGGGGTGCTGTCTGAACAGGACATGACAGACATGTTTAGCAAAAAACTAAGTATATTCAGGACAGCCCTGCTCTATCACGTTTGTTTGTGTGTGTGTGTGTGTTAGCTCTCACCTGTTGTTACACTCTCCTGTGATAGATCTGTAGCGCTCAGAGAGACAGTCGGTCTGACAGATGGGTCTCTGCAGCTCAGCAGAGCAGCCCGTCACTTGCAGCAGATTCTCCACGTCTCCTTCACTCAGCAGCTCTTCAGAAAAACACAGTAAACATAAGAAAACATCCAGCAGGCTTGAACTTGCTGGGAATGGTTGATCAGCTCTTGCCTCATGTCAGAACAACCTATTTGTAATAAAACGCTCTTGAGGTTTTGTGTACATTCTTATAAGGGTTTGATTCTTGGGCCTCCAGTGGAGCAGTTATAGTATAATCTCTATTCATTCTGAGTCTGGATCTGTAGTTAACAGCTTTTGGTTGGTTGATCTGAAAACTTGGTTGATGCTTGATGGATTATTTGTGGAAAAATTGTGGGACAAACTCAGAAAAAAACACAGTGAATGTGATTAAACGGACGTTAATCTGTGTCCTCAAAGGATGTGTTTTTCATCAAATGCTTCAGTTTAGTCAAAATTTAACACACAGGTGCAGAAACATCTCTGTATATTGTGTCATGCTGATGTCCGGTACCATGAGGGTTGGGCTGCACCATAGTGTGAGTGTAGACCATCTCTCTGATTAGCTCCACTGTGTTGTCCAGCAGTTCTGCCGCCCGAATTTGAGTCCTGGTTCTGGTTTCAGTCTGTTTGAACTGAGCCAGCAGGTCACTGGGTCTCAGAGTATCTTCAGACAGAGACTTTGTCCCCCTGAAAACAAAATTTTTAGTGCCAACACAATGCTTTATAGAGGTAAAATCAGGATTTATGCTTTGCAGTGGTTCATCTTTGAAATATTTCAAATGTGGTCCAGGAATTTTTACCTCTCACTCGTGCGAGCGTAAGCAGCATCGGTCAGCTCAATCGCCCTCTGAAGAGCCTCTTTCACAAATGCAGACCCCAGATACACAGTTCCTGAGATCACCACAGAGGAAAACACAAGTGCAGTTAGAGAGACGCGCTGCTCTTTTCAGTAATAATCAAACAGAAATCCTACCTGAGGTGTTGTCAAATACTCTGCTCAGTGAGGCATGCTCGGGGAAGGAGAGCAGGATAAGAGCCAGTCTGAGCAGGGAGAGGGTCACCTGAAACCAAAGGACATAATCTGAGTTATCCCAAGAAATGTGGTACTTTATTCTATTAATTAAAAAAAGAAGAAAAAAAGGAAGGCAGAAACTCACCATGAGTGCTGTGTCCATCTAGAGCGTTAAAGCCGTTCAATCTGTGGAGAAAGGATTTACCTCAGGTGTACACATCTAACCACGCTCATTGTATCTTACTACTGCGCCGACTGTGACTCATCTTGAGAGCCAACAGGTGTGTGTGTGTGTGTGTGTGTCAGTGTGTGTTCAGCTCAGAGCATCGAGGTTGCCATTTATACACTGGCAGCAGGGCCAACAGGTATGTGCAGAATCCCCTTATCTGTCCTTCTGGTGACAGGAACGCAACATCAAACACTGGACTCACTGCCTCGACTTCATAGCCTTTCAAATCAAATTTACTTCTGTCCTCTCACCCATGATGAAAACCCTCTGTCACATTTGGATCATTTCAAATAAATTAAACTTCTGCCCATCCCTCCAGAGCAGAGGGAATACAGCAGCAGCGGACACCAACCACATTCATGTGGTTGCAGTATTGGATGTTCAAGCAGTGGGAGCAGACTGAAAAGAGAGGTTACTTTATTATTTTTAAGCAAACAGAAGTTGACGTATGGTGTTCAGTTTTTTCGGGGTTGCTTTTATTCACATCAGTTCAGTGTGATCCCCCCTCGTGACACAGACAGGTGGGTGGAGAAACAAGGATTCAGGGAAATGATGAAGAACCAGGAATGATGTTGAAAATAATAAAGGTCTCTGTTAAATCTCTGTAGAGGACGTGACTCATGAGACGTAGCTGTGTCCTGTGCGAGCCTTTAAAACTCAAAATGTGAAGCACCAGGGCTTCCCTCTGTTCGCTCTCTTCCCTTTGATGCTCCAGGTGTGTGATACCATCAAATGAGTCATCAGTCCCATTTCATTAGGTTGTTATTAATATTATCTCTGCTAACCCACATTACCCATCTTCTACTGTATGTATCTGTTCAAGATGTAGAAATCTTTTGTTCTCAAAAATGTCTTCCTGAAGAAAATAAAAACCTGAAATAAACATTTTTAAAAAGGGTAATTTCACCCAAATCACAGAAAATATATCTAACCCTAAAGGTTTCAAATCATGTGAGTTGTTTTAGTTGACTGATTTGGCTTGAATCTTATCTTAAACCTCAGCTTCAATTTTTTAATGCTTCCAATCTGCAACATAATAGATGTAGAGAAGTGGCTCCACAGTGCTGAACTCAAAACACTGATTAATGTTCGGCAGGTGTTCATTACAGCCTCTCTTCGTGTGAACGTTTACACACTGCTTTTGTCATGAATTCAAGGGGAAAAATATACACATTAACACATTACAGTGCCAAACCAAAACCTCTGTTCCAAAAAAACTTTAAAAAAAGGATGTTTCATTCGGACAGTTTTATTCACATATTATTATCTGGTTTGTTTATTTCACTGTTATTATTGACAGTTATTTTTTGTCATAGCAGGACAGAAAATATTTGATTACCTATACATGCTTAATCTGAATGATTAAAAAAAACAGCCACGTGATGATACCCTGTACATACACCTGAATACTGATGAAATGGAAAAGTAAATAGAATGAAGATGATAATACTGGAAACCCGTGCAAAACAAGTTAAAAAGATAATACTGCTTTCACTGGGAATGTAAATACCTTCGTATGAACTGGAAAGCTTTGACAAATATCACCACAGTGCATAAATTAAGCCACAGCTTCAACAGCAGTTAGTGGGGAGACTTACAAACAGTGTTAGTTATCCTGTTTGGCTTAGAGAGGCTGCTGATCTGATCTCACAGTGCTGATCTGGATTTAGGCATGCTGAGACCACAGGAATCGATCACAGCGCTCCAGCATCGTCTGGATCATCGCCCTGAAACCAAATCACAAGACACAGACTTCAAAACATATTTTGATTCTTATCTAAGGACTCTTCAGGCCACTTAGATAACTGACACACTCTCCTATGCCCTGACGGACCATGCAAACGTGTTACTCTATAGTACTGCTCTCATTAACAGACATGTATCAAAACATGATGCATCAAAATTTCAATTATGTTCTTTTTAATTCAAACTTGTATAAGTGTATAAATGTTTGTATAAGTATCATCAAATTACTGCTATTAATCATCTCTAAGAACAGAAACAATATATACTGTATGTCAGACTAATCATGCCTGATGGGAGATTTATGCATTTATGTTTGGTTTACTTCTTATGGCAATCTGGATTTAAAAACATATCTGAGAGAAATGCTGAAAGTGCTTCCCGGTCTTGATAGCCCCGACCCACCTCTGCCTCTTCTCCGTGACTCTCAGGAGCTCACAGACCAGTTTAGAGTGAGGGGAAAGGACCAGCTGGACCCCGCACTCCTCCAGGACGGCCAGAGCTCGGTCAGGCCCGGCTGTTCGAGCCAGCATCAGGGTCAGGTTCTCCAGGCTGATCTTTCCTCCACAGTCTGCTGAGCCGTTGGACCAGCCGCTCCCATTCACACCTGCCACCTGCTCTGAGTCTGCAACACTGCTACACTGCTGACACAGCTGGATCAGGAGCTTCCATTCGTCCAAGGTCTGGGGCTCAACACCTGGAAAATAATAGAGCGCCAGTGATGGTGTTAGTCAATGATGTGATGTGTTGTTGTTTTTTCTCCCAGCTCATTTTTTGTGCTTTAGTTAGAGTGTGTTTAACCTGTTAGTCACGTGTTAAATTTGGATTCTTGCCAGATAATTCACAATGAAATATTATGGTAAATCATTAATGGCCGGTACATTTCCTGATTTATAACTTCATGTCAGCGCTGATAAGTGTTTGGATCAAGCACTGTGCCGACTGAAAATGAACTTAAAGCTAAATAAGCTCACGCAAAACCCAGTCGTACAAACAGATTTGTTCTGTTCAAGTATCATATCATATCATATCATATCATATCATATCATATCATATCATATCATATCATATCATATCGGTACAAGAATATGAGAATGTTCTTGCATGAGACCCAGTGTAACTTTACAGAAAGTGTAAAATGCCAGTGTTAAAATGACCTTGCTATTTGGTTAAGCTGTTATCTATCAACACACTCTTACCTCTAAATTAATTTATACTTTGTGATAATAACTGTAACAAAATAAAGAAGAATACATCAACTGGTCTCTGCAGTCCCTCCCAACTCTACCCAGAAATTAAGTCTGGTTGTAGTTTTGTAGTTTTAGACAAGATTAGCTAGTCTGTTGTGAATTCATGTACATCTTTGTGTGTTTGTCTTGGGCTGGTGATCTCATATCTTGTCTTATATGTCCATGGTTGATATATGCACTGGATTTCAATGCAGCAGACATGTGGACCTCAGTATGTGTCTCAGTAACTCCTGAGAGTGAAACCAACTCTCCTCTCAGCCAGTTAGAGCTTATATTTCTTGTTCAGGCTGAAGGAGTGAAAGGAAAAGATTTTGAGAAACAGTTTTACCCTCAGGTTCCTCCAGCAGGCTGATGTCATCCAGCTGACAGATGGTGGCGAACGCCTCTGTGCGACGCTGCAGCTCACAGCAGAGGTAGATGTAGCCCGTCCAGTACCTGCACATGCACACATTATACACAAGGCTATACACGACACTGTAAATTCACAACCAAACACTGCCACCGAAAAAACAAAAGATGAACATTAGAGGTACCCATGACTGCGGCACATCTCTGCCATCTTCTGTTTGGAGGACAGGTCTGCAGGGAGACGAATCAGCAGAGACAGAAGGCGTCCATAACCCCAACTGAAACAATGCGAATGCCACCTGCAACAGAGGTCACATGGATTTAGTTACAATTATTCTTATACTTTACTTTCACTTCAGTATTTTACTGTGTTGTAGCCTAAACAGAATCTAGTCGTGGAAAATACCCATGATAGAACCTTAGTTCCCCTCCATGTAGTTATAATATTATTTTTATTTGTTATCTAGTGTCAAACACCTGCAGTCATCAGTTGTAATAATACCTAAAGGAACTGAGATAGTATTTTGCATTTTTTACATATTAACAGAACCAGACCTGGGCTGTCCATCAGGGGTTAAGGTATCACAGTGTTGAGGAGCATCATGGGTAAGTGCCAACTCCAGCCAATCCTGTCTCAGTGATTCTGGTTCAAGAAGGGACTGCAGAAATGACAATCTAGAGAAAGAAATGAAGGTAAGATCTGGCAACTAAAAAGAGTCCAGTGGGTTGTTTTTATTTGACAAAAAGATAAATCAAAGATCTACCTGTGCTCCTCAGTTCGTGACTGGACCAGATTATCCAGGTAAGCCAGGAAGTGGCTTCGCTGAGCCATGGTCATCACGTCAGCAGGAGTTATTGTAGGATAGAACTGGGAAAATGCACGTACAGCCGCCTCTCCGTGCTTTTCATACAGCCTAGATAATAACAGAGTGAACTGACTTCACAAGAGTCCATCACAGCTTAAATATTATTGTAACATGAGAGAAATATGGGCACTGACCTGTGTAAGTGAGCGAGGAGAAGAGGTGCGCTCCATGGCTGCAGCTCTCTCAGACTGCGCAGTGATCTCAGTAAATCACCTCTGTGAATTACCTCCACCACTTTATTGGACTGAGTGAGATCTATGGAGAAAGACAAAAAGCTGCTTTTAAAAATCACTGAAGATTAAACTATGAGAATAGTGCAACTCTTTGTTCAATTACGTTGTATTTTATTCTAAAAACAATTTTTTTTATTTATAAATTTAGATGCAAATGAATATAGTTTAAAGTTTTAAGTAGGCTTTAACACTCTAAAACTAAAATTAGCTAAACCTATAAACTGTAATTTTGGTTATTATGAGGTTTTTGTATAGGCACCAACAAGAATTAATGTTGAGCTTAGTCACAGAAAAAAAACAAAAACCTGCTAAATTGGAAATGATCAAATTATTTGTTTTAAAAAATGATTTAATGATGAATGAATGGTTTTTATCATTTCATGTTTTTTTTCCCTTTTAAAAAAAAAATCTGATTCTGTTTTGAAATACTTACCAATTCACAGTCAGAATCATATTTATTAATCTGCTTTTATTGATTTTATTGATTAACATTCAAAATATTTTTTGATTTAAAAAAAATTTGATTTTTATTTTATTCTGAATGTTTTTCAACTACCAGTTTATTCATGGATACATAATTTTTTTTCTGTGTTTGTGAAATATGAAAGCTGTAAATGAAATGAAAGAAAAAAAGATTAAAGGAGTGGGTATGGTGTGGTCAAGAAGTTTAAGGATAAGCTTCTGACCTAGCATGGCCTCAGTGAAGGAGCTCTGCACCTCCGGCTGCTCCTGGTAACACAGCAGACACATTCTTCTCACGCGCTCTTGATCCAGCAGGAAGAAGTAACGACGCAGGAAGGTTGTGCACCCCAACGCTTGTTCATTCTCATGATTTCTAAAGCAGCTCAGCTCTGTGTACAGTGTGGCCAGCTGGGTGAGATTAGCCAGGAGATCTGGTGGTACAGGTTTGGGGGACACCACTCGGACAGGCTCTGGATGGCTCCCATTGGAAACGTCAGACACCTTCTCAGTGGAGTCACACTGGTCCTCTTGTTCTCCGAGCTCAGGAGATTCATCTTTCTTCTCCTCCATAATGCTCTCTGCTGCTTCTCCCGATGAGCAGGAAGACTCCTCTGGCTGCTCTGAGCAGGAGTTTAGATAATCCCTCTCCCATCGCTCCTCTCCTGGTCCATCCACGTTTGAATCACTGACAGCAGCTGATCTGAGCTCCGCAGGTCCAAGTATTCGCTCCAGCACTGGGAGCCACTCCAGCAGGGTTTCTCCCAGGCAGCCTGGATCTAGCAGCACCAAAGGATCCTGGATCTGGGAGCTGATGTTGGGAAAGTATTTATAAAATTTGAACACCAGAGTACAGGTTCAGCTTCCAAGAAAAACTGGGAAAAAAGGTTGTGAAATCCTGCAGTGGGGAGTCTAAAACAGTGCTGAGCAGTACTTACATAGATCGCTCTGTTGCTGATCGAAGTTCCTGCATGTCGGCCTCTGCATTAGGCATTTCATCATAAACTCTGTGGCGACAAATATAACCCACTGGTTTCCTCTGATTTACTTTTAACGGTCATTCACAACACAGGTAATGAATACGATCTAAAACTTTGCCTAACGTCAATGAACTAACTTCTTTATTTCATGCACAGACACATCTATTCTCTGTACTTACTCATTTTCCATTTCCTCTGAGTATGGAGCTATAGTGGCTGACATTTCAGACTGTACGCCCTCTCTGAATTCAGGTCGCTGCCACAGTTCAGAGTTCATCTGGAGGGTGTTGATCTTCTCTGTCGTCTTCTTAACAAAACTTGAAACACTGTGGAAAAGAAAACTGGATCAAACAAAGTTGAACAGAGAAACAAAACACAAACCTTTTCATATTGATGAGAAATGAGTGTGATGTTTGGAAATGAAACATGTCACATGTGCCTACACAGATTAAAAAAAACTGATGTGGGTCTTCAGTGGAAAGGGGAAGTAAGCCGTCTAAAAGCACAGCTGCACTCAGATAATAGGTTATTGTAGGAGCTTCAACCCTCCAAGTAGTACAAACCACAAATAGTTTCATCAGTGTTTAAATATAATTGCAGCTGTGTGTTTACAGCTATTAGCATGTCTGTCCTTTATTTCTCTGGATGTTCACCTGTCTTTGACGGCCTGCAGTGCGATGCGAGGGGGTTTGGGGCGGAATGAGAGGGGGAGGTGGAACTGCACGCCTTGCTCAGATCGCTCAGCCTCCAGACGCTCACTGCTCTGTGGATCTGAATAAAGATGGGGGCAAGAGCCAGAGGAAAAACACAGATGGATGGAGTACTAGAGGGGAATGATGACAGGGAGAGCGCAAAATGCAAGCAGATGGCGCAAAGATGCCAGACACCACTACAGAAAGAACATAAATCAAATGCTGCACAATACAAAAACACACAGAACCAAAATGGTGATATATGTGTGTGATACAATGAAACAGACAAGAAACTTGGGATTAACCGTCAGGCAAAGTGAAGATTATATTCATAAAGCATGTCAGTCATGATCATTCAGCTCTCACAGAAGATCCAGTGCTGCAGCATAGCAACATGTTTGATTATATGATTTCATGTATTTTTCAACTCAAAATCAAAAACACATCAGTTTCAGGAGCAAACATATAAGACAGTAGTAGAAACAGGGACATATGATTGTTATCACAACAGCGATAAAGTCAAAGAGTAAAATTATTATCAGTCACATGTTTTATATTGATAAGTCTTTCTGCAGCTACAGATGCTCCAAAATACAAAGATCTCAATTGGCATTTCCCCTTCATGTTTTTTAAATTATTATTCAGTTATTTTACTTCAGTGGTAAATATAAAACTGAAAATAACTTCACTCTCTTTTCACATTGAACTAAGAAGACGCAGAGAAGACGTTTGTTCCTGCCACACACACAATCATGTATATACAGTATGTAGAGAGAGAGAACACAAAGAGACGGAGAGTCAGACACAGAGAGAAACATTACTACTGGTACACATAAATTTTCCTCCTGGGTAATCTTCCAGTGTTTCTTCACTCTTATTTGTGCCAGCGTGTGCGGATTAATCAAAATGTTGAGGTAAATAAGAAGTGGAAATTAGGGAGAATATAGTGCAAAACAAGCATTATTTGATTACTATTATTATTATCAAATTGTTAAGAAAATCTGTTTATATTAAAAGAACATCATAATAATCGAGCCTTATATTTTTGCAGGATTTTTTTTTACATGTGATGTCTTAATAAATGAATGTATAAATTAAGTACAGGCAGTTATCCTTCCGTTTAACTTGATTCCATCTGGTGATTACTATATTACTTCTACTAATTATCACTATTAGTATTAGCAGTAATTATCATTGCTTTCAGTATCAATGACAGACAGCCTGCTTTTTTTCATAACCTTAAAATCTGACTATCCTGAGGGGGCAGCATTGACAAACATTTATGTTTTAAGAGAGCAGCCATTTTTATTTTTATTTTTATTTATAGTCAGCTGATGCCTCTTACCTTGATCCACCTGATCTTCCTCCTGAACAAAACTAAACTCTTTGAGTCTCTCTTCCTCTGACGTGGAGTGATTGATGAGGGAGCCCGTCTCCTCATCTGACTGGCTTCCCCTGCGGCTGATCACACGATAAATTCCACAGTCCAGGACGTTGAAGCTCTCCTGGATAATGATACATCTGATATCAGTACACTCATTGTTACATGTGTATTCAGACTTGGAGAAGCTGCATTCTTCAGTTACAAAACACTCTGATAAATAAAAATATACTGAATGTATATTCCTGCTCACAACAGCTCTCATTAACAGCTCTCATTAACTGAATGGTATCTATAGCAACAGGATTCAGTGGGTTCAAAATGAATTCAAAGAAGTGGGGTGCTGATTGTTTACAGTTGTGGTACTTGACATTATCTGGCTTACAGAGCTGCACAGAGACATCATCTACAGAAAATTTAATTTTAACTTACATGTGAGGAGATGCTGCTTCTGCGGCTGCTGGAGGCCGAGTCAAGAGGCTCTAGTTTAGTGATGACGTCCTCCAGCTGGCCGATCAGCTCCAGGTGTGTGGTGGAACTGAGCTGGGACCTGAGATGTTCAAGACGGTCGATGGGAATGGATTTCCTGGCCTGAATTAAGAGTTCAGACTTTAATTTTTTAATTCACCAACACACAAGTTCAACACAGGTGATGAACACACCTAAGCCCTGACTCTGATTTTACATATATATATATATAGTGTTTATGTATGTATGTATGTATATATATATGTGTGTGTGTGTGTGTGTGTGTATATATATATATATATATATATATACACACACACATACACTACACACACACACACACACACACACACACATATATATATATAACCTGTCACATGTAAACTCTTCTCATATTTGTCTTTCACCATCTGTCAATAGCTTATGTAAGGCTACTGAAGGTGAGACACCTCAGGTGAACAGGTATGATATGAACGTTATCCTTAGTAACACAGAAAACCAAGAATTCAAATGAACAGCCCAGATAAGACTGGAATCTCGGTTACACTGTACACAGAGATGAGGGCAACTAGCATGGCGGTGGCAGCCAACTTACCCTGCTGGTGGTGATTGCGTGCTGAAACATACAGCAGATGATAGCAGCCAGAGGCCAGGACTCCCTACGTAGCAGACGCTCAACACAGCGCTCTGCAGATAACAGGGAAAGGTGGGACAGGCGTCCACTGCCATGGAGACAGAAGAGCTCGCTGCGGTAGACTGCAATATCAACCAGGTCTACGAAACCAGAAAACAGGTTTGGCTCAATTTAGTGAAAAAAATAAAAAAAAATAAATAGAAACAGAAGGTATGTGTGATCACTGCTGAAATTATCACTCAATGAATTATTATGACCATTGTTATCAATAATCATAGCAGGTCAATATATGGGATCATCTGTGCCACACATAGAATTACATTTTGAGGAAAAGCATTAAAAGTGTATGTTTATGAACAAAACCTTTTGAGTGTTGAATTATTCCAGTTTTGATTATTGAGACAAAGCAGCAAACACACCTTTGACCTCAGTCCACAGAAGTACTTGTCCATTCTGAGGTGTGAAGATATAAATGGCTGAATCAGTCCAGGTCAGCAAGTTCTGGTCTCTAAACAAATAAAGGAAGTCTACAGTTTGTGAAGTGACAGGCACCTCTGCAGCCATGTTTTTAAAAATGTTGACTCATGTAATTCACATATTTGAGCCTATTTTACATAATATGGATATGATTTTAAAAAGTGATTGTTGAGTCTAAAAAGTATAGAATATATGAAAGATATGTTACCCAAAATAAAGCAGTTTAGGGAAGGCAATTGACTGAGGGCTCTTCTGCATTGGGTTGTAATGTGGCTCATTTCTGCAGGTAACAAAGAAGAAGGGATGAATTAGGAGTTTGGTGTTTTACAGAAGACAACATAAAAGCTGGATCAGCAGTACCTGTAAGTGATGAGAGGTAGAGGGGGGCAGCCCAGTGGCTGTTTGAACTGATGGGTGCTCAGAACCTCGCCATTAAAACTGGCCTCCCATATTCGAGACCCCGGCCGGGCACAGTACAGCAGGTGTGGCTGACCAACTAACAATCCCCTGTTCTGAGGGAAGAAACAAGCACCGTACTCCCCATCACGCTCCTTATTTCCAACACGCCAGAACTTCTCCCTGAAGGCAGAGAAACAGAAATACACAACCACTGAGAGACGTCCAACACAAGGAAAGGACATTTTCATGTGGGAAACCAGTTCAATTTCACTATTTTGCTAAAGGACACTTACGTAGGGACAATATTTACCTATACTGGGGTATTAACATGGGTTCTCTGATAGTCTATACTGTTACTCACCTCTCTGTGTCACAGAGGTAGCAGCGGCTGAGGGAAGACACAAGCAGGCGGCCATCTTGGTACCCAAGCTGAACCACTCTGGAGTCGACAGTGGTGATGGTCTGAACAGGGAAGATAACAAATGCTGACCCCTGGATAAAAAATAAAAAAAACAAGAAAACAAAAAACCCCAATCATATAAGGCTTGGATATGAATCATTAAATATCACAAAGTGCTAAATAAAGAGGAGTGGAGTACAGAGAGCAGGAGTGACACTGGATGTTTTTGCTAGACCACAAGAAAGTGTAAGAAACAAACACATAAACTGTCAGCCAGTGATTACTGGTATATTTCTGTGACTGGAAAGAATTCTTTTAAAACACTACAATTTGTTTCTCAGTCACACTTCACTGTTGTTGCCAAGACACAGGCATGACACAATTTCTGTAGACGTATGACATTTGACAACAGCTTTAAATTATATTGCCTAATTTTAAGCATCCTTTATCCAAAAGGTCCTCTTTGATTGTTGACTGTAAGCATATCTTGAGAAGTAAGAGGGGTCAAGAGTTCATTAACCTCTGTCACTTGGCTTAAATTAAGGCCTGCTGATACAATTAAGGACTCTAAGGATGCATCATTTTTTTTCAAAAGCCACATTTACTTTATATACACTAATATTAAGGAAAGTGTTATTCTGCAGATAATACCTTGCCAAGCTTGGAGGATCCTGCACGCAGACAGGACACCTTCCCTCCTGAGTCCCCAACAAAAACTCTGAGTGCACTGGTGTCCCAGCAGAGCGCAGTGATGGCATGACCTCTGTGCTCCCAGGACACACTGACTCTCTCTGGACGACCCCGCCGTTCCACCTGCAGCTCCCACACCACCACCAGACCCTGACTGGACCGCAGACAAACACAGCAGAGACTGTGAACAACGCAGGCAACGTAACTAACACAGAGATACCCTATGTGTTAAATGAAGGAAGAAGAGGAATGTAACATTAGAGGACAATGGCTGAATTTTGTTTCAGGGTCGACACTAAATGGACTGACTCTAACCTTGTTGCAGCAGCGATAAAATCTTCATCATGAGGGCAACACGCAACCTGAGTGATAGATCCCTCCTGCAAAAGAGCACACAGTGGATAGGGGACAAGAAATTAAGAGAAACTGACACATACAAACACTGCCTTCCTGACAGTACAATGTGAAGTTGTATTAGCAGAACAGCAGGACAACAGTTAGCTCTGTATTTCTGCACAATAGGTTCTCAGTCACATATTACCTTGTGAGTTAGGATGATCCTTTGTTTCCAGCCCTCCCTCTGAATCAGGTGCAGCCCTCCTGCTGATGTTCCTAATGCAAGCCACTTCCTAGACACTGCAAAACATGTACACTACAACATAAAAGAATCACATTTAGAGAACACTGACTCATCTGGTCATGCACACACGTTAGATAAAGATGCATTTTTGTGGTAATATGTTTTTAGTGCACCGACTTGTGAGACTAGGACAATCTCATATCTTAAATGGCTCAACATATTGGATAAGGGTAATTCAGTCATTCCTCATTCTGCACTCACATAAAAACATTGAAACAAGAAGCTACTCATCGATGTGTGATTTTAGTATAAGACAGATTCAGACATGTGATGGTGAAACCGACCTTGAGCCTGCCAGAGTCCAAACGTAGTGCAGACAGAAGTGGATCGAGGCAGTCAAACTCTGCCAGTACATGACTGTGGTTCTCCGGCACAACTGGTATCAGAGACATCTTCACTAGTGATCCTCCACAACTGAGAGAGTGAGAGTCAGTAAAGTATGAAAAAAAAACTGAGTAACCTCAAGAACCACTACCCTGCTTTCTCACATGCCACAGCTCCCTGCTGTGTGTCATCACATGACTGTTAGTAAACTGACCAGTCGTGACTCCACTTACACTGTCTCCAGCCCCCAATGTTTCTAGTTATTACCAACATGAGGAAGAAACCATTGTCACTACATGAATTATTTACTTCACACACTCACATAGTTCTGTTTTAGGTTTAGGTTTATGTTTAAAAAAATCAACATAATATCATCTCCAGTGTAGTATGTGTTGTTGAAATGTCTCTAGTGCTGGAGCTGTTAGTTATCATTGCTATAAAAACTGTTTAACGAGACCAAAGATCACGACTCTGCTCAAAATACAGCACAATAGACCCTAGTTTGACAATTTACAGGTTGTGGTTTCACATGAAGTTAGAAGGAAGCAGAAGCAAAACTAAAGCTGTAGATCATTAGAATAAGTATACACTGTAGATATTTCTGTGTAAATGGTAGACAAATGTTTTAAAACAAAATGCTGGAGCATGAATGCTTCTCAGCAATAAAGTAGTTGACACAAGTACCTCAGAAGAGGGTGAGAAGCAACAGTCATCACTTACCTCTGACCCTCTGTTTGTTATCACTCTACTGTAAGAGGAGTGCATTTCAGATTACTTCACATATCAAAAGTAGAAGTCTTCACTGCAGACAAATTACCTCAGTTACACAAGTGCATAAATTATTTTTACTTGTGCATTTTCAGCTGCAAAAGAAGGTAGTTTTTTAATGTGTGAGTAATCTTAACTCTTTTTCAATGCATTATTTTGTCTATAAACGACAGTAAATAGTAAGAAAAATGCCTCTAATGATTTCCCACAATGTGACATCTTCAAATGTCTTGTTTTGACCAACAGTCCAAAGATATCCAGTTTACAATCATGTGTGACACAGAAAAGCATCAAATCCTCATACTTGAATGAATGAATTTTCTGTCAATCGACTAATCGAATAGTAGTTGCAGCTCTACATTATTGTGTAAATAAGATTTTGCTCTTGTAGTTGGACAAGGTTGAGCTAATTTAAACTAGTGCGCATACTGCTGGTTAGTTTAAACAATTAAAATTTATCAAAATGTAAATGTATCTATATGTAAAGTCTTAATTTGTTACGTCAGTGCAGCTAAGTAGTGGACTAAATGTACAGCATGTCCCTCTGAATTGTGGTGGACCAGAGGTTTAAAGGTGCGTGAAATGGAAACATCCAGGGAAAGTACCGGTACTTCAGATGTGTGGCCTACATAGTACAGTAGTATTAGTAGTAAAAGGGACACCTATGTAGTGTCAACAGACGGTCTAATAAACCGTTACCATGCCGTTCTAACGTTAACGGTTATAACCGTCTACAAACTTTAAAACTTGCAGCTTCGATGCTGAGTCGTTCACTTTTAAGTAGCTAGACAACTACTGTGACCCAGTCAGTTGGTTAGCCGGACGGCTCGTTTACAATTTAGATACCTGGTACGAAGTAATGTGAGTGTATCGATGAGTTGCTGGAACACAACCAACCAAAAGGGGCGATCAGATCAGCCGATTCATGGCAATCGGGATCACGAGACCCGTCTGCTGACACTGATGCTAACGTTCCTGTCAAAACTACCAGCACACCCAAAACCTAAAAACCAATAAATATGAGCGACCCTGGCTATGTTTAATATGTCTAAACGCTTAATGAAGTTATGATAAACGTTAAGACTCATTTCAGCTCGCCAACTCGTCCCACTGTCGCTATATTTCCAATAACAAGTTAGCAAACATGCTAGCTTATATAGGGATGTTGCCATTCACTCGCTGTTAAACTCACCTGATGGTCAGAGAGACACTCCAGCATTACCACCTACAAATCCACACCAAGCCAATGTCTTACATCACCGGCTTTGTTTAGTGCTTTAGGAGAAAGTCAGCGGTCGGTCTCAGGCAGCCAGCCGACCTGTCACGGCTCCACTCAGCTGATGGGAGGACACTTCCTGAAGGCAGCGCGTCGGTTCCCTCACCGGCCGCGCTGAATGCTCTGGTTTGACATAACGAAAACTGAAACCATCTCTGAATAGTATCAAAAGCAGCTACGCAATTGAAAAAGCAACAATAAACACAGCTCCACATGCTGTAGTTTATAAAATACCACAGCAGAAAAAAACAACCCCACCCTGTAGAACTAAGGTGACTGACTAAAAACACATGTAAGTGGAGGTGAATGGATTAAATGAAATACTGCAGTCTGAGCAGACAGTGGCATGAACAAAAGCTTTACGCCTCACTTTATTTCAGTTACATTTTTGTCTTCAGTGCAGACAGAAGGTGCAGACATTACAAACCAGTGACAGTGTGATTTGAGTCACACACACTAATGCACTCGAGTGTGAAATGCCTTTACAGTATTGCTATATTCACTTCCTCCTTTTTGCTTCAGATTTTCTGGAACATTGTTCCACAAATCGAGCCAGTGCTCAGAGGTGGCTCCTTGTAAAGTCCGAGCTCTCTCTCCCTCCGCTCTGTGCACTGATGAAACACGTGTTGACAGTCCCTTGCTTGCATCTCACACCTCAGCCTATTGTCCTGAGAGCCTTTTTTCTGATTTCCATCTGAAATTTGGTCATGTTACACCATTTTTAAAAGTCCCGTTTAACCGTTACGGCACCAATCTCTCAACCACTGAGAAAACACAAACTAAAGAGAAAGAAACTAATTACAGTTATTTGCGACTGAGATGCAGTTAGTCTCTGTTGAACATTTTGGGATGTAGCAGCGTCCATCTATATCCCTATCATTAAGCCTCTGTGGACTATGTCCCATCAGGCTGTGGTCTGTTGCCTCTTCACAGCAGTCTGGAGGACCTTCACAGGTCATTTGTCCATATACTTTAATGTCTTCCTTATCCTCTTTTTTTGACAAACCATCCGACCTCAGGTTTTCCTCATCATCCGACGGGTTTGCCAGATGTGGAACTTGTTGTAGGCTGTCTGCAACATCTCCTCCAAGTGCCCTGTGAGCTATTTGAACGTCAAAGAGATTTAATATAAATGCCACTGTGTAGAAGTCACTGTGTTATTATTAAAACCTTGGAGACTTACATTTGTACTTAAGTACTGGCGCTGAATCTTCTCCTGAAAAGGACAAAGCTTGGTCATCTGAAATCTCTCAAGGTTTGACTTCATTTTCATCACCTGTATGAAAAGAACAAGATGAGAAAAAACAGAAACATTGTGGTGTGGCTGGAATGGGGTGTAGCTTATGGATGGCCAGTTTAGTTTCACAGTGGATGTGAAAAGGATTTTTTGGCACTGATCAAGAGAAGAATATATAGTAATATCCAAGTGAAAACAAATACCTACAATTAATTTAAGTACATATGAAACACAAAATTGGCTGTGTAAATATGCATGAAATATCTATGAAATATATCCTCTATTGCCTACAATGTTAACCACACAGAAAAGCTGATAATTGATCATATACACTATTAGAAGTGCTAATTGATTTTGTTGTTGTCGTAAAAACACATGGATAACAAGACAGAGAATAAGAGACTAACACAGGTGACAATAATCATTTACTCCAATAAAGTGAATATTAATCACCTTTTCCTCCAAAAATGGTGTGTTCACAGGGAAACAGGACCAAAAGTGTCTCAGTAACTCTCCAGCAGCTACATAAAGGTGCTTCAACTCTCCTTGAACCTCACTGGGTACCATCTCTGAAAAAAAAAAAAAAGAAAAACACAGAGTGAAAAGTCAAGTTATTCACATAAAGCTATGAGATACAGTATGCTGCCATTTTCAAGATAAGATTCAAGTTGACACAATTGATTAATGGTTCAGTTCAACCAGAGGGGGAGCACTTCATGTTCAGCATGTTCCTCAGCAGATGCACTACAGGCACTGATAACAAACTTTCATGGTAAGCATTATTTGTCATCTAATGGTTGTACAAAAACACACTTACGATTTATGGCTTGCTGTGCTCCTGCCTGCATGAGGACACCACCTGGAGAAAGCGCTGCAATGGCAGAACTGGCTGCTGTGCTGGACAACACCTGCACAGAGTGTTACTGTTGTGAAACACTTTGAAGGAAACATACATATTTTTAAACAATGTACATATCCCAGACTTTTAAGGAAAAATTAAACTGGATAATTTGAATGCTCACAAAAGGTGTGAAACATAGAGGTGTGTGACTAGAGGGAACAAGCCTCCTGATTTTAACCCGAGAACATGTTGTTGTTGTTAGACTTCTTTAGGGTTTAAGCCATTCATCATTCAGCTCAGATGATCACTCATCTTTGTTTAAGGTCAGTGACTGCTGAATCACAACAGAGGCTGTGCACTTGTGTGAAGACAGCAGCCGACCTGATTACAGTCTGGTGAATATGTCAACCATAGGAGAATTAGAAACACCTGCGAAGATCTGATGGCAATAATTTTTACATCACCCTTCAACCGAAACAACACACGGTAAAGTTGTAGGGAAATACTTTGTCTGATCTAACCTGAGTGAGGTTGGGTTTGTAATTGGCCATCTCATGCCGGATGTAGTTGACGGAGTTGATGATATCCTGGCTTGTTGTATATTGTTGGGACTGAAGTGGCACAGGACCATGAGCATACCTTATAAACAGAGAGAGAGGAGAGAGAAATATTATATTACAACACGTCCAAAGGCTAAAAAAAACAGAAAAGCAACTCTCATATTCTACCTGAGACTTATACATTTGTTCACTTGTCCTGAAGTGACAACCAGGTTTGAGTTAAAGCCAGTGGCAGGAACTTTAACACAGAGAAATCTGTGACTGTGACCTTTCAAATGAAACACCAACTCTATTATGAAACAGTACAAAGTGTGCTCTCCGTCCAGAGGAAGTGAGACCTACTGACAACAGATGAGCCTAGCAAACAAAATAAGCTATTTCCATTCCTACCTGTCAACATATAATTTGAAAAGTTTTTTTTTAAGTATTAATCTAAAAACTGTATCAGTAATCCCTGCTATTTGGAGTTAAAAACAAATTACACAGTAAGGTACAAACATGAAAAAACAACAATAAAAAGAGGACAAACTGTACCTGTCAGATTTCTTGAGGTTCAGTGCAACTGTTTTTGGTCTGTTTTCCCTTTGCAGATCCTCATACTCTATGGCTTCTTGTAATTTAACCTAAGAAAGTTTGCCAACAGAAAAAAATCAGTAGATCTGTTAAAGAGGACCAACATTTTTCTATAGCAACAGAGCCATCATACCTTCTTTACAGGAGGTTGAAAGAAGTCAGAATCCCTCGAGTTTCCGTCTGTGCTGCTTGTCTCACTAGCTTGGTCAGCTGGTGTTTCCCTGTAAAAACATGATGCAGTTAAGCAAAAGGATGAACACACGGGTCAAGTTTTAAAAAGTTATTTTCTTTACCCCTTGCGTGAGCCTGCTGCCAGCACCATGGCACTGTGATGGTTGAACCGCTTTATAATGGCATAGTTGCTGCTTTCCTTCACCGTCCTGTTTGCATTGGAAGTTGAGGGTTGTGTTGTGCTAACTCCATACCCCTGTGTCACAGAAAATACCACGGATAAAGCGAAAGAAGAAAATTACACAAGTGAATGATTACTAAATTGGCTCATCATCTCATTAAATCTCACCTCGTCCAAGGTTTTATCCTCCAATGACAGGAGGTCGACCAAAGGATTCTTCACCCCTTGAACCACCAGCGACTTCAACCCTGCATGAAACAGACTTAAAACTTTAACACTTGAAAACAGACTTGTTGCTCAGCAGTTTACTTTGCAGTAATGAAATAACACACGCGCTGAAAATTCTCCTACCCTTTTCATCCTGCTTGGCACACTCTGAGAAGATATCCTGTGTTCCTGTGTTGATGCGGTCTCTGTGAAAATAATGGGACTGGAAAAAGCGGGTCCAGAACTCCTTCTCCGTCAGGTTATGAGGCACATTTTCACTATACTTCTGCTTCACTGCAAATATAATACAAGTTGATATAAATATACTTGGTCCAATCTTTTATGTATCATCAGTTCCACATTTAATAAGAATCACTGGGGTTTACTATGCTGTTTAGCTAAGGAAAATACTGTTGATTTAACCATTAGTTCCTCTCTGATGACAGAGCGTTCATCTATAAAATCACTGTTGTGGTCTTTAGTTGAAATGAAAATCTGACCTTGTGGCAGCTTTTTCCTTGTGTACCAATACTATTGCAATTAATGGGTTAACTTCAAAGTGGAGATGTAAATGTTTACCTGCTGGGTATGTTCTGAAGATGGATTCAATAATGTCAGCTGTCAGATTATATCTCAAGCCATTACAGCCGTCTGTCTGAGGTCTAATGTCTGCCTGTAATACACAAAAAAGACTACTGTTAGCATTTAATGGTATATTGCTAATGCTTAAGTTGCAAGTAATTAAACAGTTAATGAAGATTTACGATTAGGTTGTTAACTGTAATTTACTCACCAGAAAGGCTCCAGATATACCGACTTCTTGTTTGTTGTTGAATAGTGCGGGGTCTGTGTTGTTTACGCCCCCTAACCTGTTGGCCCAGAATTCCTCAGCACTAATCACCTGGCTCACCACCAGATCTTTGTATAACTGGAAAAGCACTGGATCTTCTTGAAGCATCCTGAAGGAGAAAACAGCATAATCGCCCCATCCACCCCATTTATATCAGTGAGGTCCGACTAAACATTATACATGCCTCTCTATATAACACAAACCACAGACTCTAAAATGACCAAAAAGTTTACTCAGGACATGACACACACCAACATGACGTATGTTTCCCAGAGAAACAGACTACACCTGTTCAACAGAATCAAGTCTTGTTTTGGTCTTTACATGCAATTTGTTGACAATAAGATTTAAAAAATATCTAGTATTAAAGACTTATACTCTAAAGACTATTTGAGTGAAAACAGCTGAGTCTCACCTGTTTTTCTCCTCCAGCTCCTTGTTGGCTTTCTTCTTGAACTTGGGCAGAAGCTGCTGCAGCAGTTCCTTCGCAGCTTCTCTGTCTTTCAGTGCACTGCTCTCATTGGCAAAGTGGAATGTGGTACTCTCGCCGGTGTGAAGGACCAGCTGGAGCTGAACTTTGGCTTTACCATCTGGGCTGATCTTCTGACCTGTACAGAGAAGAGATGACAGTGCTTGAGAGCACCATCACCAACACATCAATATCGCTGCACTAGATGTAACCTGATGGTATCCAATACTCACAGCGAATATCTGCATATAGGTGGCTGACTGTGAAGCGGTCCTTGCCCTCTGGACCCCAGGCTATACGTTCAGCCATCAGATAAAGTGTGCCATCCTGCTTCCTCTGGCGAACCTTTTTCACCACCAGCAGAACCTCCTCTGATAGTGATGCCATGGCCCAAACACAGAACTGAGAAAATACAAACTGTGGATGAACCTCATTAATAATCGTGTTCTTGTAAACTGGATATTGTCTCACAGATAAAAAGATGAACAGGACATTAAAAAGAAATGTGTTTCACCTAATAAACATCTATTTAACGCTAAGACAAAACCACTGAGTCGTTACTTGACTGGTGCAGAATTCACATTAACCTACATTACACTAAGACATGAAGCACTTTGGATGAGATACAAACACGAACAAATGTAGCTGGTGGCACGACAACGTCCTGAATTTATGTCCTGTTTCCTACAACGCCTTCATCCTCTGCTAGATAATGTCATCTGAACATAAACAAGCCACTGTTGTGTTGACGATTTTATCAAGTCAACTTAGCTAACCAGTTAGCTGCCGTTAACAGTCAAGAAGAGAACAAGCCTGAGGGAGAAGTCGCCAGTAAACTTACTTTACCTCAAAATAAACCAACACTGCAGCGAATACCTCGCCTTCCTTCAACACATAATCTCAAAATAATGTATGCTCGAGTATAAGAATTTCTGAATTTGTAATTTTAAACTGAATTTTGACTACTCTAACACTGGGCACCCTGACTTCGGCGCCGACATGACTGCCAAACTGAGTGTTACATTGAAAACGTTCCGGTGGGATAAAGCGGTAAAGAAAGAGTTCCGCCAGAGCCGGACGATCTCAGTGAAGTTTAACCAAATTACTAAATCTACCACTACTAATGCTACTGCTATTCATTTTCTTTTTGTATATAAAACAATACACTTGCGCCAGCTGGGCACAAGACACATAACATAACGTAACATGGGGAGGATTTGATTGTAGGTAAGACAGCAGAGACAACATAAGTACATTATACATATCCAGACACATGTACCCACATCCTTTCTTATCCCAGTATACTACAGGCAGCACACACACAGCATACATACAAGCACATTCGTTTTATGCATCTCATTTTCCTGTTATTACGTGGGCACACACATCCAGACAAAAAACAAAACAAAAAACAAAAAAGGGATTCTGCTGTTGAAGATAGGGAAAATAGTTTTCAGTTGGAGGTTTTGACCTTACTATTGCCGTTTATACAAAACCAGGTCTTATAGTTGACACATAGGTGAGCCATTTTGACCAATTACCTTCAAAAACATCAGTTTGGTTCCTTAGTTTGAATGTAATTCTCTCCATTGTGTATATATTATAAACTATATCAATTTTTGCACCCCACTAACAACACCCTCAATAGGTATTTATCCCGTTTTGTGTATTCAAGTCCGTCTAAATCACAAAGGCACATGACTTTAAAATTAAAGGACATTTTCCTTTTAAAAACGGCCTCCAGGACCCCATGGATATCTCTATGGAGCCACAGAGGGAGGGCTCCAAAAGATGTGAAAATTAGTTGCTAATGTGTTTCCACAGGACCTCCAACAGGTAGTCTGATTTGAATAGTTGGTCTTTTGTGCTGGAGTACAAAAGAATCAAGTCACATTTTTCCAGCTGAATTTCCTCCAGGAGGGGGACCTTGTCACTGTCCACTGTTATCTGCAGATCCTGTCCCACTCCTCCTGTGAAACTGTGAGACCTCCCTCTGCTTCCCATCTTGCCTTAATATCCAGAGTATGATCCCTTTTAAGGTTTTGGAGGGCTGAACATAGTTTAGATATTATTTTCTGGAAGGTAGCATTCTTGTAGGCCCTTTGAAAAATGTTGACAATTTCTTCCCTCCCTGAAGTAACATCCTTTGGAAATTTCTTGCTCATAAAATCTCTGATTTGTAAATATCTAAAATGATCTTTGTAGACCAAATTTTTCTTTAAGGTCCTGGAAGCGCAAAACTGTATCTTGATCTAAGAGTGTGCAGTATGCTGTAAGCCAATTTTCTGTCCAATTTTTTAACCTTGTGTCATAATTTTTGGGCATAAAATCTGGATCATATGCAAACCATTTAAATATTTCGGCATCTTTCCTCAATCGGTACCTTTTAACTATTTCATTCCATGTTGTTAGTGAGCCAGTTATCCACGGATTTTTAGGGTCTGAGAGGTGATTAGTTAATGAGGGATTGCCAATCAAATTATTAACTGGTAATCCACTCCCCATTGCTATTTCTATCTCTTTCCATTTCAGAAAGGATTTTATCCCATTCTTGAAAATACTGTTCTGGTTTCTCAATTGGTATCGAGTGAAATAGATATAAAAGTCTTGGTAAAATATTGATTTTTACTGAATCTATACGAGAACTGATATTTAGGTAAGGAATTAAGTTCCATCTATTGATATCTGCTGTAATTTCTTTTTTGAGGGGGCTGTAGTTAATTTCTTCTGGTTTTGATATGTCTATAGGCAGAAGGATTCCCAAATATTTTATGGAATTTTTGTCCCAGTCTAGATGGTATCTGGAGCGGAGATATTGAGGGGGATAAGGTCTGACATTTATGTTGTTGTTTCTGTCTTTATTCCTCAAAAAATCTGCTATTCCATATCAGTGTGTAGTATTCTTATATCCACTGCATGTCTGTGTCAATTGCAGAAAAATATATTCTATTCTTATGAAATTCTGCTTAATGCCAAAAATGTGTCTTTTAAACACATCAAGTCAAATCTACATAAGAAATACACAAGACATAAAAATCAGAAGACACGATCATCGGTATGCCTGTGAGTTTTAATGACATTGAAGACATTAAGATGTAACAGATGTGACACATCAGATGTTGGAAAAAGTCAGAAAAATCTTTACACTCATTGCTTTGCACATATTTAATGAATAATAAGATGATTAATATTGATGGTTCTGTTAGAGGTGATGATCAATAATCATTTAAAATTCAAATCCATGTTTTGAATCTTCAACATTTTACTACAAAGATAAAACATATTATCTCTTTTTCCATGGCAAAGAATGTTAAAATATTGCTGGAATGTCCTGTATGTCTGAGGCCAATTATGTGTCTTTTATCTCTCAAGTCATTTAGAATAAAAGGAAAACCTCGAAGCCTGGAAACACCATATCATAAAGTTTGGACAAAGGAACCACCTCTTCAAAAGGCTAAAAGAGACCACAACACCAATATGTTCTGTCATCATGAGGAACTATCTGGACCTGGCTCCCTGACAATAAATGAGAAAATGATGACAGGTATTCTGAAAGTTCAAAGGTCCAGTGTCCAGAAGTGTAGGAAACATTTTATTACCATTTAGCATTACTGACATAAAACATGAAGGTGTAACAGCTCAAAGTAATTCTCTTGCTGGATGAGAAACCTTTCAGACTGCTGCTTTAAGCATTTTACTAATTTGCTCTGATATATCTTGTATTGGACTGTTCTCAGGTACGTGCTTTCAGCTAATGCTCAGAGGTGTGTCTCTGCTGGTTTTCACATATTGAGTCTTGATTATCTAATAGTTTTTGGAGAGGAAATATTAAAGTTTATAAGAGTATTTTAGTCAGGTTAGTTTTCAGTTTCAAAATGTTTACGTTAGCCTTTGGTGTTTTCAGTACATTCCTGGCAACCACACTTATCAACTGAAATGTAGGAGTACTTCATCTTGCTGCCATCAGTGCACTTCATCTCCACTTTCTTCTTACTGGTGGCCATTTCTTGACAGCATGTGCAGTGATGCACCAAACTGTTGCTCTCTGCAGAGTACCTGTAAATAAAGTTTCAGACAGGATCAGTGTTGGTCAGCTATTGTCCTTTGTAAACAAACATTTATCCTGCCATTGCTATTCCCAATTTATTTTAAAAGGTGATTTTAGCATGTCTGAGCAAATGCTCTGAACTGTACATCCCCCAGATGTACTAATAAATCTATTAAATCTCACATTGATGATGATGGTCCACAGGATCCTTCACAGGCTGTAATTTCCACTGGTTCAACTGATTCACAGTTCTTTGTCCGCAGATAAGTGGTGTTTGTCTTCTTTTGACAGTTGGAACGAGGAATACCTGTGAATCACACATGAATTGATTTTTCATTTTTCTATAAAAATCCACATAGCACACAACTGCAGGTACATTATAATTTCAGTGACAAATTCAAATAAAGCATCTGATGTGGAATGGAAAGGTTTAGCATTACAAATGTATTCTGGTCAGACTGTTTTATATAAAAACAGCTTTATAGATTTTGACTGACCACAAATATGTTTCCAAAATGAGCCTTTAAATATGAGTGGATACATTGTCTTTTGCCACTAATGATCACACACACGTGAGACATAGAAACAGTGGATGGTAGAAAAAATAAACCTCTTCACTTGAAAACATTTAGTATACACTAAGAGCTCACTTGCCAAAGGAATTATCCTGATTAAGAATTTTTATTAATATATAACAAGTTGTGGATGAAATCCACAAAGAAATCCACTTTTATTTACAACTGCATTTCAAAGAAAAGTAACAGAAAAATACATTCTAATTTGATTTTATCGACTGATACTTACAGGTTTTGCAACAACCATTCATGTCGGTTTGTTCAGTTCCCTGTAATATAGACAATATGGAATATAAAGTATGCAAATATACAACACTGACAAATATACAATCACAAGTCAGTTGTAAAAATGAAGAAGTAGAAAAACTAGAACTAATTCTTTCTATTCAATTCGATAAAAGCAATTTTTGAATTGTTTGAGATACAGTGGATATAAAGTGAACTATAAAATGAGTCAGAAGCAGTTCAGAGTTATTAACAAAGTATTTAGAAATGAGAATTTATGATCCTTTCAGGCGTGGATCATACTCACAGGAATGCAGTTCTCTGGATCAAATTCAGGACATGTTATGTGTGGTTTTTAGTAAGTATAAACTCATCCTTCACCTTTTGGCAATCATACTTGGTGCACTTGTCACCTGGTGGTGACCAAGACTGTGAAGGCTGTTAGCAGTGTACAAGAGGTCAGTTAGTAAACATAAACAATTCTAACTAATACCACAATTTAATGTTACAGACATTGATGTTAGCATTACACTCTACTTACAGGAATAATTATCGGAGTCGAACCTGGGATCTCCAAAACACAGCTTGTAGGTATACATGACCCACAACACTGTCCAGGCTGGGGTTTATACACATGACCCTATTTGAAAAGATGCACAAATCAATATAGTCAATCAGAAAGATGAGATGTGTCAAACCTGAGAAAATTAAACTAATGATCTACATAACTCTATAGTAGACTTGACGTGGATATGTGAAAAATATCAGCTTTGTATTTACTTGATAAGCATTGCTATCATAAAGTTAACACCCAGATGCACCAAACTGATCTATAAAATAATAATCATCCGGTACATGTAAATAACAAACTCTACACATTAACAACACAATATATAACTCTACTGTCTTCTAATTCAGATGAGAAAAAATATAATACTCATAATATTGCCATAAAAAAGTACCTCAGGACACTGGAGGAGACACTTGATCTCATGACACATAATTTTCTTCAACTTGCTGTTAGGATCCTGATAGCCAGTACAGTGGCATCTTTCACATAGGTTTTTGGAGAACTCCATACCGGGCTGTAAACAACAAAATGTAGTAAAAGTCTGAGACAATTTTATGTAAAAACCAGCAAAGTAAAATACAGACGAATGGTGCAATATATTCAAAATAATTTTTTTTTTTCATATCTAAAGAGCTGCAGTAAGAATTTACACAAATAAGTACACTTTTAAGAGCATACAATATATGCAGTATATTATTTCTTACCTTGTACTCAGTATCATTGAAGACACAGACGCCTTTGGGTACTAGATAAAAAATGGAAACAATGATGATCCTATCAAAACCTTATGCTTAGTTTAGTTTGTAAGTCTGTCACACACTAGTACTGCAAGTAAATGTTTATGAACCCGTTACTCAGAACTTACCACAGCTGTAAGTAGGGCAGCAATGATCATTTGACAAGTGGATCTTCAGCTCAAATCCCAGATCACACTTCTGTGATGGCAAGGAACAGCGGCCCTTATTACATTCTGTTGGTTGTGAGATAAGATGTTTCAGAAGTTGGTGAGTGCAAAATAAAATGAAACCAAGATTACCAACAATTGCTAGATACAGTAACTGAGATTACTCAGACGATAGATGGAAAATAGGTGATCGTTTGTAACACATATCCTAATTCACAGTTAGAACTGTTAGAAAGGATTTGACATCTGTAGAAAGTCTGACTCATGAAAGACAAGGTAATCAAATCGATGCAGCAAAGACTAGGCCAAATATCCTTATTTTATTCTTATTATTTTAGTTTGGATCATGCTCTAAAATGCTGAGTAGCAGGCTTCCCCCATGATGATTTTACTGATCTTTAAACAAAAACAAAAAAACAGAAACCTTTAACCATCCTTCCTGTTTCTGTCAAAACATTATATCAGCAGATGTAGGAGTAGTATCCTAAATTACTTACCACATGTCAGTGTCTCACAGCAGTCCACTGTGCGGTTCACCAGCACCTCACCTTCCTCAGTACAGGTAACAGGTTTTTGAGTGGGACATGTGCGAGGCTCACACTGAACACCATCCTCATCACAATCACATTGCTGACAGCCACTCTGCCAAGTCTCTCCAGGCTGTTTGAGTGATTGAACAGAATTATTGTTGTAACAGCAACAAGTACACTGTGAACAATGAAAATTATTCATGTAATGTAGCATTTACCTGTTTAGGTTGGCCATCAGGTCCAGTGCAACCTTCAACAATAAAAACAATGAGTTTACTTGTGCATTCACTCATTTACAAATAATTAGATTTTTCTTCATCATAGAAAATTCTCTTACAGGAAGCGACACAGATGTTAGACTTTGAACTAAACAAAGTCATCCCCTCTGGGCAGAAGCATCCCTCAACAAAACGATTACAATCTGTGATCTGGTTGGCCTTCTCTCCCCGGCATGGTTGTACATACTTCTCATTGTATCTAAACATGAAGACATTTGATGGTGAAAAACACACACAATAATGTCAGAAATAAAATGATGTGTATAATGCAATGCGGACAGCAAGTACTGATTCTTTTTAGTCATGGTAGCAGTGTGCAGGAATAGCAGTGTCAGTTGGTTTACTACTTGGGTCCAGACTGAAATATCTCAACAGCTATTTGATTGTTGCCATAAAATTTATAAATCCTTGAATGAATGAATCCTAATGCCTCAAGTAGTCCTGACTTTTCTCTTGTGTACCACCTTGAAGTTCACATTTTGTGGTAGAGTGGTAGAAATGTCTCCAGCAATTAATATGGATAGACTGTGACTTTTGTGGCCAAGCTTAACTTCATCCGACACCACCATTCACGTCAAATTTTGGTTGTCGAATTTCCATCAACCTTAACATACTACACACATTTTTTTAAGCTCAGTTGAAATTATCAAATATTAGACAGTGATATCTGCTCAACGTCAGCTTGTTATCATTGTCATTGTGAGCATATTAGGATTCTGACATTGGCTTTCAGATCAGGGTGAGCACAGTTAGTAAGGTAGCTGTACAGGTCTTGTTAAATTACAAACTGCTAACATTTGTAGTATTCCATAAATAGAATCAAGTGATTACCTTGCATTGCAAGTTGGTACAACAGTTGGTCCACAAGGCTTGTAGACTTTATTTTCTGGACATTTATATTCTACAATGAGGGAAAGTGGATTTAAACATGAAATTGATCAAACAGGTACTCTGAAGATCTGAAAATAATAGTGTTAGTGTTCTACTGAAAATAAAACTCTCCTACCACACTGTCCTTTTGTAGCATTCCTCCAGGCTACACAGACAGATGCATCAGCACACATCTCCGCATACTCCTCCAGACTGGAACAACCCACGGTGGAATTTAATGTAGCGTCAAATTTACAGGCCTCATAAAAGGGTTGTGGTAGGATTGCTTTGTGGCATTTCTCAAACACCCTTAATGTAGAAATTACAAGAAAATAGGGTGTTACTCCAAGTGATACTGCAGGATGAACTGACATAATGTGCTCATGTTTATTCTGTAAATTCTTACTTCCTTTTCAAAATTTCACAGATATCAGGTTTGCAGGGTGTTTGTAGGTCTTGATGTTGGTATTGGTGTGGGAGGTGGCTTCTCACAGCTAGGGCTTTTTCTTGTCAGGCACGCCTGATGATATCCATCTCAGAGCACTTGAGGGATGGAATCTGGCCATTTGATATTTACAGTCATTTTTCCTGTGTTATCACAGGTGCCTTGTGAGGAAATAAATATTAGCGTGACAGATTACAACCCACATTTAGTACATCCATTGGTACTTTCATATTTATTCAAGCACAGTTTAATGCTATTAGTCTTAACATGCAGCTGTTGCTTTTCAACATTTTATTCTGCAGAAACCAATGAGCAACTTACCACACTGTCCCTCAGTGTTGTTGTGGAAAAAGAGAAAATGGCAAATCAACGCTGAATAAGCCCTTTGAATATCTGGCTTTCTTCCAATTGCTGGGATTTTTCGAAAACCAGCTTAATTGTTGTACTTGTGATGGTGAGTCCTCATTAAGTGAGTTGGGAATACCTACTTGCGGTTGATGTACACCTAAACATTTTGCCTTTGTCAGAATCCTTTCTAAACAGGCCTCAGGTTTCTTGTACTCACCATACATGACACAAAGACAAAACATTTTCTTCAGATTATCGCTGCGTTTTCTTTCAATATATTCAAGTAAAAAATAATCAGAATAAGCAGAAATAGTTTGTTGTGACAATAGTTACCGTGTTTATGGTCTTTGAGTTCTTCTGTAGAATAATTTCATACTCTTTATAATACACAATCTAGAGGCTGAGTACAGGTCACGGCTCAGAGGCATAGCAGTTTTCATTGTCGATAAAGTCTTAGAAACTTATATTTAGGAATGATCTCTTTGACCAGGGCGATATGTGCAGTTTTTCTGGAAGCTATGTGTGTCAAAAGGTCACATAATGAGGATCTCCCCAGACATAGCAAACACCTGCAAATATCAGAGAACGGCACTGAGTGATACATCCATGAAAAGTTGCATGTTACATTTAGCATATTTGCAATACTATTGTGTATTTAAGAATTTTTAAATTCTGCTTGTGAATGTGATTTTTTAAAATGTTTTTATTTGAACTTACATTTGCACTCATAATGAAAACAGCAACCTGTTTTATCATAGACCCTAACTGGTTCAAGCCCATTTTCACATTTTGGTTTGGTTGGTTCCTGACATGGTACATGCACTGTGACTACGCTGCCGTTGTCACATGTTTTTGTGGTGCAGTCGTCTGGCTTCCAGGACTCGCCATCCTGTTGAGGATAAAAATGATCTGTCAACAATAATAACAATATTGAAATACTACTGAAAAGAACGAATATGAAGGCTGTTTAAAGAACAGTTAATCCTGAAATGAAAAGGCTGTCATTACATACCTATCACCATGTTAGAGGGACCTTGTGCAAAGATTGAATACAGAGCATTACTCTCACACAAACAGCTGAAATGGTGAAACTTCAGTAGCTTTGACTAATGTTCAGGGTTAGTACATAATGAATTTTAATTACAAGGTGTAGGTGACTAAATTCAAATACCTTTCTGGGTGGATTGAGATAATAACAGTCTCTTCTGGGAACAGGTGTGGTGGTAGGAGTTGGTGGAGTAGTAGTGGAAACTGGTGTGGTGGTAGGAGTTGGTGGAGTAGTAGTGGAAACTGGTGTGGTGGTAGGAGTTGGTGTAGTACTGGAGGGACATGGTCTAACAATCTCCTTAACACTGCATGTCGACGAGCAATAAGCAGCGATGCACTGGCCAGCTTCAGTCTTATTATACATGAAGCTACCTGTATGAGAATGAAATCAAGCCAGTTATCTAAAAATGACTGACGATATAAACAAATACAATTAAAAAGAAGACAAAGGCCATGTTTACAGCTTTCTTTATAACAACATCAGAAATGTTCACAATGGTCTGTTGTGTCACACCCGTCCACTTACGTCTACAGGCTGGTTTTATCATAATCTTTAATTCCTCACATTTGTGTGTGAGTATTGGGATAGATGTAAATTGTAGTCCATATTTTACACAAAACATTTAGGAGTGACTGCAGTGAGCATCTATGTATAACTCATGGACATTGCCAAAAGTTACTTTTACTTCCTCTTTTTTTCATTTTCTCTAAGTCATACCTTTTGCAAAGAATTTTCTGACTTGTAAATCTAATTTTAGCACCCTTCGTTAGACCACTTCTTAAAAGTTTTACACAAACTTCAATTTTCTCCATAATACAACAAGAATAATCCCTGAATAATCTCTGAGTAACTATGCCTGGTGTCCAGAGGTCAGCGCAACAGGCTGGAAGAAGTTGAGTAATAAAAGGTCAGCAAAAGTAAGATTTTAATGTGGTGTTTATTTAATCTTTAAAATTGTTTAATGCCAGTGTTTGAACTGGTCTGCATGTTTAATGGCATTAATTTTAAGCATAAATCCAATATTTTTACAGAACAGGAGCTAAATGAGGATATTTGGCTTTGATATTGGATCTAAGTAAAGACAAGATCCAACCGCAGAGAATAAAAACCTTACAATTAAAACAGCCTGTCATGACCAGATACCTTAGGAAAAGTATAGTTATGACATAAGTAATAATTACATGAACAACAAGTAATAAAAAAAGCATATTACTTACCGGGAGAGAATATTTTATCCATGTACTTGCAAAAGCAAGTTGTGGTTGTTGTTGTGGTGGTGGGCGTTTTTGTGGTTGTTGTGGGATTTTCAGTTGTTGTTGTTGCTGTTGTGGTGGTAGTGGGGGTTTCTGTGGTTGTTGTTGCCGATGTGGTGGTAGTGGGGGTTTCTGTGGTTGTTGTGGGATTTTCAGTTGTTGTTGTGGTGGTAGTGGGGGTTTCTGTGGTTGTTGTTGCTGTTGTGGTGGTAGTGGGAGTTTCTGTAGTTGTTGCTTTAGTGGTGGAGGGTGTTTCTGTAGTAGTGGTTGTGGGATTTTCAGTTGTTGTTCTTGTTGTTGTAGTGGACTTTACTGTAGTTGTTGAGACTGCCTTTGTCACATTAGTAATTTTTTCTTGGGGTCTTGTTGCTTGTGTTGTTGTTAACTTTGAATTTGTAACTACAGGGCTTTCTGTGGTTGTTGCGGGTTTTTCTGTGGTTGCTGATGTGGTAGTGGGGTTTTCTGTGGTTGTTGTTGTTATGGTGGTGGAGGGTGTTTCTGTGGTTGTAGGGTTTTTCTAGTTGTTTGTTTATTTGTTGTGGTGAGTGGGGTTTCTATGGGTGAGTGGCTGAAATGTTAAATGCTGCCATGGCTTTCATTGTTCATGGTTGAACATCTAAATGTATCTTGGTCTTTGTTATGACAGATCAGTCCATGCGTCGTGTTGCATGTCACTTTTTCTTCTAGTTCATCGAAGGGTATATCTTTATATTGTTTTGCTCTACATTCTATTTTCAGAGATCCAGTGCAAGTATTTAGATCTGGATCAGTAAGTTTGTCTATGGTCTCATAATCTCCACCTTCTGGGTTAGTGTCAGGGTAGTTAGTGCTCGTCCAGTCTGACCACTGACAAATAAAACAGCCAGCAGGTGTTGTAGGGGTGGGTGTTTCTGTGGTGGTGGTGGGGGTTTCTGTGGTTGTTATTGTTGTGTGGTGGTGGGCTTTGATGTTATTGTTTCAGGGTTGTGGTGGTGGTGATGGTGCTGGTGGTGGTGGGTGTTTCTGTGGTGGTGGTGGTGGGTTTCTGTAGTTGTTGTGGTGGTGGTGGTGGGTGGGCGTTTCTGTGGTTGTTATTGTCGTGGTGGTGGGCTTTGATGTTATTGTTTCAGAGTTTACCGTAATTGGTGTGCTTTGTGGTGTGAGTGGGAGGTTTCTGGTTGTTGTTGTTGTGAACAGGGGGCATGCAGTTCATGTAGGATTTTCTGATTGTTGTTGTTGCTGTTGGTGGTAGTAGGGTTTCTGTGGTTATAGTAGTGTTGCAAGTATTAATACAACAAACTCATTCCTGGATTCAGTCTAAATATGTCTTGGGTGCACATTATGACAGATCAGTCATCGTCATTGCATGTCACTTTTCTCTAGTTCATCGGTATATCTTGCTGTTTTGCTCTACATTCTATTTTCAAAGTCAGTGCAAGTATTTAGATCTGGATCAGTAATTTTGTCTATGGTCTCATAATCTCCACCTTCTGGGTTAGTGTCAGGGTATTTATTGCTCGTCCAGTCAGCCTTTAACCATCCCAAACAACCAACTAGCAGGTGTCTTAATTGGAATTATTTCTGTAGTGATGGGGTTTCTGTGGTTGCTAGTGTTGTGTGGTGGGCTTTGATGGTATTGTTTCAGGGGTTGTGGTGGTGGTGGTGGTGGTGTGTGGTGGTGGTGGAGTGTTTCTGTGGTGGAGTGGTGGTGGTGGGGTTTGTAGTTGTTGTTGTGGTGGGTGGTGGTGGTGGGCGTTTCTGTGGTTGTTATTGTCGTGGTGGTGGGCTTTGATGTTATTGTTTCAGGGGTTGTGGTGGTGGTGGTGGTAGTGGAGGTTTCTGTGGTTGTTGTTGTTGTGGTGGGGAGCATTTTGGTTGTTGTGGGATTTCAGTTGTTGTTGACTGTTGTGGTGGTAGTGGGGGTTCTCTGTAGTTGTAGTGGTAGTACAAATGTTAATGCAACACGCAGCTCGTATTTCATAGTTCGAACATCTAAATGTATCTTGGTCTTTGTTATGACAGATCAGTCCATGCGTCGTGTTGCATGTCACTTTTCTTCTAGTTCATCGAAGGGTATATCTTTATATTGTTTTGCTCTACGTTCTATTTTCAGAGATCCAGTGCAAGTATTGCGATCTGGATCGATACTAGGCCTGTCTGTAATCTCCTGAAACCACCACCTTCTACGGTTAGTAATGGGGTATTTATTCCTTTCGTCCAGTCCTATTTTTCAACCAAATAAAACATCAGGTATTGTAAGTAGAATTATTTCTATGGTGGTGAACAGGGTTTCTGTAATTTAATAATATTTGTATTAGTGCTGATGTATTATTATTTCAGAGATTTATGGTGGTGGTAGTAAATGAAATGGTAATTGAGTAAAATTATTTCTATGGTGGTGGTGGTGGGTTTCTGTGTTATTGTTTATTAGTGGGGTTGTGTAGTGGTGGTGGGCGTTTCTGTGGTTGTTATTATTGTCGTGGTGGTGGGCTTTGATGTTATTGATTCAGGGTTTGTGGTGGTGAGTGGTGGTGGTGGGGGTTTCTGTAGTTGTTGACCTTCATTGAGGTATTTTTATGAACATTGTATGGATTTTTCTAGTTGTTATTGTTTCTATTGTGGTATGGTAAGTTTATTAATGCATTTCGTGTATGGCGTACTTCGCATTTCGTATTTCATGAATTCGAACATCAAATGTATCTTGGTCTTTCATTTGTGGGATTAATTCCATCTGCATTGCATGTTACTTCTTTTCTAGTTCATTAAAGGTATATCTTTGTATTGTTTTGCTCTACATTCTATTTTCTGAGATCCAGTGCAAGTATTTAGATCTGGATCAGTAATTTTGTCTATGGTCTCATAATCTCCACTTCTAGGTTAGTGTCGGGGTATTTATTGCTCGTCCAGTCTGACCACTGACAAATAAAACAATAACAGGTGTTGTAAATTAGGTATTTCTATGAGAATGATCAAGTGGGGTTTTGTGTGGTTGTTATTGTTGTGGTGGGTGGGCTTTGATGTTATTGTTTCAGGGGTTGTGGTGGTGGTGGTGGTGGTGGTGGTGGTGGTGTGGTTGTTTCTGTGTGTGGTGAGTGGGGGTTTCTAGTTGTTGTGGTGGTGGTGGTGGTGGGGCGTTTCTGTGGTTATTATTGTTCGTGGTGGTGGGCTTTGATGTTATTGTTTCAGGGGTTGTAGTGGTGGTGGTGGTGGTAGTAGGTTTCTCTAGTTTTGTTGTTGGTGAGTGGTGGTGAGAGCATTTTGTGGTTGTTGTGGGATGTTCGAGTTTGTTGTTGTTGTTTCTGTTGTTGTGGTGGTAGTGGGGGTTTCTGTAGTTGTAGTGGTAGTACAAATGTTAATGCAACACGCAGCTCGTATTTCATAGTTCAGAACATCTATGTATCTTGGTCTTTGTTATGAGAGATCAGTCCATGCGTCGTGTGGCATGTCACTTTCTTCTAGTTCATTGAAAGTATGATCTTTATATTGTTTTGCTCTACATTCTATTTTCAGAGATCCAGTGCAAGTATTTAGATCTGGATCAGTAATTTTGTCTATGGTCTCATAATCTCCACCTTCTGGGTTAGTGTCAGAGTAGTTAGTGCTCGTCCAGTCTGACCACTGACAAAATAAAACAGCCAGCAGGTGTTGTGAAGGGGGTGCGTGTTCTTGTGGTGGTGGTGGTTTCTGTGGTTATTATTATTTGTGGTAGTGATATTATTATTTCAGGGATTTATATAGTGATGGTAAAACAGGTAGTGGTAGGAGGTGTTTCTGTAATTATTAAGTGGTCAGTGGTTCTGTAATTGACTTGGTAGTGGTAGTGGTGGCGGTTCTGTGGTTGTTATAGTATTGGTAGGCTTTGATCAACCTGGGTGTGGTGNNNAACAGTCTTTGAAAGGCTTTGCTGTTGATCCTGTTATTGTACTGACTGTTGTTGAGCCAGTTTGTGTTGTAGTGCCAGAGCTTGACATGGTGGTGCTAGGTACTGGTGGAGTGGTGGAGTGACATGGCCTAGCAAGCTTCTCAATGCTGCATGTTAAATTGCAGTATGCAGTGAAACACCAGCCTTCTCCATCAGTCTTATTGTATATGAAGCTACCTATAAGAGAAAAACCCAAGGCAGGTAGATCAAAATGACTCATCATATGAGAGGAAAAACAAGACTAAAGTCAGAGTTGTCTTTATAATGCAACTTTCATGATTAGAAGTCTAAATGCAGATCCATGTTCACGTCTGTTTAAACTCTAGAATATCATAAATAATTAAACCATAGATTAATATTGTTTCGATTACTGCATTTTTTGGCCACAGCACAATAGGAACAAGGTAACTTGCTGACTGTGGTCACTTATTGCTCCAATGTAAATACAATTATCAGAGTAACAATTGCAGAGTTATTATTGCATCGATAAGGATGACAACCCTTTCCTGAGATGAACAGAGTCAATTGTGTTTGCTAGCATGCATTTACTGTTTATATGTACATCAGTTTTACCATATTTTAAATCTTTATTTTTTGGCCAGGAACCAAAAGGAAAGCAAACTAACTCAAAATTGATTCTGATAATAGATCACACACAAAAACATTACAATAATAATATGAACAACTGATTATAATAGCACATAGCTTACCAGGAGAGAAAATGTGATCCATGTACTTGCAGAAACATAAGGTTGTTTGGCGAGATGTTGACGATGGAGGAGTTGAAGGTGTTACAGTTGGAGTTTCAACAGTAGGCTTTTCTGTTGTTACTGCAGGGGTAGACTTAACTGTGGCTGTAGTGATCTCCTCCGTAGTTATGGTTGGTGTTTCCATGGTTGTTGAGGTGGTTTTTTCTGTGGCTATTGTGGGTTTTCCTGTGGTTGTTGTAGTTGTACTCTTGACCACAGGTCCNNNTAGATTTTTTCTGTGATTGTGGTTGTAGTAGTGGGACTTTCTGTCACTGTTGGTTTTTCAGTTGTTACACTTGGAGTGGTAGAGATTCGATTTGTTGTTTTCATGGTCATTTCAGTGGATGTTGTGATTGGTTTTTCTGCCATTGTCAAAAAAGTAACAGACTAAATCATCAAGTCATTTTTAAAAAGGTCAAAATCCACAAACCAGAAATATTCCACAACTGTGCTTTTAATATGCTGTTCATATTAAGACTCTCATTCTTACCAGTTGTGCTGAAAATAAAGGCTGTTGTTGTTGATGTCTGGGTGGGTGGAGCTGTAGGGCAAGGTTTTATTTCTCTGATAGTAGTTCCATTTTTTCCACAAATAGCAGAGATACAGGTTCCATCTCCATCATGTGTTTCATAGATCTTATCTCCATACTTGTATATATGTCCTTTATGTGAACAAGTGCAAGCTGCGAGACAAGAGAAAGGGCTATACAAATCTTTGTTTCAACAGATTGGTTCTGTCTGTTGTCTTTTCATTTAATATGAATATGATATAGCTTTTCCATTTACAACTGAGACAAAGAGAAATACTTAAAATTACGACAACGTGCATCCTACTCACCTTGGACATCATAGCTGCAGTCCACCTTTGTTGAAGAGCAAAAACTGAAATGTAAGTGAAAGAAGAAAAGTTCATCTCAAAAATATACATAGATATGTTGTGTGTCGTTTTATTGCTTTATGTTTCTGTTTTTGCAATCATACACATATATAATCATAAGCTAATAAACTGTACATGCTAAAGCCATATAGCTAACAGCTAAATAACATGATTGTGTGACATAACCACATTATTTCATTGTAATAGCTTTTGTAAAAACATCATTATCATTAACTTTTGCACCAACTGCAGCATCACTAAGGCATCACTAAGTGTCCTACCAGTTGTGATTGTTTTCCTTTGATGGTATATGCTCCCCTTCCTCATAATGATTCCCTTCATCGTCATAGCATCCACATTCCTCCTTTGATACACACTTCATGGTAGCTTGTTCCAAATAAGATCTTTCAGGGGGGCATCTTGGATAGCAGCCTTAAAAGGTGAAATGTGAGTATGAATTGGAAAACTAGAATAGGTACAGAGAGGATATCTAACCAAACCACATGAGAAATCTGAGTGTTGCAAATGAAATATCAGTGACAAGTGCAACCTTGTTAAAGAAAGAAAGAAAGGCGTTTGCATGTTTGCATCGGTCAACTTTGCCTGGATTACTATAACTTTAAAATACTACCCCTTTCATATCATTTGTACCTTCTAATGGTGGAATTTTGTTGTAGCATATTCCTGAGGGATTCCTGCATGTTTTCATGCATGGTTTTCCACAAGGCTCGTAGTGCCATTCACACTCTCCATCAGGGTTGTAAAAATCACAAAACACAGCTAATGAAACAAAAGAAATGGACATTAACATAGTAATTTCATAGTTCATGAACATTAAATATGAAACTTTATAATAAAGTGAGAGCCAGGTTTTATTCGCAAATTGTATAATTACCATTTTGATGCTAATGCCAATAGATGATGATTATGATCACATATTTTAATTATTTTTTCCTCCTGACAGAAAAACAACACACTCAGCAACACTCACGGCAAATTGTGGGAGTTCTCCATTTCACACAGGCTCCTGCCTTATCACAGGCTGCTGCATAGGCTGCTACAGCTGAGCAGAAACACTCACAATCTCCCCCTGTATTGCAGGCACATGTGTCTCTCACACAGGCATCATAATAGTTTTGGGGATCCACCTTTTTGAAAGAAACCATTGTAAATGCACATAGAGGCTGAATTATACTGAAATATATTCTGCTAATTATACCCATAACTAATTATAATGACTTTGTTTGACATTAAATGTTGATTAAAAGTTG